>CAMZMU010000091.1:39789779-40211242 GCA_947311845.1 Poa pratensis | reverse complement strand
GGTCTGTTATTCACTGAGTACCTTCTACTCGGTTCCACCGAGTTCAGCAAGGGTTGCATCGGATCACCCAGTGCATAGCTATCCGCAATCCGGATTGTCTCAGCCAAGGTGGCCGGCATTCCCTCTGCAAACTTCTGCCAAAGCATGGAGCCGTGTCGGCACCCTGGGCAAACCATGAAATGGCCTGTGCTTCAACAACTCCTTCACGAAAATTGCGAATAGTACTCCACCGGGTCAAGTAATCCGGTCAGTTTCATCATTCCTCTGTTTTGCACATGCAAGCTTTGAGGACGATTCGGTCTTTGTATGTGCTGGAGAAGTTGCTAACAAATGCTTCTTCAAAGTCCAGCCAGCAATCAACACTGCCCTCTCGCAGGTTGTTCAGCCAGATCTGGGCTGGCCCTTCCAACATCTGCGGGATATATCTCACCGCCCATCGGCGGTTTCCTCCAGCAATATGTACTGCCGACACATAATCTGTCAGCCAGTCCTCTGGCTGGTGCTGCCGTCATACGTCTTCGCGCCTCGGTTCAACTGAAAGTGCTGCACTGGTGGCTCCCTCATGATCCGAGGTCCAAAGCAGGCAGGACCAGGTGTGCCTTGCTCTTCCAGCATCTCGGACATGTAGATCCTGTCCAACTTGTAACGAGCATCACTCGGAGACAACTGGCGATCACTAGTAGGGAAGTGCCTTTCTATGGATCCACTACTATGGCGCATCACAAAGGCCATGCGCCACAAAAACATTTCAGTGGCGCACCGTGCCAAGTGCGCCACAAATACTGTGGCGCATGCAAGCTGGCATGCGCCACAGAAATATGGTGGTCCCGCCTCCACAAAAATCTGGTGACATTTCTGTGGCGCATTGCACTGGATGCGCCACAGAAAGCAGCATGTCTGTGGCGCATCCAGCCTAGTGCGCCACGATAGGTGGTGGGCCCCACCAATATGATTTCCTGGGAGCTTATTCTGTGGCGCACGGTTATGGATGCGCCACTGAAAATAAAATTTTGTGGCGCATCCCGACTAGTGGCCACAGAATCAGAAACTTCTGTGGCGCATCCCACCGCAGATGCGCCACAGAAATATTCCCCCCCACTTACATGTGGGCCTTCCCTTCTTTCTCTTCTTCACTCGCGCCCAAGCCCACCGCACACACTCACTCGATCTCTCTCGCCCAGCGCTCGACACCCTCCGCACCACCACCGAACCACTCGCCGCGCCGGCCGCCCCAGCCCAACCCGCGCCGCGCCGCACTCGGACCGCCACCCACGCCACGCCGTGCTGGACCCGGCCGCGCCACGACCTCGGACCCGTCCGCCCGCGCGGCACCTCGACGCGCGGGGCCCACGACGAGCACCTCCACTGCCATCCGCCCATCCGTGCCCACGAAGAGCACCTCCACCGCCGTCTGCCACCCGCGCCTCCCTTCCCTCCCCAGGTGCTGCCCTCTCTCCCTCTCCTCCTTCCCTACTCTAGGTGTTCGCCTGCTCGCGATGTGTTCGACGAAATGCTGCAGCTTGGTTAGTTGCTTGCTGTTAGTTGCCGCTGTTAGGTTAGTTGCTGCTGCCAGCGCTAGGTTAGTTTCTAGGTTAGTTTCTAGGTTATGTTAGGTTAGTACATGAAAAATTTGGAGATGAAAAATTTGCTAAGTGTTAAATTTGGAGATGAAAAACATGCTAAGTGTTAAAACTGACTTGAATTAAGGTGTTTGAAGTTTTCAAAAAATTATTTTTGAGCTTTATCATGAAGTAAAACATAGTGCAAGAGATCAAGAAGGTACATTGTAAATAGGATCAAGATTTGATAATTTTGTAAGCCTCCAAGTTGGTACTTTTAACTGTCTTGAAGATGCATTTTAATTAACTAATGCATTATTTTGCCGTATGTAGGAAATTTAGAAGAACCTCCGCGTGATTTCAGGTGAGAAGTGGCGGCCATGATGTGGATGTGGATGTGTATGTGTATGTTTGTGAGATGTGTATGTTTGTTGCCGGCCGGAGATGCCGGCCGGAGATGTGGTTGTGTTATGTGATGTTGTTGCTGGCCACAAATGTTTGTGGATGAAATGTCTGCAGGTACCCGAGAGGCCCTTGAGTTTGCCGGAACGTCGATTAACTTCCGTTCTGGCAAATTCGGGTACTCCATATGTCCATTTTTAGCAAAGGTCATGCCGAAATTTTCCGTGAATTTTGGCATGACTTTGCTAAAAAATAGGACATATGATTGTGTAAATGTCTGTAGGTACCCCGAGAGGCCCTTGAGTTTGCCGGAACGTCGATTAACTTTCCGTTCGACAAATTCGGGTACTCCATATGTCTCTTTGTTAGCAAAGGTCATGCCGAAATTTTTCGTGAATTTTGACATGACTTTGCTCAAAATAGGACATATGGGGTATTGCGAATAATGCATGGGCCGGGGTATCTTAGTACTTAATTAAGCGATTTTTTTCTTATATTGTTGTACTAACCTTTTGCCTCTTTTTAATGCAGTGCAAACATGTCGGAAGGCGGCCTTCTAAGCACATGAGCTTCGAAGATCAAGCTAGAGATTTCAACAAGTCGTTCTGGGAGGTGTCCCAGCAGATGGAGGAGGAGGTGGAGGCCGCCGAGAATGAGCAAGAGGACGGGTGGAGGATGCTGAAACCACAGATGGAGCTGCTAGTGCTGGTCAAGAGGATGACACCAGCACCACTGATGGTGGCGACACACAGATGCTGCTACCGATAGCAACCCGACCGCTGAGCGGAAGAAGGCAAGGAAGGATCGGAAACCGCAAGCGCTCGACAACGTCACACACGAAAAAGCATGCCAAAGGGTACAACATGCAACTAGGGTGCATCGTCTGGGAAAGCATGTCGATCAACACGAAGGACCTCAGAAGCAAGGGCAATGAGGCTTTGGTCGAACACCTCCTCACGAAGCTTCACCAACGATACACGTTCCCGCTCCCGTTGAACAAAAAGGTGGACAGTTTAGCCATCACGAAGATGAGCACCGCCTTGAGCAGCTGGAAATTTGGGTGAAGAAGAAGATCAATAAGGGTCAAAGCTGGGAGGAGATAAATGCCAAAGAAACCGACGCTCGACAAAGAAGAGTTCGAGATATTCAAGGAGTCCTTAAAGTCTGAGGAGGCTACAAAATGGACCGAGTGGGGTAAGTCTATGCGGGAGCTGAACATAGGTAACCACCGTTTGGGAAGCGGCGGTTACCGAGGAAAACAGCCCGTTTGGGAAAAGGAGGATGCCATTGTTGCAAAAATGGGAAAAGAGAACATGTGGAACAAATTCACGGACGAGCAAGTGAGGAACTTTGTCCGGTCCCGCTACTATCTGAACGAGGCGACGGGGAATTCGTACCGACGATGACGATGTGAGGACATTCGAGAAATTACTGGTAAGGAATTTAATTTCCGCGGATATCTCAAAGTCCATTGCGTTGATCTAATTAGATAACGAAGTCATATATTTCTACATGGTTCACCTTAATTTCCTTTGTCTGCAGGAGGATAAGTTGAAGGATGGCCCGTCATCCCAGGATTCGACGGAGCCGTGGGACACGACTTTCAACAGTGTTGGGGATATACCTACTAGGGGTATCACCAGCATGGATCAATCCGGCTAGTCCAGGGTGGCCCGCAGTGGTGGTGAAGGCTTTGCCTACCGGGCGGCCCAGATAGCTGACGACCAAGGAAGGCGGATGCCGGCAAGGAGGAGGCCCAAGACTGAAGCCCATGAAGCCACCAAGACCAAGACGGAAGGCGGCATACTTGCCGGCTAGGTTTAGGACTCCGTATACTTGCTGGATACGTAATCACCTTGTAACCCTAGGTCCAGCCGCCTATATAAGCTGGACCTCGGGACGCCTTTAGGGCAATCTCATATCTCACACACCAACTCATTGTAACCTGTTCACGGCGATATTGCCTTATAGTGAGTTATAGCAGCACGTAGGGCACCGCCACCGCCGTGGTGCCTGAAGCTGGGTAAACCGCCGTGTACAATCCCGACCTTGACGACGTCCACCTTCTTGCCCTACGTTCACCCTCGGCTAGCAGGACCCCGTCTCCTATCCAAGATGCCGATACGACGACAGTTGGCGCCCACCGTGGGGCCTAAGGCGTCAGGCGTCACGTTCCAGGCGGGAACTCTTGGCGGCATCGGCGAAACAATCGCCGTCGGCCGCGCTGTTCGCTACGGCGACAACCACTACATCAGCTGCGACGAGTCCTACATCCCCGCAGACGACTACATTGTCGGATGCGGAGTTGTGCCGTTTGGCGGCGTCGATGTGTTCATCGGCTACACTTCTGAGGCGTATGGGTTGCCGCGAATTTATTCGCCATCCCACCCGCCCTACAATCAAGACGGATCTGAGTTTGCCTCCTCTGAGGAGTCCGCAGATTCAGATCTACACTTTGTCGGCATGACGGGACTGGGATCAGACTCCCAGCCCAACAGTCAAGATCCCGAATCTATTCTTCCTGCACTCCAGGATGATGCGATGTCGGATGCCGGATCCAGATCTACCGTTCACGTCAACGTAGATTCTGATTCCGAAGAAGATTCTGCCAGCATGTTTGAGCAACGGGTCAAGCAGTGTTTTGTTACACCTGATCCTCCGCCATCTGAGGCGGCTACGGGCTCTTCCGTCAACATGCAGCAGGTTTTTGTGGCGGATGTCACCGGTGCAGCTCAGAGAAGGCGGCAACTGACGCCGCCAACCTGGGGACCCCGGCAACCGATCCACAGTTTCCAGAGCCTCCTGGGGCTCCAAAGAAGAAAATTCTGGAGAAGGGCGAGCCCAGCAAGATAGGAAGCATGGCGGCTCTGGCGGAAGTTCTTCACACGCCGGTAAACGACAAAACCAATCCGGCTGATTTGGAGAAACTTCGGAACACCTTGGTGGAGCAAACTGAGTACCTCAAAAGCAAGCAAGCAGAGGTCCAGAGCCTCCTCGACGAAGCCAAGGAGGAAAACGCCAAGATAACTGCCAAGTGCGACCCCAAGCGCAATCTTTTCACCACCACCCCATTGCCCAAGCCGGCAGGACAAGTGGCGGAGAAGAAGGTAGGAAAGGCAGGGATCATGACACCTTCAAATCCCCTGCCCAAAAGCTTGGTTTCGAGTGGGCTACAGCGCCGCAGCGTAAGGACAAGAACGGGGACGTCATCCTCGCAACCCTGTCCTCAACACTGCAGCCGCCTTGGACATCCTCAACAATGATGACTATGACAAGGACGAGAAGATCTACTACGCATCGATCCTTGCTCACAAAGCTCTAGAGCAGCAGGCCCGTGCTGATTCTCGCGCCGACATGGCGGACGCAAGGGGAGGAAAGTTGGAATCAAAATCCAACGCTTGCAAAGCTGCGGCCGGTGGCAACCCAGAAGATCCGTCCGGCTCCAGTAGCCACGGAAAAGGGAAGGACAAGGAGAAAGACCCACGCAAATCACCACCTCCAAAGGCAGCGTGATGAGGCATCCAGGACCGGCAACAGGCGCAAGGCCTCACCTCCTCCGCCTAGGCGGGATGAAGGCGGAAGCAGGGGCAGCAAGCAGCCGCCAAGGAGTGGCGGCAACCGCGACGATGCCCCGCCGCCAAGAAGAAGCAGGGACCGCACACAGTCCCCACCACCAGTGCCCAGGCACGAAGGCGGAAGCCGGGGACACAACAATGAGCCTAGGCACAGCCGGGCAGCGCAGGACGAGCCCATGCTGATAGATCTGGCAAACAGCTCAGTCCGCAAGACGCGAGACATCGTCTCAATGACATCAAGGCTGGAAAGCAAGATGCCTATCTAGGACCTGAGTGCTTTGGCCCAGCCATCCGCAACGTTCAAGTACCCAGAGACATGACATCAGTGTCAAAAACTCATCAAAGGTACAATGGAGCGGACAAGCCAAACTCATGGTTGTCGGACTACGCGCTGGCAGTTGAAATTGCGGAGGCAATGGCCTCGTCGCTGCACGCTTCCTTCCCCTCATGTGGAGGGGACAGCCCGAAGCTGGATCGAAAACTTGCCGGAGAAAAGCATTCATAGCTGGCATGACATGGAAAAGGTGTTCACGCAGCACTTCCAAGGCACGTACAAGCGACCCAATACATACACAGATTTGGTTCGTTGCGTGCAAAAGCCAGATGAAACAGCTACAAGCTTCTTGGCAAGGTGGATTCAAACAAAGGCAAGCTGCGAGAACGTAGACGACAATCAAGCAATCCATGCCTTCACCACGGGCCTCCTGAAGGGCTCAAGTCTCAGACATAAGCTCGTACGCATGCAAGTCAAGGATCTCGGAGTCATGCTCGAAGTAGCAGCCATGTACGCACAGGCGGATGATGATGCACGCGATGGAGATGGCGCACATGATATGGCGCCAAACAGGCGAGCAAGTCACAAACGCAAGGCTCCCCAGGATGACAAAGCCGGACCATCAAACGAGGTCGCCGCCGCCTTCGAAGGCAAAGGCGGCAACCGCAAGTGGAAAGGAAAGGGTAAAGATGGCGGCTCCAGCAAGCAGCGCCTGACGTATGATCAGGCGAAAGCCTTGCCTGCCCAATCCACGCGTCCTTAGGCAAAGTCAACCACACATTAGGGGAATGCCGGTTCATGGAGGACTTCAAGAAGGACCCCGAGGTTGGCTGGAAATCAAAAAAGAGCAAAAAGGCTGAGAAGACAAAGAAGGAAGACGATGATGGGGCATGTCCATGTCGAGGATGAGGAACCCAAGCTGATGCGCAAAGAAAGGAAATATCCCAAGGTACATGGCCAATTGGTGTGCTTCCTGGGCACTCCTTCGGCAAAAGAAGAAAAGGCGGAGATGCGCGAGCTAAACGCCACAGTACCAGACGTTCCCCAGTATCTAGACTGGTCAGAGGAGCCAATAACTTGGGATAGAGATGATCATCCAGATCACGTTCCTCACCCCGGCAAATACGCCCTTGTCGTCGACCCAATTGTCGATAACTTCAGGCTCACCAAGGTGTTGATGGATGGCGGCAGCAGCCTCAACATCATCTACGCGGACACTCTGAAGCGCATGAACTTGTCGGAAAGCCAGCTTGACTATAGCAAGTCAAGTTTCATGGCATTGTTCCGGGAAAGCAAGCAAGTCAATGGGAAGCATCAGATTGGAGGTTACTTTTGGGCCTGAGACAAACTACCGCTCGGAGTATCTCAGGTTCGAAGTAGTCCCCTTCAAAAGTGCCTACCACGCCATTTTTGGACGGCCAGCTTTCGCCAAATTCATGGCTCGCCCGTGTTACATATACAGCAAGCTGAAGATGCCGGGACCCAATGGTACAATTACCATCAGTGGCAACTTCAAGAAAGCAAAGGAGTGTGAGCGTGGCAATGCCGCCTTCGCTGAGGCAGTCCTCCACGCAGAGGAGTTAGCCATGTTGAAGAAAGAGCTCGATACATCACAGTTGCCGGAGCATGTAAAGACCGCTGAGCAAAAGAACACTTTCAAGGCGTCCGAAGACACAAAGAAGGCGGATCTGGTCCCAGGTGACAGCTCCAAGCAAGTCACCATAGGGGCTGGCTTGGACGACAAATAGGAAAGCGCGCTCGTCAGGTTCCTCCGTGAGAATCAGGACATCTTTGCATGGTCATCAGCTGACATGCCAGGTGTCCCGAGGGAACTTGCCGAGCACTCTCTTAACGTCTACGAAGGAGCCAAACCAGTGAAGCAAGGAATAAGACGCTACGGTGAGAAGAAGCGGACAGCAATAGGGAAGGAGATCATCAAGTTGCAAGAAGCCAAGTTCATTAGGGAGGTAGTACACACTGATTGGTTGGCAAATCCTGTAATGGTTCCAAAACCTAATAAGGAAATGAGAATGTGCATTGATTATACCGGTTTGAACAAGTGCTGTCCTAAGGACCACTTTGCTTTGCCTCGTATAGATCAGGTCATAGACTCCACAGCCGGCTCCGAGCTGCTGTGCTTTTTGGATGCGTACTCCGGGTACCACCAAATCAAAATGCGAGAATCCGACCAAATCAAAACAGCGTTCACTACCCTATGGGACCTTCTGCTACATCACGATGCCCTTCGGTCTAAAAAATGCCGGCGCAACGTATCAGCGGTGTATGCAAAGATGCCTTCACGAGCAAATTGGCCGCAATGTTCACGTCTATGTTGACGACATTGCCGTCATGTCAAGAAAGAAGGCAGATTTGCTTGACGATTTGAGAGAAACCTTTGATAGCCTCCGGGTATATAGGATGAAACTCAACCCGAAAAAATGCGTCTTCGGGGTTCCTGCCGGCAAATTGCTTGGCTTTATCGTTTCCGAACGAGGGATAGAGTGAATCCAGAAAAAATCAAAGCGATCCTCAACATATCCAGGCCCAAGGACCTGAAGGACGTGCAGCGACTTGCCGGCTCGGCGGCTGCCGTCAGTCGTTTCATTAGCCGTCTTGGTGAGAAGGCACTGCCTCTCTACCGGCTTCTGAAGAAATCCGACAACTTCGAGTGGACAGACGAAGCAGACGCCGCCTTGCAGCAACTCAAGGACGCGTTAACGTCTGCTCCAATTTTGGCAGCTCCTCGTTCGCAGGAACCAATGCTGCTCTATATTGCCGCAACTAACTTGGTTGTTAGCGTGGTACTGGTTGTGGAACGCAAGACGGAAATTTCAGACTTGCCGGAACAACGTCCGGTTTACTTCATCAGTGAAGTATTTTCCGCCTCAAAACAGCGTTATCCGCATTACCAGAATTGGTCTACGGTGTTTTTACGCCGCCAGGAAGTTAAGGCACTATTTCCAGGAACATTCAATAACGTGGTGAGCAAGGCACCTCTGGGGGATATCATCAATAATACAGATGCAACAGGCCGCGTTGCCAAATGGGGCATTGAACTTGCCGCCTTCGACATCTGTATAAGCCCAGAACGGCCATTAAGTCTCAAGCCTTAGCAGATTTGTAGCTGATTGGACGGAGGCCATGGACGAAGTACCTCTCCCTGAAGATGCATACTGGATCATGCACTTTGATGGATCAAAAATGCTCAGGGCTCGGGGGCTGGCATTGTTTTAAGAAACCCTCAAGGAGACAAGCTTAGTTATGTGTTACAAATTCACTTCAAGGCAACTAATAATGTTGCTGAATACGAAGCTCTCCTTCATGGTTTACACATTGCCAAGGAACTTGGCGTCCAGCGTGTCCTCTGCTACGGAGATTCAGATTTGGTGGCGCAACAGATACGTGGTACTTGGGACACAAAGAGCGAACAATGGCGGCATATCGAGCTACCGTTGACGAATTCGCCAAGTGTTTTCTAGGCTACGAGGTCCGCCACATCCCAAGAGCTCAAAATGAGGCGGCAGATACACTTGCCAGAATGGGTCTGAACGCAAAAAGGTACCAAAAGATGTTTTCCTGGAACACCTACACAAGCCGTCAATTAAAGGAGCAGACCTCCTTGACCCAGATCGGCAGAACCAGTTGATAGTGCTAGCTATGCCGTCTACTTGGTAAAGCCGGATTGGACGACGCCATATTTGGACTTCCTGATCAATCAGGAGTTACCGGATGATGAGGTTTTGAAAAGGCAAATAATAAGAAGAGCCAAGGCATTTACAATAATCAAAGGTGAATTGTACAAGCGTAGCACCACTGGTGTTTACCAACGCTGCATTTCGCCCGAAGAAGGCAGAGAACTGTTGGATGAGATACATGCCGGCGTATGTGGACATCATGCTTCTCACGCGCCCTTGTTTCAAAAGCCTTCCGACAAGGTTTCTATTGGTTGACAGCCAAGCAAGATGCAGAAGACATTGTTAAAAGATGCAGGGGCTGCCAACTTTATGCCAGACAATCACACATGCCGGCTCAAGAGCTTAAAACAATACCCATCACATGGCCTTTCGCAGTCTGGGGCTTGGACATGGTTGGTCCGTTTAAAACGGCGCCTGGTGGCTACACACATTTACTTGTGGCTGTAGACAAGTTTACCAAATGGGTTGAAGCTAAGCCTATCAAAAAGCTAGACGGCGCCACAGCCGCAAACTTTCTGTGGGGAATAATCTCTCGGTTCGGGGTGCCTCATAGCATTATCACCGACAATGGCACTAACTTGTCGCAAGGCGAAGTCGAGGAATACTGTTATAAGCATGGTATCCGCCTAGATCTAGCCTCAGTAGCGCATCCGCAGCAAACGGTCAAGTAGAGCGTACAAATGGTTTAGTCTACAAGGAATCAAACCACGTCTCGAAGTACCATTGCACAGAGCGGCTGGGGCTTGGGTGGATGAATTGCAGTCTGTCCTTTGGAGTTTACGCACAACTCCAAACAGATCAACCAAGTTTACTCCTTTCTTCTTAGTCTATGGCGCAGAAGCAGTGTTGCCAACCGACATGATGTACGATTCTCCCAGAATCAAGCCTACGTCCAGGAGACGCAGAAGATGCAAGACAGGATGGCCTTGACCTACTTGATGAAGAACGAGATGTTGCCCTTGCGCGATCCGCCATCTATCAGCAAAGTTTGAGGCGTTATCACAGCAGAAGGGTGAGGCAACGAAGTTTTAGAGTGGTGACCTGGTTCTCCGCCTAATCCAAGATAGAAAGGGCTTGCATAAGTTATCCCCGCCTTGGGAAGGACCTTTTGTGGTCAGTAAGGTGTTGCTCAATGGTTCTTATTACTTGGTCGATGCACGAGACGGATACAAGAAGAAGCGAGGTCGCAAGCGCAAAAGGAAGGTTGACGACAAGTACGAAGAAACCAAGCGACCCTGGAACATTGAGCAGCTACGTCCTTTTTACACTTAGCAATTTCCACATTGTAATAAGTACTATATGATTATGAAATAAAAGTCTGTGGTTTGCTCATTCAGTTTTGGGATCATGCCATCTTTTGTCTTTTCTCGCAATCATATATCTGTTGTCATAAAAGTTACCAAACAAAATAAGTTTTGCTCCGTGCTAAGGTCCAAACTTTTTGACATTTGCCGTCTGCCGGCTAAAAACGCAAACAATCTTTGCACCGCCTAATATGCTTATCTGTCTGTTTGTGTGTGGGTCGCCTAGTAGTATGTCGTTGGCACCAACATGCTGGCTTTGGTCTCTGAGTCTAAATTAGTTGGTATTGCACCTGGTTGGCTCAGCTAAAGTAACTAAGATGAGGTTCCGCCAACATATGAAAAAGCTAAACATGCAGGCGAGATACATATTAAGGCGGGCCACTTAATAAGCCTACCGCCAAGTGTAGCATAAAAGTTGGCCCATAAATATTTACAACCCAAAATAAAGTTTTATGCGTTAACAGATTAACGCAGTGTTTTGTGCTGCCTTTGCAGGAGGAGTCTAAGGGATTGCCGCCTTGGTAGAGCTGGTGGAGAGATCCTGGGGGCTGACGCCGGCATTCTTGGGGCTGGCTCCGCCATCCTTGGGGCTGCGCTTGTCGGCTCCGGCTTCGCCTTCTTCGCCTCGGAAGCTTCAGGATCCGCCAAGGAGGGATCGGCTACGGCAACATGCGGGTCCGGGTGTTCCTTGTAGAACTTGCGGATGTCAACCATGTTGGCAACCCGGGTCGCATAGCCGCGAACAGACCGCAGCACGTCCTGCATCACGATGGCTTGGTTGTTTTCGTCTTCGGTGGGGAAGTACTCGGTGACTTGATGAATATCAGCCTCCGGGTACCACGCCGCCGTCATGCCAATGCCAACTTGGCGCCGCCTCGTGCTGCTGAGCGTAGCGTGTGTCGTGTTCAGCTGCCGCCTTCTCCAGCAGGTCCGGCAGAGCATCGAAGATGACGGGATCGCCGTCTTCCCCAGGGTAGAACTTGGCGGCAAATGCTTTGCCTGCGCCGACAATCTGGTTGACGATTTCGCCAACTTTCAAGATCGGCAAGGCGCGGCGTTGTAGCCAGGTCATCTCCCAAGCTAGCCGGCACTGCACAAACACAAAGTTACACACTGCAGCTTCAAGTTTCAAGAAAGCAAGGTGACAAAATGAAGGATTGGAGCATACCCAAGACATGGTCGTGGATGGCGTTGACCTCATCCAGATGGTTCTCAAGCGTTTCTTGGCTAGCTGGACCGCCTTTGACAGTTGGTCCTGCTGCTCCTTGGCGTTCTTGTTCACCTGGTCAAGGTTGTTGCTCATGGCCTCAAGTTGTCCAGTCAACTTGCTAACTTCGGCAGCATGGCCAACGCACGCTCATCCAGCTCCTTGGCGTGATCCGCCTTCAGCTTGGTCACCAGCCCGGCAAGATCTGCAGCTTCGTTCATCAAAGCTTGCATGTCAGTGGAGTTCTTGAGAATATCTTGCGCAGTGTTTAGTAATTCTACAAATAAAAAGAAAAGACGACTAAAATACTTGTCGGAAAAGGAAAAGAAGTCGGACGAAAAGAAGGCAAAGAAAGCTTTGTCACCTTCATCCTTCTTGCGAGCTTCTTCCAAGCTCGCAATTTGGGCGTTCTTCAACTCCACGTCCTGCTGCAGTTCCTGGCATTCCTTTTTTCTTCTCTTGAGCACGAAATAGCTCAAGATTGGAAGCAAGAACGGCCTGCATGCACGAAAACAACATTATGGTTAGCACTATTTAGTCAACGAGACCACTTTGCCGGCTAAATTTTTCAGCCGCCAAAGTGCTCGGGGGCTGGGACCATAGGCTATTTTACCTCAAGTTGTCCGTGCAGGGTGTCGTGGAGTTCGTCCATGTGCGCGTACCAGTTGCGGGTACCGTCACGCATGGTCTTCAGTGTTTGCCGGGGGTCTTGCAACCCTTTGCCAGATTGGGAGCCAGGATGGGAGGACGATCCGCCTTGTTCGGCCGCCATCTGGTCATCCATCTCCTGCTTCATGGCAATAAATCGAGCGGCATCACTAGCCGAAGCTTCAGCCGTCTTGGAAAAAGTTATGCCGGCAACTGATTTCTTGCCCGCCATCTTCTCGTAGCCGCCTCTGCGGTACCGCAGCTGTGTACGTTCCCTGGCATACAACCACGGGAACGCCAACTGTGGGCGTTGTCGGCGCAGCAGCTGGAGAAGCGTGGTGGCTTGCCCCTGCCGGCAGCAATCTTCAAGTTGGAGCGGAGCTTGGGCATGGCAGGCTTGCCTCTGTAAGCAGAAACATGCAAGTTTGTCAGCACAAACATATCAAAATATCCAAGTCAGGGAAAGCCAAAGTTTGCTACCGCTTGAAGGGGACATTCCCCACGGTCTCATCCTCTGCATCGACAGAGGTGGCCGCCTTCTTCCTCTTCTCCAAATCCTTGGTGGAGGAGCTCAGCTTGCGCTTCTTCGATTTGCTGGCACCTGTCGTACCAGTTTGGAGCCAACTCTTCCTCCCCAAGGTTTGCAGCTGAAAAGGAACAAGACAATATTAATCAGTACCTAGTGGGCAAGGATGTTAGTGAAATAACAAAGTAGCTTTGACTTACCGCTGGGGCTGGGTTGTCATGGTGAACATGGCGACGCCTTCAGCCGCCTTCACCGACAGAGGCTTGATAAGCTCTCTAAGCCGGTATTCCAAGGCATCCTGATCAAGGGTGCTGTTGCCGGCGTCATCCGCCTTGTACTCGCACATCTTCAGTGGGCGATGGCGGAGTGGCATAATCTTCCTCGACACCCAGCAGATGACGGTGTCAACTCCGTCAAGTCGTGGAGCCAACATCGTCTTCGTCAAGAACTCGATCCGCCTAACGGCAATCGAAGTTCGCCGACAAGCTGCTGAGCGGCACCTTTGCCGTCCAGCAGCCTTGTGGGTTGGCGGACCGTTGACGAAGGCTGGCATCCCTTGTGTGCTGCCAGGTGTCGGGATGTCCTTGCAGTAGAAGAAAGTGCTGGTCCAGTGCTTCACCGACTCGATGTATGGTATTTTGGGTACCAGTCGGGTTGGCGGCAGTTGAACGTGACACTACCGCAGGTTGCTAGGTGGCCGCCTGGTATGGTTTGCCGGCGGCACAGGAAGCAGTACTTAAACAGCTCTATGGACGCAGCTATGCCTAAGTACCCTTCGCACAAAGCCTGGAAGCCGGCTAGCACTAGAATACTATTGGGCGCTATGTTGTGTGGCTGCAGCCCATAAAAACTAAGCACCGCCAAGAAGAAGGCGGAAAGCGGCAGAGACATACCGCGAAGGCTATGCGACGCCAACATGACGCGCTCGCCGTCTTGGGGGTCAGGCACCGCCTCGTCGCCTGGAACCCTCCAGGAGCATTCCGTCTTTGGCGGAATGTATCCGCCTTCCTCCAGCTCCTTCAGATATGCTGACGTCATAACTGACGGCAGCCAGTACCTGGAACCCAGGTCTCCAGCCTCTTCCTCTTCCTCGGCGTCGTCATCCTCGTCGGCGGCAGATTCCGCCGCAGCCTCAGAGCTGGTCGCCGCGAGGGATGGGAGGGGAAAGGTTGGAGCGGCGGTTGCAGGCGCCGCCGGAGCTGGGGAAGAAGTAGAAACCCCGCCCGTGGCCACGGTGGCGCGGGAGAGGTCATCGATGCGCCTGCGGGCACCGCCGCCGCCGCTGGGACAGATCCAGATCCGGCGGGGGTCGCAGAAGCCGCAGCCAGTGCCGCCGTCGCCGCCGCATCCTGCTGAGTGCTCGCCATTTGGGGGAGATGCTCGTGCTCGCCGGAGTTGAGTACGGGAGGATGAGCTCGGGAAGGTGAGGAGGCCACGGTGGGTGCGAATGAGAAGAAGTGCATCGATGTGCCCTTTGGGGTATTTATCCCCACGCGCCAAGATCCGTGCCGAGATTGGGGGACGCGAGATTTCCGCCACGTGCCCACGATTTGCACGTCGTGGCAACGGCGTCTGCGGCCTCGCTCCGATTTCTGTGCGTAGTGGAGAAACCATCATGACGCATGCCCAAGTCCAAACTGTCGTGGACTGCATGGCGTCATCCGTCAACATTTGACGGTCCAGTCAATTGACAAGACTGGTGCCAGGAAGATTCCTGACAATGGTCAGGCCGTCTTTCCCATGATGGCGGCAAATTGTCCGACTACTTTAGGCGGACCGCCGCTTACTTTCAACTTTGGAATGCTTCAAGCTCTTCAGACGCTTACAAGACAAGGCGGACGTTGCCGACAAAGAAGACGGCGCCTGAAGAACTCGAACCCTCCCAGGGGCTAATGTTGGGGATATACCTACTAGGGGTATCACCAGCATGGATCAATCCGGCTAGTCCAGGGTGGCCCGCAGTGGTGGTGAAGGCTTTGCCTACCGGGCGGCCCAGATAGCTGACGACCAAGGAAGGCGGATGCCGGCAAGGAGGAGGCCCAAGACTGAAGCCCATGAAGCCACCAAGACCAAGACGGAAGGCGGCATACTTGCCGGCTAGGTTTAGGACTCCGTATACTTGCTGGATACGTAATCACCTTGTAACCCTAGGTCCAGCCGCCTATATAAGCTGGACCTCGGGACGCCTTTAGGGCAACTCATAGATCAACACCAACTCATTGTAACCTGTTCACGGCGATATTGCCTTATAGTGAGTTATAGCAGCACGTAGGGCACCGCCACCGCCGTGGTGCCTGAAGCTGGGTAAACCGCCGTGTACAATCCCGACCTTGACGACGTCCACCTTCTTGCCCTACGTTCACCCTCGGCTAGCAGGACCCCGTCTCCTATCCAAGATGCCGATACGACGACAAACAGGGCGACGAACGCTTACAAGGATAGGGACAAGTCGAAGCCGCCGACGTCAGCTGGTCGTGTGTCCAGCTTTGTTACGAGCATGAAGTTCATAGAGTACTACTCATCTAACCCGGAGAAGAGAAAGGAGAGGAGGAAGATGAAGAGGGATAATACCGCGAGGTTGTGGAGCTAAGGAAGAAGGTGGAGTCACTAGAAGCAAAAGTGGACTCCAGTACAGTGGACAAGTTAGTGGACGAGAGGATCCGGACGCTCATACCCCTGGGTTGTTTGAGGGGTTAGCTGCTTGGAATGCGGGAGGTCAACAAGGGCCCATACACGTGCCCAGCTTCAGCGGCAGCAACTCAACCATGAACCGGGCCGTGTCGCCGGACCTGGTGACCCACCCAACGCCACCCTGCAGCAGTCGGTCCCTTTTGTCGCACCAACACCCCCTCCCGCGAAAGATACCGAGGCGCCACCACCCGAACGGCCGGAGGAGAATGTTAGGCCGGCCGCCGGCACTGGCGCCCTTGTCTCGACATTAGCCGAGATCAACGCCATCGACAAGGTAACTAATTAATTACTTAGTCCGCGTCATTTTCTATAACTCTGTCTTTTATGACTGCCACCTGATGATGCCCAACATTTGTTCACAAAAGGACACGCCTTGCATACTCCTGCATAGGGTGGTACCCGACGGCGAGTAGAAGGAAGTTGCTGAGGGCACGCTCATAAAACCATTGTGCCGTGATATGCACAACAATAGAATGAGCGAGGCCGTGATGAGGGTCAGGGTGACTGAGGTACTGCCTGAGTTTAGTGGCATCGACCCCCCCATGCAACCTCCGGGAGCCAAGAAACACATGCTCCTTGGAAATTGCCCCAAGTGGGTCCTGGAATGGCCGAAGACCCAAATTCGTCTTGGGGGGTTAAGGCGCGCTCCACCGGCGCCACCTCTAAACCCCGGAAGCCGATCGTTCGGCCCTCGAAGCCGCCACGAAAACCTGTTGAGAAGGAACCGGCGCCACAAGCAGCAATCGCCACCACCCGGAAGGAACCGCCGGTCGTTGCCACCACCAGCCGCCACCAAAGACTGTTGGGAATGTATGTACCACAACAGCCGTCCGAAGCCAAAGACGTTGCACCTCAACTTGATGGCAACGACGATGATGATGAAAATATCGACGTCGATGGCTTCATCAACACGGGCGCGAGCAAAGGTTTGTTCATGCCTGCTATGGATGAGGAACCACCCTTCCGCGCTCACGGTGATCAACCTGGTCGTCGCACTACATGCCAGCGCCTGAGTTTTTCTCAAAACATGCCTCTGGAAGCCGGCGATCAAGCTCCAGACAAAACGGGTAACATTTTCAGCCCTGGCACACTGACACGGACGGTTTGCGCGGGGTTCACTGCACCCCCACCATCCCCCAGAGAAGATCAAGAAGTCTAAGAAGAGAAGTACGCAAGGCACCTCTACGAGCCAGCCAGCTCCTAAGGTTATCCGGGGTCATGAAGACATGACATCACCCCGTGCGGATAGCTTGACCCGAGTTCATGTAGCTGGTAAACCGTTGCTGCCTCGGAGTTGCTCTGCCTCGCAAAAGGACCCATGCTCTCTTTGCATGAAGCTATCTTGATGATGGAGGGCCCTGCTTCATAAAGACAAGAATCCAAATTACCCGGTGTTGACGGTCCAGGTACCAAAGAACGTGGACTTCGTTACTGAAGCCCCCGCCGATCTGTTCTTCATAGCGTTCGAGGACGTCTTCAACCTGTTTCACTCTAGACGGCTGGACTATAACTTGGTCCGCCTATACGCGATCAATATGGCGATGAAGATCCAGAGAGATGTTGCCCCGTACGTCACGGTAGTGGATCCCTACTACATGCGTGACAGTCAGCTGGTGGAAGGATCAACGACATGGGATAAGGCCACGGAGTACCTGAAGAGGTTCATGCTGAACAATAAGAGGAAGAACAACCTTCTTCTACTTTCTTTCCCGAGTAAGTACACATCCGCTCGCCGCCGTCGTATCTTATGCTTTCTTATAGATTTCTTCCGTTGTTGATCCTTTCCACTGCATTTTTTCCGACTAGGGACAAGTACTGCGTACTCATCATCCTAAACCCGAGGTGGTCCATTGCCACTTATTTGGACACGGGGAGTTCGAGCAATAAGAAAGACTACACCAGGATAAAGGGTGTTCTCGATGAGGCTCTCGAGGGCTACGCCCAAATGGGAGGCCACTTCGAACAAGGACAGACGAACGGGGAATGTTTCTCGCTGAACAACACACACCGGTTCAGGCATGGGACCCAGTTCGATTGCATGAAGCAGAAGCATGGCAGCGTGAAGGATGCCTTCTACGTCCTCCATCTCATGAAAGGGTTTGTCCGGGATGCACTGAAAACAAAGTTGCCATCTAGTATCCGAGAATGGACCAAAAATGCAGGGAAAATCGCCGAGGATAAGCTTAGAGAAGACTTTCATCTCATCCAGATGGAGTTGTCGCGAATCATCTACGACGATGTTGTGACAGCAAAGGGGACCTTCAACAAAGCCAGTGGTAGGATAAATCATGCATACTTGCAATAAGTGTTTCTTTATTTTCTTTACTATAGACTTATCATACTCAATCTATTTATATTATTAACCAATATATACCTATATTGACACTGCACAAATATTGACATGGTTACAAATATGAACACTAATACATGGTTGTATCCATTTCCAGGGTTGCATCAAAGGCAAATCGAAGAACACCTAGCTCTTCAAATGACAGCCGGACGTGGACGACGAAAGACGGCTATAAACCGTTCCCGGCGCCGCTCAACAAGAAGACTCCTTGATCAGCAGGACGTGGACGTGTACTCAGTTTGATCCTAGTTTTGGCGGTCGTGAAAACTTCATTTATACTAAGACTTGTGTGAACTTTTGTACCAGTTAATTGTCACTATATATGTATGTATCTCGGGCTCTAACTGATGTAATGACATATTTATCTGTCTTTTTTAATACCGTGTCAAAATATATTACTGTTTCTATTATTTTATGTATAAAACTGTAATATACATGATTATTGTCAAATTAATACAGCAAATAATCGATAATACAACAAATAATCGATAATTCAGCAAATATTTTAGTGGCGCATGGTAAATAATTTTGTGGCGCACCATATTCTGTGGCGCACGAAGCAGTGCGCCACAGATAAAATATTGTCAAATTCATCAACGCATGGACTAATATTTCTGTGGCGCATGAGCAATATTTCTGTGGCGCATTCTGGAAGTGCGCCACAAAATTTTCTACTTTCTGTGGCGCACGGCAGGGTGCGCCACAGAAATAATATTTTTGTGGCGAGAATTCTGTGGCGCACACACCATGCGCCACAGAAAGCTATTTTGGTGCGCCACAGAAAGGCACTTCCCTACTAGTGGATGTCCCAACCGAGATCCCAGCGGACCCTCAAATCTCGGATATCCGGCTTTCTCCATAGCCGAGTACCATCATCATAACGATCAGCCACCGGGTCAACACCTCGTGGCTACTGAACATGCTCAACATATTGCTGCTGCCTCGGATACCGAGGTGGATGACCTCGGCCAGCCGAATTAACTATTCCGGCATTTGGATTGCCCGGACCGGGATTGCTCTTACCCCGGCCGGCACTGCCTGGCCCGACTAACTGCTTTCCGGCATATACCGGATCATATGTCTGCATTTGCTTGTTTCTACCGGAGTTTACACTCCGGTAACGATCTCCACCGACATGTGGTGAGGAAGCTTGCCCCCTAGATTTTTCACCGGCTGCTCCAGCCGAGTGAACACTAGTACAGAACGACACATCGGATACCCCTCTATGGAAACGGCAAGGCGTTAGGCGACAGAGAATCGCGCTTTCCGCGCGGCCAGTGCGTACAAACCTGACCTGGGCCGTGGCTGGCCCGTCAACATAGGTAACGGAGAAAGTATTAACTCCGTTACCCATAGTATTGGCAACGGTCTTAATTCTGGCTCCGTTTCCGATATGTGCCTCTATAGCAACGGAGACTTTTGTGTGTCCGTGTGCAATGTGGACACCTTCCATCTTCATGGAATTCGATGCGAGCGGAGTAACTGCTATGGCGTAGTGGCGTAGTGACGCCGCGGCACCGCCCACTACTCCTTAAAAACCCACGATCTCCCTGCTATCTCAGTACGCCACTTCGCCGCAGCCATGGATACTCCTAGCAACTCCTCGGGCGTTCGCCGCAGCAGTTTCCCGCTTTCGCTGAATTGGAACCGCGTCGTCATGCCAGAGGCCGTCGCGCAGAGGCACTGGCAATATAGGAGGCCAGTGCCCTGGTCAAATGTTAGCCTCCCCGCTGGCTGGCGCGTCAACCACAGGAGGGTGCCTATGCCGCCGAAAGAGGACGCGGGATCCTCGGGCGCCCGCGACCGCAGCCGCTCGCCGCAGCGGAGAGACGCTCGTCCGCGGTCGCCTGGATGGAACCGCGTCATCGTCGGGCAGGCCGTCGCGGAGCGGCACTTGCAATATAGGAGGCCAGTGCCATGGTCAAAGGTTCGGCTACCCGGTGGCTGGCACCTCAACCGCGCGTCGGTGCCTATGCCGCCGGAAAGAGTTGAGCTGCTTCAGAGCCGCCGGCTCCTCCTCCCGCCAGAGCTGCGCGACGATCCTGCCTACGACGACGACGAGATGTGGGAGGGGCGCACGGGCGGCGATGACATCGTCGGCGAGGAGCCGCGCGACGACACGGACGACTACGCGGCTCTCCTCGCATACAAGCAGGAGAAGGCGGAGGCCGAGGAGTAGTTATAGTTATTTATTTTTATGTTCTTCAACTGCAATACTAGAGATCAGTATAAGCCCAGTGTGTCAGTGAAAAAAATCAAAGGAAACGGTTGTTTATACCCTCCGTTTCCGATGTTCTACCTATAAATGCGCCCTTCACACAGCCCTAAACTCTATCGCTCACTCTCAGCCTCACTCTCAAAGTGTGGCGGCGCCTCCACGCAGCACCAGATCTTAGCTCCACCGTGGCGGCGCACATCTCCCTCCCTCCGACCGTGGCGGCGCGCATCTTCCTCTCCTCCGACCGTGGCGGCGCGCATCTCCCTCCCTCCGACCGTGGCGGCGCGCATCTTCTTCTCCTCCGACCGTGTCGGCGCGCATCTTCCTCTCCTTCGACCGTGGCAGCGCGTACCCGTTCTTTGCTCCACCCGGGCAGATCTCGTCGCCTGATCTGTAGCTGGAGGGCGCATGGCGTGTGGATCCGAGGACGACGAGGATGACTACGTACTCCCACCGCCAGATCCAAAGGTAATACATCTATTTGTGACCGGCCGTCGTTCCGACGAACTAGGGTTGTTGTCATTGTTCTGCTTATGTTTTCTTCCATAGGACACTCATGAACAGAACTAGAACTAGGGTTGTAATACATCCGAGGACGATGAGTACGACCACTGGCGGATCCACTTGAGCCAGCCGGGTGCACAGGACACGGGAGAAGGAATTTTTCTTGTAAATTAGCAATTTTTCATCACATATGCACCCCTAAAAATTGTTTTAAATGTATTGTGGTAACATGTGTGCATCCTGGTTCAATATGTTCTAGCTCCGCCACTGAGGACGACTACGTAGTGTCGCTCGAAAAGAACATAACTAGCACAAATCGGTAGTGTATGAAACTCATGGCTGACTTATCTCCTTTGCAAAACAGATGTACATTTCGGTGACACTGTATAAAAAGCCGGGTCCTTAGCCAAGGTGCGCTTGTCGTCCGGCATAATTGTTGGTACACAACAACTATGCAATGGATTTGTAAGTTTGTTATTCTGTCTTATGCATCCTTTTGTGTTGTATGTCCTTTATGCTAGATGTATAGTGAGCTAACATGGAGTCATATATTCTCTCTTTGCATTTCAGTGACCACTTTACAAAAGAGGCACCTTCAGTACATCAGCACTCGCTTATTGCTTTATGTGCAGAGCATGGTGCTGATCCGTTTAGCTCATTTAAATGAGCTAAATACAAGGTCGGGGACAAAGCGGCGAGTTGATTGTATTTTGGCGACACCGTCCAAGAAGAAGATTGAATTCATGAACTCTAACAGCAAGTCATGAAGATAAATTAAGTTGGAAATGACAAGGATAAGTTTAGAGAGGCATGACATAGATAGATTTAGCTAGACATGTCAATGATAGATTTAGAGAGGCATGACATAGATAGATTTAGCTAGACATGTCAATGATAGATTTAGAGAGGCATGACAATGAAGATAAGTAATTGGTTGTCTTGTGATGCAATGTATCGGTGACATTTGTTATACCTTATGAATGAATGAATTTGTTAGCCTTTTTGTGCTTCTGCTGTGAAATTTTAAATGTCCAGTGCCAAATCTATTCCTGCTCTAGGCTTATGAAGAAACCTCAATGCAAACGAGCAGAAACAGAATCTCTGTTACTGATGTTCCGACACATCAGAAACGGAGGTTGTGCACAACCGTTGCCAAACCGACGCCTCATCAGCGACGGTTTTTCGCCTCCGTTACCGATGAGGGCCTTCACATCAGTAACGGGGTCGGGGACACGGACCCTTTTTCCGTTTCCGATGGGGTTTTTGGCCCGTTTCCGATGTGTCGTTCTGTACTAGTGGAACTACCTGGGACCCACCTACAGCTGTGTTAGCCTTACGAAAGGCCTCATTCTGCCGGGTAGCCACAGCTACCAACTCATTAACTCGGTCTTGCTGCCTATGGAGGGCTTCTCCGGATAAGCCAGACAACTCGGCTCTTGCTGCCTCGGCAGCTCTAAGAGTCTTAGCAGGGGAACTATACTTCGGCTTTTCAACTGATAAGCGACTAGGAGTCTTACTGGAACTAGATCTACCATCTCTAGCAATCTCGGCATTGAGGCCTTTGCCCCTTTTACGCACCTCTTCTACGCGACTAGGGCGAGCAGCTACCGGGCTTAAACCATGTGCTTGGTTGTACTCACGGAGGGTTATCCCGAACTCTCTCCGTATCTCGGCCACCGCGAGGGCCTCCTGAAGCAGATTCTGACGATGCAGCTCCAACTCGGCCTCCGTCAAGGCAACATCTGTACCGGTAGCTACCGGCACAGCGAGCTTCTCGATCACATCATCGAGAGGAGCAGTTCTGACCGGCACATTGGATGTTCCGGCCTGGTCGCGGAGGTTCTCCCTCCTCTCTAGCGGCACTTTAGCAGATCTGGTGGTCTTGGCGCTAGGATTGCCGGCATCTCCTTCGCCGGGTTCTCCTCTACCGGCAACACCCGCGATGCCGGTCATCAAGACCTCTGCGCAGCTCCCGGGGCGAGTGATATGCCGGCCGCGAACCGCACAGATAGCAGGAGGATCCTCAGCCACAAGCACCTGCTCCGGGTACTTGCAGACGAACTCGGTGGCGACGTAGATCTCGAACGTCCCGAAGAGGACGAGGCAGCCGTTCCTCGGCATCGGCCTGCTACCGAAGCAGCCCGCGTTGTCGCTGATGAAGTTCAGCGAGCCGAGTCTGTGGACAAGGCCACTGACCACGCGCTCGCCAGAGGCGATGATGGAACCCGTCCGGATGAACACACCAGCCAGCGCCGCTGTCAGCCCCACGGTGGGCGCCAACTGTCGTGGTGGTATCACGGCAGATGCCATAGGATGGCTAAAGTGTGGAGCCGATGGACGCTGGTGGATCCGGGAGAGGGTTAGCGCGCTGAGTAACACACACGAAGAACACACAAGCACACCAAGATCTACCTAGGTTCAGGGCCCTCGTGAGGAGGTAAAGCCCCTACTCCTGCCTGCCTCTCTCTCTATATACCTCGGTATCAAGTGTACAAGTTGCTCCTTGAGCTGTATACCTCAACAATGGTGATGAACACAAGGCAGAAGATGAAGCTAGGGGGGGAGATGTCTCTCTGTGCCTCGTCTCTGGCCGTCCCTCACGCAAGAGGGGGTGAAGCCCTATTTATAGGCTAAACCGAGTTACGAGAACACCCCTCCCGGAGCACTGTAGGCATGCCACAGATATGTCATGATGTTACTCCTGTCAGAGACAAGACGTGACATGCCCATCTCCTACAGCTCTACGGCACGCCTAGAAGGTACCCTCTGCCAGAGACAGGACAAGGCATGCCCATGCCTCTGCCTCGCAGTCTGTTCCCGGATAAACCGGAGTCAGCGGTGGAATGATGGCCTGTCATCTCGCTCCTCCTGCACGCTCCCGTGTCAGGCGCTTCCGTGCCAGACGGGATGTGACAGGAGCATTGACTTCAACCGACACAAGGCACCTCGTTGCTTTAACCCGGCATGGATATGCCGGATTACTCTTCCTCGAGCTTCACCTGCACATAAGAGAAGCTACCAGAATACCGACATTGGTATGTCGGTTAACATACCCCGGTTGGTATATGTCGGTCGGTATATGCCGGTTTGCACCAGCATGGTACCTCGGTTCCTCCTGCCCCGGGGCATCTGGGTTTGCCAATGTCGGTTTGTACCAACACCATAACCCGGCCTCCTCTGGGCCCGGGTATGTCGGTTTTATGTACCTCGGTCCACTTTTGGACATTGCTCATACCATATCATGACCCTACCCGGGGGTAGCCCCCCGACATGATGTGCATACTAGCAATTGTTTGGGATTACTATAGTGGATGCACATAGCGTTTCAATCCTATCTGATCCACATTCATGATCAACACATTAATCACTACACCTAGTTATTCGCGTACTTGATATGTACTTTTTTTTCTCCTTTCCGTATTCCGATATCCCGTGACTAACTCATAGTTACATATCTATGCAGGCAATGCTGGACATTGTAATAATCAAGTGGCCCCATAGTGTATCTATCATCATTGGAGGAGCACATCCAAGTCTTAACATATCTGGCACAGTTGCATGTTTTTCGGCGTACACAAAACACAATTTTATAATCACCAAATTGCGGAGTAACTTTGTTGTCCCCAAAGTACCTTCCTGTATACTGGACTGTAATACTCTCATGGTCTAGGGATTTTCAGCAAACATGAGAACATACGATGTGAATTACTAACAACACATTGATGACATATTCGTAGTATATTAACATGTATATTAAAAACTATGTGACATTAACAACGTGCTCTCATAATTATAGGCATCTTTTGGACATATTAATTAAGCCCATGGCCAGGAAAACAGAACCACCAATAATTCATGAGTTAGTTTAGAGGTGTGAGTAGGGATTTGGTTGGGTGTTTATTATCTTAAACATTTAACTAGCTTTTCCTCTTAATCTCATATTAAAAAAAATATTACAATTCAAGGCACATAATAGAACATAACCATTAAAATCATGGAAAGAGAATAATAACAACTTTCTTATTGCCTCTAGGAAATATTTTCAACACATAAAAGCTAATGTCAATAATATGAATCACTACAAGATAGCCCAACTTATTTAATTGTGATAGCAATATTTATTATTACAATAATGTATATATAGAGCTGCAATCAAAACGTACATGGTAGTACAATAAAGGAGCTGATATAACCACATGAACCACCATTTCTATATCGAAATAGCTTTAGAGTGTGGATGTGGAATCGCCATCAATTTCAAGTCATGCCTTCTTCTTACAGTGATCCCAAATTTCTCGGACATGTCCAACGACTCTGGAGTCGACCCGTCAGGAAGCAGCCAGTCAAAATGGTAGAGAAGATTTGCGAGCACAATCTCCACGGTCGATGTACCGAACAATATTCCAGGGCATTGCCTTCGCCCAGCACCGAATGGAGTGAATTCAAAATTTGTCCCATAATAGTCAATGTTGTTGTTCTCAAATCTCTCTGGCTTAAAATGTGTGGAATTGTCCCAATATTTAGGATCTCGAGAAATTGCAAAGACGTTGACAAAGATATTAGTGCCATTAGGAATGTACGAGCCCATGATTTCAGATTTCTCTCTGGTCTGTCTTGGGATGAGAAAGGGAGCAGGAGGATGTAACCTAAGCACCTCCTTGATTACCATTCGCATGAAGTGGAGCTCACTGAGATCGGCACTTGTGATGACTGCTCGATCTTTGCCTATCACTTCCCGGACCTCTAGTTGTGCCTTTGCCATAGCTTCAGGATTCTTGGAGAGCTCGGACATAGCCCACGCCAATGTGGTTCCTGTGGTCTCAGTGGCAGCTCCAAATACGTCCTGTAAACAACGTTTGCAGTATTTAAGATATATTAATTATTTCATTAAGAAACTATTGAAGAGTTATAAAAAAGTTTCCTACAAGAAGTAACATAAAAACACATGTACCTATGAGACAAACCATGACATATGATGGTCTATTACTCTACATGGACAAATTAGCGTGATTGATTGAGGATATACTCTTCGAACCCGGTTGTAAACATGTTCACATAGTATTGACTATTATAGCACCGCTTTGATAGAGACGGCTGCAAGAACGACTAGGGTGAGGCTTGAGCGAGCTGTTAAATGACAGTTTGCCAGCGCAAGCTTAGATCCTACAGCTTTGTTTTCATTCACATCGAAGGTGAATATAATTTTACTTGTCTTTTCTAGATATATGTGACTTAGATTGTGTATTTGTGCATCTGGAGACGACATGTGGTGGGTGACTCTGATGAAGGTTGTGTGTTCAACAAAGTTCATCAAGGTAGGATTATGACTACATACATATATGAGATACACACATTCATACATGCTGTAGTCCAATATCGCAAGGCTAACTTCGAAGTGCTTGTAAAGTTGAATCTTATGAGTATGTTTGGATACTTAAGAAGCAATTTTTTAGACCGCGCAAATATGGGTTAGTCAATAGATAGTTTATATTAGGTATTTAATCTCTTTGTACAATTTTTAAATACAAGATTAGCGCCTGGAATGTTTATAAACCTGGGTGAGTTATACTTTGGTTTATATGCATTTTAAACAATCTTGTAGGCGCGTACTATGAAAAAAATATTGCACATGCACATTATTAGCATACAACAGTTTTGCTAATTCCCAGTCAGTTGAGAAAAGCAACTGCGAAAATATGTGCATGCAGTACAAAATTATTGTTTACGCAGTACATAATTATTATACATGAGGCTACAACAAATGTTCACCGGTATAAATCGTGGTTGAAATTACCAAATTAATTCTTAGTCGCCTAAGATTTAGCGCTCTGTACAAATAAACCTTAGGTTGATTTTCGGGACAAATGTATGTGAACTCTGCATGCTTAATTAATGGTTATCACAACAATCTGATATCTGTGCTTTGTTTTAATCAAGGCATCCATATGCCTTCCGATTCATGTAATCTGATTCTTTAATTAGTAAAGGTTACGATGGGCTACCGACGTTATGGCATTATATTATTTGGGTGAATTCATGTGTTATAAAGAAAATTCAAATTTGACACCCAAATTTGTAAGTAATTTTTCATTCCGTAAATATAAAATTATTGTTGTCCTTACTCCTTAGTACAGTATAGTATAAGTAAGACTATTCTTGGAGAAACAACTAAGCATACTCACATTGATGACGACGCCGATAATCTCCGAGGTTAGTGGGAAGGCCAACACTACCGGAAACCAGTTCTTTGCCGTGCGGCCAAAACGCATGGCAAAGGGTGCTCGGAACACGGCAAAGACTTTGCCGTGCCAAATTGCACGGCAAACATCACACGGCCTAATAAGCGACGGCAAAGAACGTTTGCCGTGTTCTTTTCCAAAAACAGCACGGCACAGCCTTTGCCGTGTGCCAGGCCACACCCAGCACGGCACAGATCTGTCAGAGAGGGTCAACCCTCACCCCGGGTCAACACATCTTTGCCGTGTGCTCTCCGTGACGACGCACGGCAAAGACCTAGTCTTTGCCGTGTTCCCTGCCCAGCACTGCACGGCACACACTTGATCTTTGCCGTGTTCCCTGCCCAGCACTGCACGGCACACACTTGAACTTTGCCGTGTGCTCCGCTCCACACAGCACGGCAAAGGATCCTTTGCCCAGACCCCAGCCTCAGCCCTTTGCCGTGTGCATGTGTCTAGGCAGCACGGCAAAGAGACCATATGGTCATCACCCAAATGCCAGGTTGCACAGGTGCTCGCCACGTGTGGGCTTTGCCGTGTGCAAACGCACAGCACAGGCCTTTGCCGTGTGCCCATACACAGCAAAGAGACCATATGGCAGGGATTTTTGCTGTTTTTGCAAAAATCCCTGCATTTTACAGATAAATCACACAATAATTCACAGATGATAATTTTGACACAAATATGACTAAATAGTGCTCCATAACATATATAAACAAGACTCGAACTCCTCCATAAGACTCAAACATGGCACAAACATAGTCTCAACATAGTTCAAACTCCACAAACATGAACTCAACATAGTTCAAACTCCACATAGCACAAACATAGTCTCAAACACCACATAGGAATCATTCACAATAGCATTCACATGAACTCCACGACGATGGACGGATGGCGAAGATGGACGTCATTGTTGATCCTCCTACAAGTTCGTACAAAAATCATGAGTTTGACAACTAAAGTAGCTAAGTGTCAATGTCATGTGCATCATTAAACTAACAAAGTGGAAATGGCTATGTCGATCTAAGTGAGACATGAAGTAAGTTTTCGAACGAGAGTGGTAGCAAGTTAAAATGGTAACTAACCTCTACTGGCCTTCCGGCGGCGGAGTAGGTCCTCAACATCATTGAGGAGGATCGTCCTACATGTTTGCAAAAAAATGATGAGTTCGACAACTAGGTGGAAATGGCATAGTCATGGCATTAAAAGAAAGCTAACTAAAATTTGATGAGTTGAACTAACTAAAATTTGACAAGTTCAACTAATGGGTAAAATTTGACAAGTTCAACTAACTAAATTTTGACAAGTTCAACTAAAGTGGCAATGGCATGGCTAACTAAAGTGGCAATGGCATTTTGACAAGTCATGCGAGCATACCCACGGGAGCCTCCGGACAACGTTAGGGTTGGAGATTTGGGGCTGCCCCTCCGGATTGTCCTGGCCACCAAGCGGCGGCGCCATCGAGTGAGATCCACCCGCCGATCCTGGATTCACCTACAACATGAAAAAAGTCTCGCATTACACAAGTAATTTAGTTACAATAATCAGATGGATAGAATGACAAGTTTGAGAACATACCCATGGGAACATCGGTGGAGGCGGTGGAGGGAACATTCCCATGGCAACAGCCCCATCCCCAGGAGCAATGCGCTGCATCGTGCCAAACATCCACTCCATCATCTGCCTCTGATGCTCCTGCTGCTGCCTGCAATACTCCTGATGCTGCTCCTGCTGCTGCTCCTGCTGCTGCTCCAGCTGCTGCTCATAGAGCACCTGCTTCTGCCGGAGCTCGTCGACAGCTAGACTCGAAACTCGTGGGCGGGTCTCCACAGCAGGCGCACCAGGCGCCCTCCCACGGCGGACCTGGCGTAGAGACGGGACGGTGCGAGGGTCGATGGAGCCGTCACCTATCCACAAGCGGCCATTCGCCGCGCCTTGCCCCGCAAGCACGACAGCCTCGACGTCAAGTGGACTGGTGAGAGGGTCAGCTTCCTCACCGTTGCGCTCCTTGAACTTCTCCGTGTACCCCTTGCTCCGGAGCTCGGCGCTCTCGTTGATCCACATCGACCCTGTCTCAGGATCCGGCGTATCCCTGGTACGCATCTTTGCCCAAACGGCGAAGGGCGAGGGGTCTACGCCGGTCTTCAATTTCTGCAAAGAGAGCACGAACATAGGTGAAAAGGAGACGATATTGCAAAAGAGAGCACGAACATAGGTGGATTAAAGAATGCATTTGCTCACCTCATTTTGTATGCATTGGGAGAGGCTGAGGTTGCCTTGGCGGTGTGTTCCACCCTTGTTCTCCGCCCGCTTTGCCTTTCCCTCCGCGTGTATCTTGAGATACTCCGGGCTAGTCCACCACGCTACCATCGCGAGGTGGCACTCGTTGTTGTTACCGACGTACGGAGGAGGCACCTACGTGCACAGAACACACATATTAATGATATTACACGGCGGTCAACAAAATCGATAATATAGAAATGACGCTACCTGCAGGTACTGCCATGGCTGCATCAAGATGTCCCGAGCACGCTTCTTTTCCAGCCAATGTTCTTTTCGGCGTACCAATTGCGGACAGAGTTCACGCGAGCCTCGTAGTGCATGTCCGTCACCATCTTAGAGGCCATCGTCAAAAGGATGGCCTCGCACTTGTCCTCGTCCTCCTTCCGACAGGTGAAGAAGTTCTACAAGCATGCACACATAGGTAAAATAGGGTCAAAGCCATTAGTGCAATCTCGGATTTATAGAATGATGAGAAGTCAAACAAACTTACCCAGAAATAGCCGAGTGTCTTAAGCGCCATGTTGCGGTACTCGCCATCGGGATCCGGCGAAACAGTAGTGCCTGAAAGTCCAAGCTACACCTTGCCACCCTCTGGGAGGGTGACAATCCCTGGGAAGAACTTCCTGAGACAACATCCAAGGATGCTCGCGTAGGTACGCTTCCTTCACTTTAGGAGGCTGGTACTCAAATGTCCTACACAATGAGAAAACCAAAATTAGTATAGTTAGCGGGTCAAAACACAATGAGAAGCTAAAATTGAACAAAAACTATAATAAGTACCTTTTTCCAACAGGCAGGAGAAGAGTGTTCTTGTAGGCGTAATATCGGGGATCGGGGAGTCCCGCCGCCCCCGCTGATACGGCGGCCTGGTCCGTGGCTCAGGGATATCCTCCTCAGTCTCAACCCACTCCGCCGGTGGGTCCCACTGCAGCGTCGGGTCAAGCACAAACCCGTCCTCCCCAGGTCCCTCCTCGCGCCCCTCCTCCTCGCTGTCATCCTCCTCGTCCTCCTCCTCAGAAGCCTCCGGCAGCAGCTCCTCCTCAGAAGCCAGCGACTCGCTCTCAGAGTCCGACTGCACCTCCTGATCGTACTCCGTGTCATCCTCGTCGGGCTGCTCGGCAGGGAGAGGACTAGGAGTCTTGCTAGGCCTCCTTCTCGTCCTCGTACTCCTCGCACGTGGAGGTGAGGGTGGAGGTGAGGGAGGAGGTGGAGGTGGGTGCCGAACTCGATCCCCCAGGAGTGCCTTCACGCTGCCCACCTTTTTGCAAGGCCTTCTTCATGTTTCCTGCATTGACAAAAAAATAGGTTTCATCAGTATACATGATCCAAAATTAAGGTAAATAGATGAAGCAACAATGAGTAAAGCGAAAATGAATACAATTAGATGAAAGCGACAATTAATAAATGGAGTATCGACAATGAGTTCTCACAAAATAAGTAGACGACAATCACTATTACATAAGTAGCATTGACCTATTACATATAAGCTAGACTGGCAATTACTAATACATGTGTCCTCATCGCTATCAGTAGCCTGTGTCGAGATCATCGGGACCAACTATTGGACCACCCGTGTCGTCATCACTGTCAGGGTCGCCACACCACCAACCATCCACGGAACCTGGAGGTGGTCCCTGTGGCTCATCGACGAAGTCCTGCGTGGAAGCGCTCTAGCAAAGTCACGTCGGCTTGGTTATGAACCTCCTCGACTTCATCATGCGCGGTGTCTTCCTCCATTCCGCATCTTCGTTTTCTTCGCCGTATTCCATGTCATCATCGGTCGGCAAGTTGATAGTGAATTTCCCAGGGAGCCCTCCATCCTGATAGAACTCGCCGTCAGATGTTGAGGGGTCTAGGCGGCGGTAATCTTGACCGTTAGGCATAGCCGGCCTACTGTGCGACGGTACCGTCACCACAACATCCCACCCCTGTAGACGCTTTTGATATGCTTTTGATGTCTTCTTGCACGGGTACGGGAGATAGAATACTTGGAAGGCCTGGGTAGCCAAAATGTAGACGTCGTCTCCCGAATACTTGGAGCTTCGTTCAACTTCGACCAATCCAATTGTAGGATCCCGTCTAACCCGACGCGGGTCTAACCAATTGCATTTGAATACAACGGGATCTAGCCCTTTACCAAAACCATAATTCAACTCGTATATAGCCTCAACTCTTCCATAGTAATGGAGTTTATCTGAGCCTTCACATAACACCCCACTATTTATTGTCTTCCGGTTGCCCCGGTTTGTTGTGTGGTCATGGGTATGGAAGCGATATCCATTCACGTCATAAGCATGGAATGAGTTGACGGAATGGCTAAAGCCATGGGCAATGTTTCTAAGCTCTGGCTTCATCTCTTTGTCCTTTTTTGCCTACAAGTTTAGCACGAGAAGTTTAGAACGAGGAATGATCGATGAATGTCCACGGTACTAGAAAAGTTAGATAGAACAGTACCAAACCCGCGAACCAGCTAATGAAACCACCACCCTTGCCAAAACCACCACCGTTGTCAAAAAGATCCTTCGACTCTTTCGGGGTAGGGTCCCTTCTCAGCTTCCAGTTTTCACGAGTGAATCGTCTACGCCAATGAGAAAAGAGGAGTTAGCCACGAATATAGGAGTGAATGTTTGTGAAATACTAAATGGTGAAAGACTTACTCGCGGTACGGCTTCACTTCCTCCATACTCATCAAGATATACGAGGAGATCATATCCCGCTCGAGCTTTTTCATGATGAACTTCTTCGTGCCACTTGATTTGCCACCGAGCCCTATGAAGATGCTAAGCTTGGGTACATCTTCAGGGTTGGCTGCATTGTAGCGAACGACTGGATTGTGGATTGTGGATTGTGGGAATGTTGGCATCATAGAAACCTGTCGTGAAGTTTGACACCTCCTCGTTAAGGCATGCCTCGGCCATGGATGCCTCGATCTTGCATTTATTCCCGCAATTCTGGCGTAGGTCTTTCATTTTTCTCTCAGGCCCAAACTGCCAACGGGTCGACACAGGCCCCCCCATTAAAGCCTCGTGCGCGAGATGCAAGATCATATGTTGCATCGGATTAAAAAACCCTGGCGGAAGTATCGTCTCTAGCTTGCAAAGCAACTCGGGTGCCTGTTCATGCAGCTTCAGAACCACTTCACGATCTAACTCCCTTGCACAAATCTGCGGAAGAAAAAGCTCAACTCCGCCAGTACTCGCCAAGTCTCCTCATCGACATAGCCTCGAATCATCACCGGCATTATGCGCTCAAGCCACACGTGGTAGTCATGACTCTTCAGCCCTCCTACTCGCTGCGTGTCCAGGTTCACACACCTCGCCCAGTTAGCTGCATACCATCAGGGAAGTACAAACACTCCACGAGCCACTGTAATATTTCCCTTTTTTCCGGCCTTGTAGGGCAGAACCGAGCCTTTGGCTTAGACCACCTAGTGCCGTTGACTCCAGGAGGCTTCATTTCAAGATCTGGCCTGTCACAAAGTTCTTGTTGGTCCATTCGAGCCTTGACGTTATCCTTCGTCTTCTCAGTGTCCATGATGGTGCTATAAAGAGCCTCGGCGATATTCTTTTCGGTGTGCATTACATCAATGTTGTGTGGAAGCTCGACATCCTCCATGTAAGGGAGCAGCTTCCAGAAGCACGGAATGTGAGTCCACTGGTGCGTCTCCCCATAACCCACGAAACCATTCCCATCGGGTTAGGCACGAGAGCTTCTAGCTCAGCCTTGATTTCTCTTCCGGTCATCAGACGTGGTTTCGGAGCATGGATCTCGACTCCTTTCTCGAACCGCTTTACGTCACTCCTGTATCTATGACCTGGCTCAAGGAACTGTCGATGTTGATCAAAGCATGAATACTTGCCTCCCTTCGTAAGCCATGAGAAAGTCATAGCCTGTCTGCACTGTGGGCAAGGCCACTTCCCATGTGTACACCAGCCGCAGAACAAAGCACGCGCTGGTAAGTCATGCAGGGATGTGTGGTACCAGACATACATATCGAAGTGATCATTTGTTGAGGCGTCATATGTTCGGACCCCGCGACCGTTCCAGCCAACAGCCAAGTCTTCAACCAGCGGTTCCAGGTACACGTTCATGTTCTTACCCGGGTATTTCGGTCCTGGGATTATCATCGACAATAACATGTTATGTGATCTCATGGACTCGCCGGGGGGGAGGTTCTGGGGTATGACAAACACAGGCCAACAGCTGTATGTTGCCGCCGACATGCCATACGGATTGAACCCATCGGTTGATATAGCAACAGCTACGCTCCTCGGGTCGCCCGCTTTCAGTGGATACTTCGCTACAAAGTTCTTCCATGCGTCACCATCCGACGGATGTATCATCTTGTCCGTGTATCTCTTCCCTAACGCGGCCCATCGCATCTGCTGGGCAGTGTCTTTGTTCATGTAAAGCCGCTGGATCCTCGGTATAAATGGAAGGTACCGGAGAATCTTTTGGGGAATCCCGGTCTGCCTCTTCTGTCCACCACCGAGGTCGACCTCGAAGTACCTAGAGGAATTGCAATGGATGCAATAATTTGTTCCAGCATGTTCTTTCCTGAATAGCATGCATCCCTTTGGACAGGCGTCTATCTTCTCATATGACATCTTAAGGTCACGGAGGAGTTTAGTCGCCTCGTAGAAGCTCTTCGCCAAGATATGCCCTTTCGGTAGAAGGCTGCCAACGACGGCCAGAATATCATCGAAACCATCCCTGCATATCTTCCTCTGGCACTTCACGGCCATAAGGCGAGCGATGGCATCTAGAAGGGTAACATCTGTATGTTCATGAAGGGGTTTCTGCGAGCCAAACATAGTCTCGTAGTACTTCTTCGTGTCTTCATCCGGCTGCTCACTTGTCTCCGCCTCCTGAGGTGTCTCCGCCTCTACACGACGGCTTTCAGGCGCATTAGCATTGACAAAGGCGTCTAAGCAGTTGTTGAACCCAGTGTCAAATTCTCCCGCTGGCTGAATCTGACGTGGCTCGGTTCTAGGACGTTTTGCTAACTGTTCACCATGGAAATTCCAAACATGGTAGAATGGTGTGAACCCATTCTTGATCAGGTGCGTACTAACATCTACCTTCGACTGTCGCCTTCGGTTATCGCATTTTGAACAGGGGCAAAACACTTTCATGGGTCTGCTGCTGATGTCAAACGCCTTGTTCACAAACTCCTCGGCCTTATCTCTCCATTCATCACTAAACTCCCACTGACTCTTTCTGCCAGCATACATCCACTCACGGTTCTGTCTCGGATCCATCCTTTAATCGGTACCAAAAAAGACATACACAATGCTTTCAGTTCAACATGTCACTGAATTTTAACAAAACCATTTTTTACGGCCAAATTTTATCTTTTACAACATGCAAGGGTTCACCTACACTTCTAATGGGTAGGGGCCTATCCCGCCCGAGTACGTGTAGATCGAGTCGTGTCCCATGTTCTACCCCGACCCGAGACGGAATTTCGACAGCACCTCCCCGCTGTTCTTCAGAATACACGTCTCGAGCTTGTCAAGCCGAGAGGGTGTGCATCCGAAGAACAACGGGGAGGTGCTGCCGAAATTCCGTCTCAGGAAGGGGTAGAACATGGAACACGACCCGATCTACACGTACTCGGACTGTCCAACAGGACAACCCGGAAGTGTTACGTCCATCTTTGCATATTTATAAATTTGTAACCCTTCCGGATGGGATCTGACTCGGGTTACGCGACTCGACTGACTTGGTGATCTAGACCAAAATAAACCTATGCAGCAAGAGAGGCGAAAGATGTATACCCTAGAAGCGTGGTCGATCACCGCAGAAGGTCGGGGACGGAACAGGGGAACCGACGCGGCCCTCCTCAGTTGGAGAAGAACCCCCGTAACTACGACATCTGAAAACCACAAAAAGAACATATATATAAGAGCAGATGTACAACATAAATATCAGCTCCTAAATAAAGAGACGGAGTATAAATAAGAAACCAAGCAGACCTATAAGATACGAGTTTACGAGTTTACGATACTAGTTCCGACCTATACGAGTTTACGAGTTTACGATACTAGTTCCGACCTATACGAGTTCACGAGTTTACGAGTTTACGATACTAGTTCCGACCTATACGAGTTTACGAGTTTACGAGTTTACGATACTAGTTCTGACCTATACGAGTTTACGAGTTTACGACCGGCTGACTGCTCACCTAAATTAGCAATTCCACAGTCCGACTTAGCAATTCACATTCACTGTCAGGCTGCTAATCAGCAATGCCCAACAAATCGAACCCACACAGCTGCTCAAACCAGCGCATTAGAGATCGGCTAAGGCGTACTGATTACTTATGGAGCATGCAGCACACACAGAGCACAGTGGCAGCACGTCGGAGATACCTTGGCGTCGGCGCGGCGGGCCGGTGACCGTGGCGTCGGAGGGCCGCTCGAGTCGCAGTCCGTGCGCTCCAAGAAGGGGGGCCTGATGATCCCGAAGAGCAAGTCTTGATGCCTGCACAAATAAACGGGATTAGGTTGAGACTCCAAGTGCAGAGTGTATAGTAAGTGGAAGACAGTTTTCCCACGAGGGGTGACTCGAGGGTTTAATATCGAACTCTCGGGGAATCTGAAGTGGTAGATTTATCTTCTTATCCTTCTTTTGGTTACCTACAAAAGAAGGTTAAATGTTTTGGTCCTCAACCTCACCTGTGGTTGTCAAGCACAAGGTGTAAGAATGATATCAGGATAGTTATGCAATGCAAACAAGAAATAAATATGCAATGATGGTGGATGCAATGGTAAATGATATTTTTGGGTTTTTGAATGATGTATGCAAGATGAAAAGTATTTTTGTATTTTCGGATTTAATGATGGCTGCAAATAGAAAAGTGGTATATGGTGTTGGAAAGGTGTTTCTTATGATTAAAAATGGACTGGGGTTCATGGTTTCACAAATGCACTCTCTCTTTATAAAGTGGTAGACAATGGAACACACAAAGTTAACATATGAGATTGCAACACAGGGTTTGATAACAAGTTACTTAGATATATGGGCATCACGTCCTAACATAGAGATCTTTTAGTTATTAATCTCTCTTATACTCCACCAAGATGCGAACTAAATCATAACACCTCAGTAATTAAGATAACTCAGAGTATAGCATTAAGTATCATGACATGAAGTGAAAATAAGAACATGCTAGATCTAGTCATGGAGTAGTGGCAATGGTCACGCCCACATCCCCGGTAGCATGGTATTTTAGTTTATCCCTAGTGAGGTAACAAAGTAAGGTAAAGATACCAAAGTGGATCGCAGAACTTTCTCTCACGTTCACTGCACTAGCCACCCCCCGTTACTCCAACTAATGCACACGTTCCCCCACACACGCTCTCATAAACATGCTTGATCAAAACAAGTAGACAAGAACGAGGTACATAATATGCATCTATACTCATAACTGAAACAAACATTGCAATCTCAAACATATATTAACTCATAAAGATCCACCACAAAGGTATTACAACGGTGACCGTAATCACGTTCAGCAGCTCATACGGTGCTAATTAGTGAAGCTCAAGAGAGGAGAGATACATAAGTTACTTCCACAAACCCATAGTCCAGAGGTGGACTACTCCCTCTTCATCATGGAGACGGTGGAGAAGTCGATGGAGAAGATGGAGACCACGCCGGCAGCGCCCCGCCGGAGTTTTCCCCCTCCAATCTGCAGCTCCTGATCTCCGTTTCGGTGTTTCTGTGTTTGTGCGGCGCTCCTTCCAGAGAACGTCGGGGGACCTTTTTTATAGGCGTTTTTAGGTCAAAACTATGTCGGTGGAGCGAAGATCGACGGCAACGGAGCCACGAGGGCCAAACGAGTGGGCCCCACGCGGCCACAGTACCTGGCCACGTGGGCCACCCCGTTTGGTCCTCGGACCTCCGTTTGTTTGCTTCCTTCGCCCACAGGTCTTCTTCCTTCCAAATATTGACGCCCGTAAATTTCCAGGTGATTTCGTTGACGTTTGGGTCCCTGAAACATTAAAATAAGAAAACGGGGTTTTCTGCCTATGCAGGGTTAATTCCATAAAAATAGGAAATCATTGAATATTCCCAAAATCATGATAAAATATTGATATAACCCTTATATGATGCAAATATGATTGGAATATAAGTAATTAAAGTGCAAAGTTCATGTATGCATTTTACATGCATCAACATCCCCAAGCTTAGTCCATGCTCGTCCTCGAGTATGAAGATGATAAAACTAACATGGACTTTGCAATTTAATACTTAACAATGGATATCAAAGATGATTACTATTGCTACATATAGTCAAATGATTCATTCTTCAAAGGAGTAGCAATATGCAAATAGTTTATGAAGTGATATCAAGTATTCAAGATAAGGATGTTCATTGATAGTTCACAAAGTGTAACATAGTAGCAAGTAATATGGAACACATGTATGCATAATGATAAGTAGAACATCCTACAATGGTCATAGATTGTAGATGAAAATCTGAATATGATAGGTGTACACTTTGGAAAGATGTATATGTGAGTAGAGATAAAGCATGCATAAGTTTCATCCAACTTCCAAACTCTTCTACTTAAGTTAATGATTGCAATAAGGTATTCATTGGTGTCAAGCTCTCATTGCCCCTATCATAGCATTTTGAATGATCTATTATATAATTAAAACACAAGACAATCAACGCTTGAGATTTACCACCGTAAAACTACAATGTATAAACGGTGGAGATTTAATCAGAAGTACACGGCATGGCAGCTAGGAACCGCGCGGATAGATGTCCAGCATCAGCACGTACATGAATCTTAAAAGGAATATGCTAAAGTTTTGGAAATACACGATAGGTAAGCTGATGCCCAAACGGACACATCCACGGCCCAATATAAACACATGTACGTAACCACCACGCCTGGACACCAGCCAATCGAAACACACGCCAATACCAGCATATCGAGATCAATCAATACCAGTCGCATCGGCAATCGAAGGCACGCGGCACAGAACAAGGCAGCGGGATGCCAGAGGATCAATGGCAACAAGATAGAACTATTCCCTTATTTGGAGCAAGAGCAGTTGCTGCTAGGCTACGTCAAGAAGGAGCTGCAGGACGACGCCGGCCGCCGACCACCTGCGGCTGGTAGGCTACATCGAGAAGGGGCTGAGGGATGATTTCGGCCGGCGACCACAAGGCGGAGCACAGAAACATGAAGGAGCTCGGCTTCCAAGGTTCCGGCACATGTAACGGCGATCGGTCGGAGATTTAGATTGATCGATCAGCGTCGTAGAAGTATTAAATCGTCACCAGGGTTATGGACATACTCCTACACTATTGGGTCAATTCTAGGACACCATGCATCCCCATCATCATCATGCACCCAAGCATCATGGCCAGCATCTTCAAGGATTCTATCCCCGGACGATGCCGGGACAATTTACCATGGATCGGCCGTAGCTTTAAGGATCCTATCCCCGGATGGATGTCGGGACAAATTTACCATGATCGACCGGAAATTCTTAGATTGATCAGATGGATGCAAGGAACAATGTACCATCGATCGGCCGGAAATTCTTACATTGATGCAGTAGGATTAATTAATGGAGGATGTGTAAGGATTCTTTCATTGACCATAGCCAGCGCCGACGACAGATATGTGCATGGATGCAGGATAATAGACACGATCATCATCCGGCACGCGAAGCACAACTTGCAGGTTATCTGCTAATGAATCGGCCGTTGAGATTTGCCAATATTAAGTTTTTAAGTTTCATCATTGCAGACTTACAGATGTATCTAACGTGCCAAGTGCTAAAATAAAAAGGCACTTTGCGATTAGGGCAGACTGTCGCAACCTACGACGGAGCGTATGGGAACTCTCAATTCTTTTTGCTCTAGACTAGATCGCACACCATGCACTGGAGAAAAGCAGCAGAAATACAACTCTAATCAATAACCAATTAACCTCAGTCAGACGTGCTGGCCAGATAGAAGGTGAAGAAGTGACATATTGATGCCTCAAAACCGTGTTCAAGGCAACAGCAAACAACATCCGAATTCCTCGACATCTTGAAGTTCTCAGGAGTCGCAGGCCATCAGCTAAAACTCAAAGCAGATTTGCCCATGCTGCTCCTACGAAACATCAACCAAGCAGCAGGTTTGTGCAACGGTATGAGAATGACAATAGCACTTCTTGGCAACAAGGAACAAACAATTACAGGAACCCACGTGGGTGAAATACATACCTCGGATCATCTATCACCCAGTGAATCAAACCATTCGTGCTGAAACGAAGGCAACATCCTTCATCAGTGTGCTTCGCAATGACCATAAATAAGAGTCAAGGTGAATCCTTGAACAAGGTAGGAATATATTTGAACAAGCAAGTATTCTGCCATGGGTAATTATATGTGGCATTATCGAGGGTACAAAAAAGAAGGGTTGAAGCTGCTAATAGATGAGAATTGAGTGTCCAAGTGAAGACAGCCGCGAAGATATTGTCTATAGGGAGATGTTCTAATTTACAGAGGAAAAGAAGACACTGAAAATCATGGATTCCTTATGAACAACACAGAGTAAAAAATCTAGATTTTTTTTGTTTTGAAAGCAGGACATACAATTTTCAATTTAGCAAGTCTGTTCCTGCTTGCTTACCATGTTTCACATGACGTTCTTTTTACATACCTACATACATGTATCTTTCACGTTTCTATACAAATTTCATGTTTCAACTTATTATTTATGTGCTTCTGAATTAATTTCACAGAGCATAAATTAGTCCTAAATTAATATATCTCTTACCAATTGTACATAATCCAAATCTCGCTTATATTATTTATCTCAGCAAATGGCTATACCATGGAGATTTTATCTCTTATTTTGTCATCTGGGAGATGGAGAAGCATAATGAATTTACCTGTCTCTCCTCCTGTCCAAGCTCAACAAGACAAGTGACGTCAATGAACTAGCTCTGTTGCTACTGCTCTGTTTCCCATTGACACTTCCAGCTGACGTTAGATCCCATGCTTAAAGAAACGACTATGAATCATCCTGTAATCTAAATTGGGGAAATTAAAAAATTACAAATAGAAATGCGGAAGCAACAGTGCAGCTGTGCAAGGTAAGACTGGAGCAGCGAAGCATGTACTGCCATACCTGCCGAATGCATGCTGCAGCTGTCGCCTTTGAACGAGGGCGACACAAGCGGCGAGCCCGAGCCACGAGCGTCGGAGCGGCGGTGCCGCCCGACGAGTTGTGGTTTTCAGATCGAGCCGTCAGGGAGGACGAAGTGGCGCTGCTACCCTCTGCAGGTTCGACCAGCCGGCAGTCCGGACGGTCACGACATCGATGGACACTGCCAATCAATCGTCCCCGGTGTCGTCGTGGAACTTGGGTACGTGGAGGTTGAGACTGGAGCAGTAGACCGCCCAGCCTTCCGGATGCTGGATGCAGCTGCCCCCAAACCAATACAAATCATGGCACGCGAACTGGACGAGTGAGATGCCAGCGCCAGAGCGAGAGCGGTCGCCGGAGTCGAGCGCCGAGGTCGGGATCTTGGGGTAGAGCAGTCAGGGACTGATGCGGCGACGCTGAGCTGCGCGTGCGCAAGTGACTAGGACGAGAGCAGCAGAGTTTTCTTTACCCACCAAAAGAAGGAAAGCTGGGAAATCTTTGCATCGAATTAATCATGGTTGAGCCAAAAATAATAATCCTAGGAAACTGAGAGCAGACACATTGAAAAAAAATGTTTCAAAGGGTTGCATGTCCATAGCTTTGTGGGACAAGAAAATAATAGAGATATGCAACGTTAATAACAAAAATTAGTATAATTAATCTACTTTATAATAAAAATAAAACGAAAATTGTCTACACAAAATCGAAGAACAATTTAAGTCGACATGAATCACCGACTACTGCGAAGACATAAATCAGGATTATCTTATATTTTCCTTTTCACCATAAAAGTCATTTTCTAAAATAATAACATTACACGGATTGGGAACACACATTATGATTTAGGCTGACTATAAACGTGTTAAAGTGAGAAATGTAAATGGTTGAGTTTAAATAGGAGCCGATAAAAAACAACTTACATCTCCACAAAATATCTAAAACCAAACAATAATAATTAGCGATTCTTAAAATTCTAAATTAATATATATATATCATATAATGTTTGACTAAAATATATAGATATGGCAACAAAATGAAACGTCAAATATTGTCTAGCCACGCAATTGCGCGGGCCACCCCGCTAGTTAAGATTAAAGTGAAAGCAAATATGAGTAGTGTGCTTGATAAAGAATGGGTTGAATGTCTCATGCCCCTTGAATACAAGTACTTACACCATGTGTTACTCAACTTGGGAAACAAAGCAAGTTCAATTAAATATCATTGTAAGCATAATAGTATCATCAAGAGCGTCAACTGGGGTACCTCTTGTCCCAAGATATGGAACAAGCCCATATCAAAATGACAAGACAAACAAACAAAATGAACAATCTCAACACCCTTTTTATTTACCATTTGGAATAGTTTTTTATTGCAAGGTGTATCACAGAAGGTTCACCATAGTATGTAAGTAAATTTCCACCATGAATGATGCATGGCTTAGATTAGCGGCCCAGGCGTCTCTCTAACCATTTACACAAACTCATTTAAACTCACTTTATTTCCACATTTATTTCAACATGATAAGCATCCATAGACAAAAGCACATGATATCAACTAAATGAGATGAAGAGCGTGTTGAAAGCTTGCCATGTGACAGCACATATGGGCTAACTTCCAACCCAAAACATTCATCAAGCCACAAACATCATAATCTTAATCACAATGGGTCAAGTTTTATTATGCAAATAAAAGAACATTGTGCATCAAGTTCGTGAGAGCTATATAACCAATTTTTTCCATTGCAATCAATAACATAAACATTTTCATTCAGAGGTAAGATAACACAAACAACATGTTAAACATACTCGGAATAGCATAAAGCCAATAGGTAGATATGGTGGACTCACTGGAATAACTTTGGTTGAAGGTGTTGGAAACAAGTTTTTGCTTGTTGGAGTTTTTGGGCTAGCAAAAGGGAGAAAGTTGACCATCTAGATGCATGCATGAGTGTCCATAGAACTAACTAATCCATGTTAAACCAAGTGAAATAACAATCAGCACCAAAACATGAATAAGTGATAGCTCTAAAAAGAATTTGCAAACTATTACTCATAAACAAGCTCATGAATCATGCAACTATATGTATCATTAAAAATCAAGTCAAACATCCCTTTTCCCAATCTTATAAAAGCATCCAACATATTTCAACCCATATTTCCAGTAGCTCTCTCATATATAATTGATAGTGTGGTGGTCTCTCAAGACTCAAACAAAAACAAAAAACGACGCTCCAAGTTTATGCGATAAAGTGTTTCGATCGAAAAACAGAAGTTGGACGTGTGCAAACCGAGAGTGTGTAGGTCCAGCGGGGTTGTCTTCACATCCCCAAGCTTATGGTCTTCACCATCCTTGGATAGCTCTTGGTGCATCTCCTCCAATCCCTGTGAAAAAACTTCAAAACACCGTTTCTCCCATCTCTTTTCTGTGGGGTGCATTAATAGTGATAAACAAATAGGTTCCTTGCTGCATATAATCCTTGAACAAAAATTCATATGACATGTCCAGAAAGTATATAATGTTGTATGCCTACTCATAAACTCAATTGGATCAAAAAGATTCAACTTAAAAGCTCAAAGCATGCATCAAACAAAATGGGACAGAATCTGTCCAGAAAAACAGCAGCAGCAAAACGTATTTTTCTACCCTACCAAACTTTCTCGAAAAATTCCAAAAAATTCATGCATACAGAGGATGAAAAGTTGCAACTACAGTTCAAATATGAGCTCATTCGGAGTTACAGAATAAGAATTAAAAATCATACCGTGCACTGACTCGTGCAGGAATAAAATCTCCGAACGCTATAAGCAACTTTTTCAAACCAAAAAGGGTAAAACTTGGCACTTTATTAAAAACTCCAGAACCTAACTAGACACAAAATCTCTTGTTACAGCAAGAGGACACAAAGAAAAATCACACACAAAAATAACCGGGTTGCCTCCCGCAAAGCGCTTTCTTTATAGCCATATAGCTAGGCTTCTTACTTGTTGTTTTATTGTGGACGAAGCTCATGAGGGAGCTTGAACTTTGGTGGTTCCCTCTTCCTTGGAAAGTGTTCCATGCACTTCTTGTGTGGAAACTGAAACTTTACATTCCCTTCCTTTGAATCAATGATAGCACCTGTGGTACGAAGAAAAGGTCTTCCAAGAATAATAGGACTAGAGGTTTTATTCCCCATATCCATGATTAGAAAATCCACAGGCACAAAAGTCATATGTAACTCTACCATAACATCACTTACTTTTCCCAAAGCATGTTTAATAGAGTCATCAGCAAGTGCTAGTTCAATAGAGCATTTTTCAAGATTTTTCAATTCAAGCACTTCATATAGTTCTTTAGATAAAACAGAGACACTAGATCCTAGATCAAGTATGGCATGGTGTGTCTCTTTTCCAATAGTTACTAGTACCTTAGGTATCCACATATCCCCAAGCTTAGGTGGTATCATAGCCTCTTGGTTGTACCTAGCAATCTTTTCTTTCAAGACATGATTAGCAATATAAGAACCAAAACCTGCTTGGTTAGTGTTGATGGAAGGATCACTTGCAAATTTTTGTAAGATAGATATTAATTCATGCAAGCTACAATTTTCTAAGTCAAGCAAAGGATCCTTGACTTCATTAAGCATTTTAACTTCCTCAACTTCAACCTCTTTCATTACCCCAATAGATTCTTTAGCAACTCTCTCTTGCTCATGAATGTGTTCCCAAGACTTATTGATAACCTCTTGGCAATATTTTATTGTTTCCTCATGTTTTTGGGCTGTAATGATGCTCTTTAATGATGAGACTTCCTTAGTAAGCTGATCTACCCTTTCAAACAAAGCATCTTGTTTTTCAAACTTAGAGATAAATTCCTTATTAAGCTCTTTTTGGGTAGATATAAAAGATCTAATGGTGTTTTCCAAGTCACTAGAAACATTACCACTAGAAGCATATTTATTTGGCACATATGGGGGTTTATTATAAGAGTTATAATTGTTGTTACCATACCCATTATTACCATAGTTCCTAATGAAGTTGACATCAATATTTTCAGAATTGTTTCCAACTAGTTCTTGCAAAGGAACATTTTCAACACTAGGTTTATTAAGCAAAGCAAGAATAGTATCCATTTTAGATGACAAATCATTAGTTTCTTCAATAGAGTTCACTTTCTTAGAAGGATTAGGTGCCCTATCAGTATGCCATTGACTATAGTTTTGTAAAATGCTTTCCAATATATTTTTAGCTTCTACTATAGTCTTACTCATAAAAGCACCTCCAGCAGCAGAATCAAGTATGTTTCTAGACATGTAGTTTAAACCATTGTAGAAAGAGTGTAATATGGTCCATTCATTAACTCCATGTGAGGGACAAGTTCTAAGCATAAGTTTTATCCTATCCCAAGCCATAGCAACATGTTCATTTTCATTTTGCCTAAAAGAAAGGATGTTGTTTCTATTTTGCAAAATTTTAACAGGGGGATAATATTTCTTAATGAAAGCTTCTTTTAGATCATCCCAAGAATTAATACTACCAGATGGCAAGGAATGCAACCACTCTTTAGCTTTTCCTCTAAGTGAAAAAGGAAATAACTTCAGTTTTAGGATATCACTTTCCACATTTTTAAACTTTTGCATGTCACATATTTCAACAAAGTCATGAAGATGCATAGAGGCATCCTCCATAGCACTACCACCAAATTGTTCCCTAGTTATCAAGTTCAACAAACTAGGACTTACTTCATAACTCTCAGCATTTATCTTAGGTGTGGCAATAGCTCTCGTGATAAATTGATCATTAGGAGTGTTTGTGTAGTCACACAACTTAGTTCTTTCTCCCATTTTAGCAAGTTTTTTTTGGTATTTTTAATTTTTTATGCAAAACTGAAATAAATATGATATGATATGCAATGACACTAACAAAACAAATAAATTGCTTTGTAAGTAAAGATGGATAAGATGGTGCTCACGTAGGTGCAACCTCCCCAAGCTTAGGTGTTAGCACAAGTTGGTGACGTTGACTTTGTTGTGAGATGAATGCGATGATGCACACCCTTGGATAAATCTCTCAGCTACGATTCCCCGGCAACGGCGCCAGAAAACGTCTTGATGATCCCGAAGAGCAAGTCTTGATGCCTGCACAAATAAACGGGATTAGGTTGAGACTCCAAGTGCAGAGTGTATAGTAAGTGGAAGACAGTTTTCCCCACGAGGGGTGACTCGAGGGTTTAATATCGAACTCTCGGGGAATCTGAAGTGGTAGATTTATCTTCTTATCCTTCTTTTGGTTACCTACAAAACAAGGTTAGATGTTTTGGTCCTCAACCTCACCTGTGGTTGTCAAGCACAAGGTGTAAGAATGATATCAGGATAGTTATGCAATGCAAACAAGAAATAAATATGCAATGATGGTGGATGCAATGTAAATGATATTTTTGGGTTTTTGAATGATGTATGCAAGATGAAAAGTATTTTTGTATTTTCGGATTTAATGATGGCTGAAAATAGAAAAGTGGTATATGGTGTTGGAAAGGTGTTTCTTATGATTAAAAATGGACTGGGGTTCATGGTTTCACAAATGCACTCTCTCTTTATAAAGTGGTAGACAATGGAACACAAAGTTAACATATGAGATTGCAACACAGGGTTTGATAACAAGTTACTTAGATATATGGGCATCACGTCCTAACATAGAGATCTTTTGGTTATTAACCTCTCTTATACTCCACCAAGATGCGAACTAAATCATAACACCTCAGTAATTAAGATAACTCAGAGTATAGCATTAAGTATCATGACATGAAGTGAAAATAAGAACATGCTAGATCTAGTCATGGAGTAGTGGCAATGGTCACGCCCACATCCCCGGTAGCATGGTATTTTAGTTTATCCCTAGTGAGGTAACAAAGTAAGGTAAAGATACCAAAGTGGATCGCAGAACTTTCTCTCACGTTCACTGCACTAGCCACCCCCCGTTACTCCAACTAATGCACACGTTCCCCCACACACGCTCTCATAAACATGCTTGATCAAAACAAGTAGACAAGAACGGGGTACATAATATGCATCTATACTCATAACTGAAACAAACATTGCAATCTCAAACATATATTAACTCATAAAGATCCACCACAAAGGTATTACAACGGTGACCGTAATCATGTTCAGCAGCTCATACGGTGCTAATTAGTGAAGCTCAAGAGAGGAGAGATACATAAGTTACTTCCACAAACCCATAGTCCAGAGGTGGACTACTCCCTCTTCATCATGGAGACGGTGGAGAAGTCGATGGAGAAGATGGAGACCACGCCGGCAGCGCCCCGCCGGAGTTTTCCCCCTCCAATCTGCAGCTCCTGATCTCCGTTTCGGTGTTTCTGTGTTTGTGCGGCGCTCCTTCCAGAGAACGTCGGGGGACCTTTTTTATAGGCGTTTTTAGGTCAAGACTATGTCGGTGGAGCGAAGATCGACGGCAACGGAGCCACGAGGGCCAAACGGGTGGGCCCCACGCGGCCACAGTACCTGGCCGCGTGGGCCACCCCCGTTTGGCCTCGGGCCTCCGTTTGTTCGCTTCCTTCGCCCACAGGTCTTCTTCCTTCCAAATATTGACGCCCGTAAATTTCCAGGTGATTTCGTTGACGTTTGGGTCCCTGAAACATTAAAATAAGAAAACGGGGTTTTCTGCCTGTGCAGGGTTAATTCCATAAAAATAGGAAATATGAATATTCCCAAAATCATGATAAAACATTGATATAACCCTTATATGATGCAAATATGATTGGAATATAAGCAATTAAAGTGCAAAGTTCATGTATGCATTTTACATGCATCAGGGCCTCGCCGTGGATCCTCCGGCCGGCGGTGGGGCGGATGAATCGCCGGAGATGGAGAAGTGGGAGTGGGGGTGGCCGGAGCCAGCGGCGAGGGCTCCCGCGGGGGCGGAGTGCGTGTTGGTGGAGCTCTTCGTCAACAGCTCCTCACCGGAGCGAGTTCGGGTGGAGGCGGCGAGGGTGGGTGGAGGCGCTGGCGACGGCGGCGTGGATGGGTGGCGGAGCTAGCGCGGCGTGGATGGATGGATGCGGCGATGCGCGGCGCATGCGTGGGATGTGGCGAGGTCGATTTCTGGAAACTGAGCACCGGTCGATTTGGGGAAAGTTCGGACCGTGTCCTAACTTCCCGTCTTTGCCGTGATCCTGTCTTCGCTGTGTACAAAAAGTTCGGACCACGGCAAAGAATTGAGATATTTTCCCCGCGCTCTGAAATTCAGTCTTTGTCGTGCGCCCTAAGTGGCAGCACACGACACAGAACATGTTTGCCGTGTGCCTTTCTGTCAGGTGCACGGCAAAGCACGTCTCACTTTTTTTTTCATATGCTTTCCTTGAACGTGCAGGGCGTCGTCTACCAAAACTTGCAACGATCGTTATGCAGTAACGCAGCGACACCAGATGAGTACAAGAAGAAGATTAAAACTTGCACAGAGGAGGGACTGAATGGTACTGCTTACCTGAGATCCGGAAGGTAGTGATGCTCTTCATGAGACATGAAGTTATGTGAGTAGTAGCCGGCCCCTTCTTCGTAGGACCTGAAGTTATCCATCCGTTAGTTGAAGGAATGGCACTGTTTGCAAGCAATCCGTAACTACAGATGGCTGCCACTGATAGTGCCACTGGATTTTAAAGTGTGTTGGTAGGTTCCGACACTTAGAGGTGAAAACTCCCGTTTCGGGTGCCGGGCACGGAATCATGCGACGGAACACATGAAATGTTGGTTCCCCATGGTCCGATGTACCAACCTAACACAACCAAGCAAAAAAATTCATGCATCTACCCCCTCTCGGCGCCGGTCAAAGGGGTAGATCGACAGGTTTGACTTTTTTCCAGCGGGCGTAGGGTTTCGCCGTAGCGGGGTTCGGAGCGTCAGAATCCCACCAAAACTTGCATGGGTCCCTAATATATGTATAAGAGTGTGTTGGTAGGTTGTGGAAACCAAGATACAGCTCCGAGGTGCGACCCCCTTCATCGACCCCGCTTACTCCGTAGTAAGTTCCGACACTTAGAGGTCAAAACTCCCGTGTCGGGTGCCGGGCACGGAATCATGCGACGGACCACATGAAATTTTGGTTCCCCATGGTCCTATGTACCAACCTAACACAACCAAGCAAAAAAGTTCATGCGTCTACCCCCTCTCGGCGCCGGTTAAAGGGGTAGATCGACAGGTTGGACTTTTTTCCAACGGGCGTAGGGTTTCGCCGTAGCGGGGTTCGGAGCGTCGGAATCCCACCAAAACTTGCATGGGTCCCTAATATATGTATAAGAGTGTGTTGTTAGGTTGTGGGAACCAAGATACAGCTCCGAGGTGCGACCCCCTTCATCGACCCCGCTTACTCCGTAGTAAGTTCCGACACTTAGAGGTGAAAACTCCCGTGTCGGGTGCCGGGCACGGAATCATGCGACGAACCACATGAAATGTTGGTTCCCCATGGTCCTATGTACCAACCTAACACAACCAAGCAAAAACGTTCATGCGTCTACCCCCTCTCGGCGCCGGTCAAAGGGGTAGATCGACAGGTTTGACTTTTTTCCAGCTGGCGTAGGGTTTCGCCGTAGCGGGGTCCGGATCATCGGAATCCCACCAAAACTTGCATGGATCCCTAATATATGTATAAGATTGTGTTCGTAGGTTGTGGGAAACAAGATACAGCTCCGAGGTGCGACCCCCTTCACCGACCCCTCTTACTCCGTAGTAAGTTCCGACACTTAGAGGTGAAAACTCCCGTTTCGGGTGCCGGGCACGGAATCATGTGACGGACCACATGAAATGTTGGTTCCCCATGATCCTATGTACCAACCTAACACAACCAAGCAAAAAAGTTCATGCGTCTACCCCTCTCGGCGCCGGTCAAAGGGGTAGATCGACAGGTTGGACTTTTTTCCAGCGGGCGTAGGGTTTCGCCGTAGCGGGGTTCGGAGCGTCGGAATCCCACCAAAACTTGCATGGGTCCCTAATATATTTATAAGAGTGTGTTGGTAGGTTGTGGGAACCAAGATACAGCTCCGAGGTGCGACCCCCTTCATCGACCCCGCTTACTCCGTAGTAAGTTCCGACACTTAGAGGTGAAAACTCCCGTGTCGGGTGCCGGGCACGGAATCATGCGACGGACCACATGAAATGTTGGTTCCCCATGGTCCTATGTACCAATCTAACACAACCAAGAAAAAAATTTCATGCGTCTACCCCCTCTCGGCGCCGGCAAAAGGGGTAGATCGACAGGTTTTGACTTTTTCCAGCGGGCGTAGGCTTTCGCCGTAGCGGGGTCCGGAGCGTCGGAATCCCACCAAAACTTGCATGGATCCCTAATATATGTATAAGAGTGTGTTGGTAGGTTGTGGGAACCAAGATACGGCTCCGAGGTGCGACCCCCTTCACCGACCCCTCTTACTCCGTAGTAAGTTCCGACACTTCGAGGTGAAAACTCCCGTGTCGGGTGCCGGGCACGGAATCATGCGACGGAACACATGAAATGTTGGTTCCCTATGGTCCCATGTACCAACCTAACACAACCAAGCAAAAAAGTTCATGCGTCTACCCCCTCTCGTAAACTCGTAAACTCGTATCGTAAACTCGTAAACTCGTAAAAGCACAAAGGCACATGGCAAAGGACATGTGTGCCGTGTGCTATGCACAAAGCCACACGGCAAAGGAAGCATTTGCCGTGCATGCAGCTCAGAGCACACGGCAAAGAATTTCCCGCCAAATTATTTAGAACGCGGGAAATGAGAGCGCGGGCGGAATAAAATTTGGCCACTCTTTGCCGTGCGTTTTGCTATCCATGCACGGCAAACATTTTTCCCGCCAATGCACAAATATTTCTCGCGAAGTTGCAGATCCTGGTCAAATTCTTTGCCGAGTGTAGAACTTTTGCCGTGTGTTTTGTGTCTATTTCGCCGTGCGGTATACTTTGCCGTGTGCCGTCTATCTTCTGTGCCGTGTCTCGTTTCTTTGCCGTGCGCCTTGCGTCTTCTGTGTCGTGTAGCGTTTCTTTGCCATGCTCCTTGGCTAACGTTCACGGCAAAGGGTTCTTTGCCGTGTTCCGAGAATTGGAAGCACACGGCAAAGAATTGTCCGCACGGGAAAGATAGATTTTCCGGTAGTGCAAGGAATTCTCTTCCTGCAGTCTGAGTAGCACGTCCATCAGGTCTTCCTCGTCGGTGCTACTCAAGGTACGACCGTCAGCAGCTCGTGCCACCCTGCGCTCATCGACGATGTCGGCGAGGATCTGCTGGACACGGCCGTAGCTGGTACTTAAGCGGCGCTCGCCGTTGCTGAGCCACCGCAGTAGCCGCGATGACGGGAAGAGGTCGGCGAGGGAGAAGCCGCCAACAAGCCCGTTGCTGATGTCTACCTCGTGTAGGTACTCCTCCTGCCGCGTGAATCACATGTATAAAGATTTTGCCATGGAACAAATTTGGATCTTTCACATTCAGTATACACGCTATGTTGTATTTGAAACTTTTGACGTTGTTCCTACAAGTTACGATAGTCGACTAAACCGACCAACTTGCATAATATTCTTTAATGGGCTTAGTATCACATATTACCTCTGTTACAAAATATAAAACATTTTGATAGGCTAATGGCCTAAAACGTCTTATATTTTAAAACAGGTAGTACATACAACCTGGTGGCTCGGAACATATGACCATCCAACTGGTTCGCGAACAATGATAATAAAAACATCAGTGCAAAGTGTTTTTTTCTATTTAGCATGATTTTTTTTTAAAAGGAATGCGGTAGGGGAAGCCCCTACAGCGTTTTTTGTTTTGAAATTATAAGAACCCAAATCTGCATCCTTTAGGACTTGAACCTGGGTCACTAGATTGTACATCCACTACCCTAACCAATTGAAGTGGGCTCACTTCTTAGCATGATATTTGTGGTGACTACATGACCATATTAGTACTAATCACATAATATGGGTATGCGTGACACCCGAAATTCATTTACAAGACATATTTTGCAGAGGCACCATCGTATTTGTGATTACCACTGTTCTAAGTTATATACTAAAAGTACACTATGATTTAACTAAAAAAAGATAGATATACTAGAAAATCCTATAAAAATATAGGAACCGCCCATCCAGTAAGCCGTTGGACCCTAGAAAAGTAAAAAAAGGAGGCCTAACTATATGTAGCTCTATATTTTGCAAAATTTGAAAATCATATTTCATAGTTCCAATAAGTTTTGGACAAAATCCAGGACGTGGATCTACAGTAGTGCATTCTACTAACATGCAAAATATCAACTTAAAATAGTACATATTCCAGGCTAAAACAAAATAACAAAATCTGACATATTTTGGAGAGTTCAAATTGTGCTTTATTCACTAGTTTTGTATTCATATTTTGTTATGTTTGCACAGCCAAAAATATAACATATTTATATTTGAGCCCGTTGTTACAAGGCAACATAATCTTCATTCAGGATTGTTTCATATTTTTTTGAAATTCCAACATATGATTTTCAAAATATATAACTACATGTAGCTCGGCCTCCAAAACGCTGCTCTCGTTGGACACCCTCTTTTATTAGTCGATAAAAACCACCGGATCCTTACATTTGTACGTTAAAAGATCTCAATCAGTAGGTCGGTCTTGTTCAACTCCATGTGGTCTTGTATGGGGTCTTGTTCAACTCCACGTTCAGTTTAAAGTCAATATCTCCGCCGGTCGCCGTTGACGTGCCTTAGCACGCCGTCTACAGTTCGCACCGTGCCAGTTGAAATCTCCATCTCCATCGCCATTGTCGTTGTCCATCATCAGGTAATTTACGACCAAGCATTGTTTATCAGGCGGGCCTGGCAGATTTTGTTTTTTGTAGCGGTCCTTGCTCTTCCTCCGACCAAAGGTTAGTTTAGTAGAAAACGATAGACGTACTAGAAAATCTTTGGAAAAACAGAACATCTAGCCGTGATTCGATATACCAGGCAACTTCAACGGATAAATCTTGGTTTATAAGACTTACGCCCCGAGTTAAGGAATATTACCTATGGAAGCCATTAAAAAATCGTTTTTTCAGTTTTAATTTCACTCGCTAAATATCAGTGCATTGCAAAGAGACAATTTCACAAAGGCATGTGGTGAGCATTATTTCCTACACGTCGCAATAGACACCATGAGCTTACTCCTAGACGTCTGAGTACACTCAGCAACCACCGACATAAAGGACGCACCTCCAGTCCTAGTAGAGCGGTGCTTGAATTGGGCACCGGTGGTGTCCTCATTGAAGGTCTACACCTTCAGCATAATGGGAGAGCAAATGTCGGCCGGTGATGGAAGGCAATGAAGGTGCAATGCTCCTAGGCTTAGCCCGTTCGGACTTGCCGGAGTAGTCGCACACGGCGACCACGAGGTGATCGGGCTGTGAGGAGCATCTAAGATCGTCAAGGTTGCAGACATGGGAGCCACGCTGACGAGAAAGGACTCGGGCTAGCGGCAGCGAGGATAAGGGGAAGCACGGGGCGGCACGGCGACAACAGTCAAAGTTGGCATCGCAGACTAGATGCAGGGAGGCGTATGTGGGAGACGACGCACGGGGTAGTTGGATTGGAGCATAGGTTAGGTTAGGCAGGATTTTTGACATGCGGTTAGGTTCAAACTGTTGGGTTTTTTCGAATTTGGGATAGGTTCGGTTCGGGAGAGGCATGGCGCGTGGATGAACCATGACCGACTCATTTTAAATAGTAAAGAAAAATAGAAATTCTAGAGAAAATTAGTCTAGGAAGTAAGAAAAGTATTATTTTGCCAAAACATTATCCAATAATTTGCACAAAACTTGATGGTTAAACTGCATATAAGTTAGATCTAGGGACTTGAACAAAAAGTCAAAAGACTAGTAACATGATTAATCCATTGCCATAGTGATGTAGTGCAATCCACGTCCATCACCATGTCAAGCACTCCAACATATGACAAGTCGTCATTGAGTTCAAATGTGAACTCCTTCCCTTATATGACCCATAATATGTCGCCTTCGAATGGTATACTACTTGAGCATCTACCCCTATGCTATGCTAGGTATCACATGACGAGTACGGCCATCCGGGAAGATGCCGAGGAAGCCAAAGGGTCAAGACCATCCAAGGCGTACGCATGGAAGAGGAGGAGAAAGCGTCAAGACGAAGGAGAAGAAGCGGCGAAGACTGGCCAGCCGGCCTCCCAGCCGGCCTGGGCCGGCCCCAGGGCCTGGCGTCCTCCAGAGCCAGCCGGCCTCCACGCCGGGCCCCAGGCCGGGCGCCAGCCAGTGCCAACCGGCCTCCAGGCCGGCCTAGGCCGGGCCACAGGCCGGGCATCAGCCAGCCCCAACCGGCCTAGGCCGGCCCCCAGGCCGGTCACCCAGATCCACTCGTGTCATGCACCCGTTTTTGTACTAAGACTATAAATACCCCCCGCTCCTAGTTCTAGGGTTAGACTTTGTTTTGAGGATTAGAGTAGAGCTGTGCTCCTTGCCTCAAAGGGTTCCGTAGTATTGGAAATGTTTTTTTAATTTTGTTTGTAATTTTTTTGAAGTTGGTTTGAATTCAGTATTATTTGAAATTTGTAACTTTTGAAATAATTTAGGGAAGGTCGCGAAGTATTTGGGTTGACTATTTTGATTTTCCAAATTTTTAAGATATGCACTAATTTGGAAAAGGTTCTAAAGTATTGGAAATGATTATGTTGTTTTTTTGTATTTTTTATGAAGTTGGATTGAATTGAGTATTATTTCAAATTTGCAAGACTTGTAATAATTTAGAAAAGGTCCCAAAGAAATTAAAATGGTTATTTTGATTGTTACAAACTGTTAGAAATTGGGTTGAATTTATTTGGAGTCATATTTCAAAAGTTTTGAAAGTTTTGAAAATAGGAAAAGAAAACTGGAAGAAAGAAAAAAAAAAAGGGCCGGCCGAGCTACACAGCAGCCCAGCCCAGCTAGGTGGCCCGCTGCAAAGCCCAGGGCCAACGGGACGTCATGCTGACGTAATCTATGGGCGGGCTCTGCCGCGGCGGCGGCGACCTCGCCGGAGCCGCAGGAGGCCGTTTCGGGACGCGCGAGTGAGCGCATCGGATGCGGTGCGACGCGGCGTGGCCGCAGGTGGCGGCGCCGCCGCTTTTGGGTCGACGGAGCGGCGCCGGCGGCGTGCGGAAGCGGCGGCGGCCTGCGAGGATGGCGGCGTCGATTCCGGCGAGGTCGCGGCGTTCCGGCAGGCGAGAGTGGGCGAAGAGGTAGAGGGCGCGACGGCGGAGGCTTCCGTGTGCGTAGATTCAAGCGGGGAGGCGCCTGCCGGCGTGGCGGCGCGCCGGCGGCGGCGGCAATCTCGGCCGCGCGGAAGAGAGAGGAGGAGAAAGGGGGAAGTGTGTGCAGTTTTACAGCGGGGTCCACGTGTTTGCTAGTAATTAAAATTAGGTCCTTCGCGGTGTTAAATATTGGAGGGCGGAGCGTTTTCTCGCTTTGCGAGTTGGTTTGTGCAAAATGGTATGGGGGTGACGTGGCGCGATCGCGAGGACCTTCCGATCGAAAAACGACGGTCCAGGATGAAATCACTATTCATAACTGTAGCGCTCTACAGTGCTTTGAACGGGCGGAGCGCTCTCGTCGAGGCATTTTGCATCCCCTTAATATAGGTAGGTAATAGGTAGGTAGGTAATTCGCATGCTAAATATAGTAGTACTGGCTAGTAGAATTTGTGCAGAATTAGCAGAGTACGTGCACCATAGCGTGATGTATCGGAAGCAGGTTGTATCAGTTGGTATTGGTAGACTATGCAAGGGAAAATGCTGCTGCATTTCAGTGTTGAGCCAGCTTATGCAAATTCAGCACGTGATCAGTCTCATACAAAGATATCATTCTTACCTGAACCTGCTCTTCTGAATTGAAATGTCTCCAGAATGAAATTAAAAGCACGTGCCTAGTATGAACTTACATTGGGCCACAAATGTCTCAAGATTATGGACTTGCAAGAGCATTACACGGCATGTACACATAAGAATTCAAATTCAAAGGATCAAAGGTTACACGAATGGAGAAATTACTTGCGCGAAATAATCAATGTCTTGCTGCCTTAAAGTGTCCGCACATAAACATATGGTGCAAGAACAGCTTCTGATTATCAAATGATAATCTGCAGCAAAGTAGTTGCATCACAAAAAACACAATCTTCCCACGCCATCTCTTCCTATGCCACCTTCACCTCATCGGTCAATCGGCAATTCTCCTCGATCTCCGGCCTGCTAGTACTGCCATGCTCTCTGCAAAATGAACAATGTCAGCGCTTCGATCTCCTACATACAAATAATTCCAGATAAGATCAACGATGGCTACTAAAAAATTTCTACATAAGCAATTTTGAGCAGCAATACATGACAAAATTATAGAGTGCAAAACATAGGAGCATGGTCAAACAGTGAGCAGTATGACGTTACATACTCATAATTTTTGTTTGGGATGTGTCCGAGCATTTTCTTGTTCTCCTCTAGTTGACACCACTTCTCCAGCTCCGGGCAGTCAAAAATACACAGATCCTTGAGGTTGGTGAGATTCTGTATGCTATCCGGCAAGGACTTGAGCTGTTTGCAGCAGATGATCTTGAGTTCCCGCAGAGAGGTGAGGTCACCTAAGTAATCTGGCAGACATGTGCTGTCATAACCATTTATCTCAAGGCAGTGCACATTAGATGGTGCTGTTAATTCCCCTAACAAAGCACTGTCCTCCACTGATCTGATAGAGTCCGGAGTCCAAGAAAGCTTCAACTTTTCAAGCATTTGTTTCTCCACCAACCTGATCCTCTGTGCTTCCGCTTTAGATTTGACCTTTTCTAGACAGCTTATCTGGAGTTCTTGGCAATATGCATCCTCCAGCTGAACAATGTTACTGCTGCTATATTCATCCTCATCATCGACAACGCGAACCACAAAGTTGCAACTTTCCAGACCACGGCAGTTCCTCAGAGCTATAAATTTGAGAGACTTCATTTTAGCTATATTCTTGAGTCTGATGCAGCCGGAGACATCGAGTGTATGTAGCTTGTCGAGGTCACCTAGACATTCAGGTAGATTAAAAAGAAATGTGTTATGAGACAGATCCAAATGCTCTAGGTTGGAAAGACCTACGAGACCGTCTCCAATGTATTGCGAACATTCCTCTTGTGACTGTTGGTAGTAAAAGATAGGATTCAGGCACATTGACAAGTTCAAATACCGGAGTCTGGTGAGCTTGCACAAACTATCTTTTAGCCCCTCGAGATTGGAGCGCTGTTGAGCAAGATGACAGCAAGGGTGGGATAAGTTGAGTTGCTCCAGATTGGTGAGGCCGCTGAGGCCTTTCCCGACGCCTTCAAAACACGACCAGAATGATAAATCCAGGTGTACCAGTTTGCCGAGCTTCTGGAGTGGTTCCGGAATTTCTGCCAGAGCATGGCAGCGGGATAGATTGAGATGGGACAGGTTCGTGAGATTGCCAAATGATTGAGGCAGACTCCCAAGCCCAGTGCAGCCTGACAAGTTGACATGCACTAAACAGATTAGCTTTCCAAATGATTCCGGTAGATTTACCAGTCCAGAGCAGCCTGATAGGTCGATATGGAACACATTTATCAGGTGCCCAAATGACTCAGGCAGAGTTACCAGTCCATTGAATTTTGATATCTTAAGATACTCCAGGTGCCTCAGTTTATAGATAGAGTCCGGTAGCTTCTGCACGGAACTCTCCTTCAGTTCGAGGACACGCAGGCACCTCATGGATGAAAACAAGTCATCCTTAAACTCTACTTCGCTACAGCCTACACAACTCAACTCCCTTAGATAGTCACTGTACTGGTTATCAAGTTTCCACCCCCGATTGATGATTACCCTGTAGTCCATACAATCTGTGAGTAATCTTGCGTAGACATGCACCAGATAGTGCATGGTGAACAAGATTGCGCCCTTATCATCCTTCCATTTGGCCTGCAAGAAATTAAAGGCATGACCGCACAATTATAAGATCCATGATGAAATTTGCATTTTAAGAAAGTGTAACTACGCTAGTTGCCCTTGAGTTGCACACAAAAAACTATACCTTAGGTTTGTTGACATGTGAGAACTTAGGTATATTGTCAAGATGAGTTAAATACTACTGACAAGCTATATGTGTCTTAGATGTATGTACTCGCTCCGTTTTCACAATATTCCCCACATACATACCTATCTATTAAATCAGCATTAGCAATCTATCTAGTAAATAAGGGCCTGGATGGTTGAATTCAATCAAATCTTACTTAAACTTTGCGCCTACAAAATATGAGAAATTTTTTAAAGCGTAGGAATTAGAAAATTACTCACGGGTTCCGAATTTGCAGTTTGAAGGAATGACATGTCCAAAAGCCAGGTAATGTACTTGTCAGCAATCTGAGTGGACGACGATCTTTCAGATGGCTCAACCATATGGAGCGCTCTCCATTTACGGATCAGGTCATCCTTGACTATATTCTGGCCAGTTGGTAAGGCAGCCAAATAACCAAAGCATAGCCTCATATCTGGTGGCATCCTGCTGTAGCTTAACTTGAAAGTTGAAAGCAGTGAGCGACCTCCTGAATGAGCACCCAAAACAATATCACACATATCTTTTCTCATGACCTCTTCCCATCTTGTAGGATCTCGAGAATACAGCATGCTTGCGAATGCTAGAGCCGCTGGAGGTAGACCCTGGCACTTCCTTGCAATCTCCCGTCCGATCGTCTCCAACTCCTGGTCTTCTTCTTCGAAAGGGATTGATTTCTTGATTATTTCCCAGCATGCATCATCATCCAATGGATTTAGCCTGTACGGCTCAACGGTGCAAATCTTCCTTGCGACGTCTTGATTGCATGTGGTCACAATCACATCCACCCAATTGATCATGAAGGTTAACCTGGACTTTAACACCTGCAACTTAATGGGATCCTCCTCCCACAGGTCATCCAAAACAAGGAGCACCTTCTGACCATAAAGTAGCTCGTGGAGGCGTTTCATTGTACTCTCCAACCCCACCACATTTGAAACAGAATCATTGCTATTGACCCCTTCCTTTTCTCCTCCTCCTGGCAACACCTGGCGGAGGATAGACTCGTCTATTCTATGGAAGTCGAGTTCCGGTGAGACATGGACCCATACACGGAAATTGTATTCTTCAAGTGAGTGGGTATCGTCATTGAAAACCATTTGTGCCAAGGTTGTCTTGCCACTGCCTGGAATCCCGAAGATTGGAAGAATTGTGCAGCTGGTGGGCCCCCGTGTGATGTTGCTGGTGGCAGATAGCAGCAAGGCCACTATCCTCTGTTTATCTAACCCCCTTCCGATAATTGGTGCTTCTTCAGAATTTGGTGCTGTTTTTGGTTCATCCATAACTTGCTGTCGCAGCTGGGACCATTCCACAAGAGCTAAAGAATACAAGTCCTCCTTTAGCCTTATCAATTCCCTCTTCAGCTCCTTCAGCTTGGTGGCCATGGAATTCTTCTTGATGGCAAGTCGAGGAAGCATCCTTGTCATCTAAAATATTCCCGATCATTAGTTTATATATGCTGCTTAGAGAAAGTATCAACTCACCTAGCAAGAGGAAATGAAACTAGGCACGACTGCATATTTCATTCAGTGGGTACCCCCAAGATGGCAGGAGTGACAATAGAGTACCTCATTTAAGGATTTTGTATCCATATTGTCCAATTTAAAGACCAAATAACCACAAATGTACCGTATTTAACTTCCTGTTTTTCATCATACTACTAAAGTGGCAGTGTTGGCTCGCCTTTATAAGCTCACCAGCCAAGCCATCAGCATTCACCAACACGGGCTAAACTAGATTCAGTACATTTGTGACAAAACATTTACTTGAAATATTCTTCTATTCTATTGGTGGCAACAAAGTGAAAATGAATTAGTTCCACGGCGCACATACCGTTGCAGCAGCAGCCGGTGGCCTCGAGTCTTGCACCTCATCCACCATGTCCACGATGTAGTAGGCGGCGTGCCTGACCTGCTGCAGCCATAGCATGAAGGTAGTATGGTCCCACGGCTGCATCTTGACCGTCTCCAGCATCGGGTGGATGGCCTCCAGCGCATCCAACATTTCCTGCAGGTCGCCTATGAAGTTCAAACGCACCACTGCTTCGTCTCCTATGGCGGATCTGAGCTTTGAGCATGCCCTATGGAGAACGGCTTCGGACATGGCTACTTCGAGCTCCTTTCTCCTGCAACGAGCTCTCTATGTTTGTGGCCAAGGAGGGGATGGATGTGACAATGGGTTATGGGGAGAGCAGACAGGACGCGCCGGAAGAAGGGACCAGACTAAAGCTATGGAGGCGCGGATCTGGCCCTCGGAGGCGCGGGTGTTCTGGTCTGCTTCAGATTTTGTGCTTTGGGGAGGCAAAGGAGTAGGGGATTTGAGGAGATGGGTGAAGAAGACGATGGCGTCGATGGGGAATTTTAGAGCGACGCGGTCCTCAGGCTGTGTTTGGGAGGGCTCTACTCCACTCCACTTCACTTCACCTCAAAACTCCACTCCACCTCCCTGCTCTAGAGCTACAGAAAAGTGTTTGGCTCGCTTGTTAGCTCCAGATTCTGATTACAAAGCGATGGCTGTGTAAAGACTAGAGTACCCTTACATTTTCTTTTCTCTTTTTTGTTTGTTCTTATCGATTGGCTTGTTCAGGAACTGGTTGATCACTCGCGTGTATTGTCTTTTTTCTTCTTTGTTACGCATCTGAGTGCCCAGACATGAGACATATGTTGTTATGTACGAACGGGTAGCAGACTTGAACAATCATATTCCATTCTCTCACTCTGAACCGAACAATAGAATTCTCTTGAACTGAATATGTGCACAACAATCATATGTATCAGCAAGCAAACACGAGAGGAGAAAATATGACGGTGGCATCTACCGATTTTCTGGAGTAATAAACACATTACCATATGCTAATCTGCCATTAGCTCACACGAAGCAGCCATTAGCAAGAGCCTGCTGGATTGTTCACTGTAGTGCTGATATGTTCAGTAGCATCAGCAAAACCAGCATGTGGGGAAGGAGCAGGGAACCTATCTACAGCGGTGACCTCCTGGTGGGCGTCCTGGTGCAGGCGGCCCTGTTACAGGCGCCTTCCGTCGCGGCCGGCCGTGAGTCTGGTGCAGCCGGCGTCTACGGCGGCGACTCCGTCGTGCAGTCAAGCGGGCGACGGCGGCCATTCCCTGGTGCAGGCGGCGATTCCCTGTACAGATGGGCGACGGCGGCCACTCCCTGTACATACGGGAGACGGCGGTGACTCCCTGTACCGATGGGCGACGGCGACGTCCGCTGATTGATCTGGCGGCGGATCGATCTGGGGACGAGAAGCAGGGGATTGAAGGGTCGGAAGGGAGAAGAACCGATGGCCAGCGGGTGGATGGAAGAAGAAAGGCCAGCGCTGGAGACCGAAAGGGAACTGGGATTGCTCTAGAGGTGAGGAACGGCGCCGGAGACGGCGGCAGCGACGCGCCCTAGCTGTTGCCTGGTGCTCATCGGACTGCGCGAGGTCAGATCGGTTTAACCTGATGGCAATTGTGGGTAATTACACACCAACTTCGAGGTCAGATCGGTTTAAGGGGAGCGTGGGATGCGAAGTGGAGCAGGTGAAGCACCTATTTGCTCGCTCCGGTAAAATGAACTGCGCGAGGTATCAGCTTCACTTCGCCTCGTAGGTGGAGTTGCGCGTTTGGGACAGCTTCAGCTGCTCCACCGTCGGATTGGTGGAGTGGAACTGTCCCAAACACACCCTGTCCACATCTCCACCTTATGGCCCAAACTGGTCCTTAAGCCTTGGAATCCTGTACTGGGGCGTATATATTCAGTCCATCTCAGGCACATGGACCAACTTCAGGCGTCGCCGGCAGGAATGAAGCGGGCCAGCTGGGCAGGCCTAATCAAACTGATGTACCTCGGTCCTTGTTAACTTGATGTTAAACGCACAATTGAACGGTTAATTATATTCTTGGACGAGCGGCGGCGCACCATTAGCTTCGCGTGCGGCGGCCCAAATAACACACTGGCCTCCCTAATTATCCTGCCAGGCCTGACAAAAGTACGCTCGCAGCTTCAGCTGGGTCCACGCGATTCTTCACGCGCCATGCAGCTGCTGACCCTCTATCGCTTGTATGCAACGGACAAAATACGTCAGCAAAAGATTCTCTTCCATTCGAATTTTAAAAAGATTTAACTTTCAAACTGTTAACTCGATTGATGATCCGTTTTCACCGTTTGCTTTATCGCTTTGAGATCTTCAAAACTAATTCATATTTTGATATTTTGACAATATATTTTCATCAATAATTATCAGATTATTGTCACATGCTTATCAGATTATGCACAACTTCGTTATTGGATTTAAGAAATAAGGATTGTGCACTCTGCATAATGCACAACTTAGTATCCGATTATTAGGTGACATTACCAGATTCAATATTGTTCATAATGTATTATCTTTATTTACCAAATTGTCTGAGTGTGATCATCACACTATTTTAGAGTGTCTTCCCCAGATTTCCCACGCGAGATTTTCTCAAATATTAGTCACCAGGGAATTTTGTTATGGTAACCAAGTTATTCTGTAATAGCCATCAAGTTAATTGACCATAATCAATGATATCCCATCACCAGCTACCAGTCACAATTATCACTTATCCTACTGGATTAATTATTCAAAATTATTAGGTTATCCTACAAGAGCTACCAAATTAAATTAGCCACATTTAACGGGTTATTCATGACAGGATAATTCATGGTAGCTATCGCAATAAAAATAATGTTAGGTTAATTCATGCTAGCTATCATTTTAATCCAAGGTTAATTCATGCTATCTATCGTGTTAAAATCATCCAAAAGTTATGCTATCTATCGTGTCAAAATCATCCAAAAGTTTATTTCAAAAATCTAGTTGCCAAGTTAATTGATACTAACTATCAGGTTAATTCAACCTACCTACAAGGTTAATTCATGCTATCTATCATGTTAAAATCATGCAAAAGTTAATTTCAAAAGCTAGTTACCAGGTTAATTCATGATAACTATCAGGTTAATTCGACCTACCTACCAGGTTAATTAATGGTATCTATCATGTTAAAATCATGCAAAAGTTAATTTGAAAAGCTAGCTACCAGGCTTAATCCATGCTAACTACAGGTAAATTCAAGATAGTTACCAGGTTAATTCATGGTAGCTACCTTGCTCTTTTATGATGGCTATGACTTTAATTTACTCTTGTTACCTGGATACATGACATTGTTCATCCTACAACTACATCAGAGACCTTCCCTCTTGATATCTACACAAGTATTGCACAAACAAAAAATATACGGGCAAAACAAAAATCCCATTACGACTCTTTTTTGTGCCCTTCCCCTTGATATCACCAGAAGCTTTATTCTTGCTACCCTTTCTCTGAGCCATCGCACTAACCCTGGTTGGAGAAAAAACAAAATCATATTAACTATATATACAACTTGAGTAAACATAAATCATATATATGTATCTTCAAAAAAAGGCAACATAAATATATGGTCTCCATACTAGTGGTGGAAAGGTGTGGAGTTATTTCAGCCTTGGCATGAACAATTCAAGAAGCCAAAACATCTCACGCACACGAAACTCGCAGTCCAGCAAAGATGTATGAATTGCTAGCAGCAACTAATCCATAATCGCTAGTACAGGTTAAGGACCAGCACCAAATAGCGTGAAAATTAGCCACTAGCTAGTATAATAACCAGATTCAGAACATGTAGAAATAGAAGCAATTAGCAGCAACTAAGATTTGGTAGGAAAGGGAATAGTAGAGTCGCTAGAACAGAATTTACTCTCAGATCGATCCGGCCAGCAGAGAACAAGTAAGAAGAGGGATGGAACTAGGCATGCAGGCGAACGTCCGCCAGAGCTGAAATATATGTCCGCGCCCCTTGCGTATTTTCACCGATTTGCTTAACCGACCAATAATTATCAATTAGGAAAAAGTGCCTGGCGGAATGTCCGTCGTGTCCGCCGGCCCGTCCGTCTACATCCCTAGATGGAACAGGGGAGGATGGCTCGTCGAGGAGCTGGGAGACCGCTGAAGCTGCTGCTCGTGGTCTCGTCGCAGAGATGTCCGAGCTCACGGATGAGTCCAGAGCGCCGCCGCCGGGGAGCCTCTCGCCCCATCCAAACTGGTCTCCAAGCAAGGCGATTGGCGAAGCTGCCATGCCCCCTGGCCGAAGATGGCGATTGGCGAAGCATCGGAGTTCCACGGCGGCGCACGCTCCTCCAGGGAAGGGAATCGACGACGAATGGACGAAATGCAGGGGGCGGTCGTTGGGGGAAGTGAGAGATGAGTGAGGCGGAGTAGCGGAAATCATGGCCTCGCCGCAGGCCTCCTCGACCGTTAAACCCGGACCCTAGCTCTATCGACCACACCAGCCAGCAACCAAACGAGATCCCTATCAACAACGCCGGTGGAAAACACCCTGCCCCCCTTGTCGCCGACGGTAACGATGGGCGAATCCGAACGAATCAAGCAGGGAGACGACGCACATAGCGAAATACAACTGCCAAAAGCAAAATCCAGAGAGGGTTAGTAGGCTCACAAAGAAGGGGAATGCGAAGAGGAGCTTCTCCGCCGGCGAGGAACCACCGGACCACGTCAGAAATGCCGAATCGCCTGCAGAATCGTCGGAGCGGAGCGAGAGAGGGAGAGAGCTCTTCCCCCAGGCTGACAAGTGGGCCGTCCAAAATCTTTATCCAACTGACGGGGCTAGATCCCTGCGATTCACTCGCACGAATCGTGACGAGCCGCCGTACGAGATTTTCCCTATATTCTTTCAATCTTGTCAGCTATTTGTTGTAAACGGAATATACTTTTTAAATCACCTCACACACAGCGGCATCTAATACAGTATGACATTATTTTTTTCACAAAACAAACTATCTGATTAGTTACAGCTCAGGATATGCTAATCTATTTGTCACTGGGTTCTAATCAACCACCCTCATGTACACAAGTCTTTAATTACTGGTAACACTATTCTGGACTATCCGCTAATGTTGACACCCTAGCAATGTCATGTGCCTCGCACATTGACTGCAGCTGTCCACCCCAAACTACTACTCCCTCTGTCCATGAAAAGATGTCCCAACTATGTCTAAATTTACATGTATTTACACACTAAATTATGTCTAGATACATGTAAAGTTGAGACATTCTCTTATGTTTTATGAACGGAGGGAGTACTACCCAGCTCCCACCCGCCCAGGAGTCACACTCGATTTTACTGACGCAGCTCTGTTCATCGTCTCCACCATCCGTGTAAAATCAGCCCTGGAAGTCTTCAGGTGTGATCACGTGGACAAGTTTATGGAACTCATGTGTTGGACAAGTTTATGGAACGGGTGTTTCTGCAAAGAGTACTTCTTCAGCATATGATCCCATTCCCAAACTCTTCAGGTGTGATCATGTGGTGAACAAGTTTATGGAACTCATCCTTGAAGTCCGACTTCTTCCCGTAAACGAATCCTAGCGACTCTTTGGCTTTGCGCAACACATGCCATTTACACCACCGGTGAGTTGTGTCTGGCAGAACGTCTTCTATAGGAAGTCCACATATGGATACACAGAAATATATGAATAATCTCTCCTTTTTTCCCTGGATAATACTCCCAGGGTTTACACTAGTGAAAGAACAGATGGTGACAGTGATCAAATATTACACCCAGATGCTTCACTGGATCTTTTTTCCTGCAGTGGCATCCACAAATTTGTTTGGAGAACAAGTACAGAAAACATATGTACTTTTCTGGTTGCTGTTTTTATGGGAACAAATACAGAATACTAGTACATATGTACTTCCATATTACAACATGTTTTACACACGATAACTTCTTGGTTCAGATGTCCAGAGATGGATACAGATAGATACATGACCAATCAAGAAATTTGCAGGATCATGCTGCTGACGATCAGCCTTGCTGCACGTATGTACACAACGGATGAAACACGTGCAAGGTAGCGTCTGAGAACAGCTAACAATGAGACGAGTTTCAAACTTATACAGAGACTCAAAAAGCACTACCGCTGCTGGCCGGGCATACTTTGGATTGAGTCACTGATCGAGGATTATCTTGGGCGCCTTGCCATTGGTTCTCTTCACTGCTCCCTCCACCTCGCGTTGTACCATCTTGGTCATATGCTCGCCATCTTTGTCGTCCAACGTCAAATGCAGCACTTTCAGTCCTGCAAGGTTTTCCACGCCACATAGCCCCTCCAGCATGCTGAACCGCAGCTCGAGCCTCTCCAGCTCTGCCATGGCATTCTTCGAAAAGCTCAGTACTGGCAGCAGAGGAGCGCAGAAGCGGAGAAGCTTAAGACTCTTGAATCCAACACCTAGGACCGTGATCTCCCCGTCAGAGGACAGCTTGTTTTCTGCCAGAATGGTCATTGTTTCGGAATATTGCTTTTCTGCCCTAAATGAGAAGGTGAGGGAGAACAATGCCTCCAGATTGCTAAGGTGCAGCTACTGAAAGGGTTAGCTTGCTGAGAGCACTGAGTTGTGTGATCCAGCTGGGGAGCTGAACCATCTTGCCAGATAACTCGAGGGCGACGAGGAATTTTGGTGGTGACGACATGTCATCCAGTGATTCGATGAACTTGGATGACTCGTCGTCAATTACGAGGGTGTTGTTGGTTCTCACCCTGTATCGTTACGAGCAAACACTAGATCGAAACAAGAACTCAAGCAAAAGAAAACAAATTTGTGATTACCAGAGGCCGTGCCTTGCTCTTCCTCTCTTTATTTCTTCTCTTGTGATTTTCGTTGTCTTACAAAGCAACCTGCCGGTGCTTATAAAGAAGTCCACGCAGGGACTAGGGACTAGGAAACCCACCTCTAGTAGGACTCGTACTTCTAATCCGACTCATACTGCTAGTCCTACTCGTACATGCTTTGGAAACAATCAGGGTAACATCAACATTCACCTCCTTAACCTGATTGTTTTTCTTTTCCTTCATTGATTGAACACCGATCTTGTCCCGCATTTCCTGAAACTTTGGCCGACTCAATGGCTTTGTCAGGATATCAGCGAGCTGCTCGTTTGTGCAGACATACCGCACGTCAATGCTACCAGCGTCCACACATTCTCGGATGAAATGAAACCGAGTTTCAATGTGCTTGCTTCGCTCATGGAGTACCGGATTCTTGCAGAGTGAAATAGCTGATTGGTTGTCAATTCGGAGCACCACTGGTTCCACCTCCGTCTTCATCATCAGATCAGCTAGAAGCCTCCCTAACCATACGCCTTGGCACGCCGCCATGCTTGCTGCAATGTACTCCGCCTCGCAAGAGGAGAGTGCCACCACCTTCTGTTTCTGAGAGCACCAGCTGATCGGATTGGAACCAAGATAGAATATCATCCCCGACGTACTTTTAGTCTGCATGAGGCTATGCGTTTAGTCTGCATGTGGCACGCTAAGATGCGGCAGCGTGGGCTGGTAATCCGGAGGTCGCGTTGAGTTGAGTCGTCGAGTTGTGAAACTGCAACGCGTCAAGACCAGGAGCGGCACAAGAAGATGACAAGTTTGGATTAGGGGGAGATTGTTAGAATTAATCCAAACCTATCGTATTAGGTTTGTTGGATTTCACCCACAGGATCGAATCACATCAAAATATCACAAACACGACACACTTAAAAACTTATCGCCAAGGGCTCGTATCGTGCCCTTTCTTTTTCTTTATTTCTCAATTTTCTGGGTACAATCTTGTTGTCACCTCTCGTGTATATATACACGCAGAAGCAATCGACCTAAAAAACCTATACCTACTCGTACTCTGTACCTAACTCACGCATCGTGCTAGTTCAACTCTAACTAGGATTTCTAATTCCTATTGCAATACGTACTAGATTTGCCAGAACTAACTAGCTATTTCCTAACCAGACTCACACGATAATGGGAAGTAACTCAACCTTGTTGTCTTTTTGTCCCGATCAAGCGACGCAGTCCGCCGTGTACTTTCCGGCGAGTCGACGACGCTCGTACTAGCACGTGAAGATCAGCTAAGCAACCACCCAGTCACTTGGATGGATGCGATCAGCTAGCTATTCACGTACGTACTAATCGCAAGGAACAAAGCTGGGGATCGATTTGATTGCTAGAGGTGCGTATCGCACCTATCTCTCCTTTATTTTCTTCTTCTTTCAAATCGGTACAAGAGATTACACGGGGTAGGCTAGCTTATATACACGTAAAAGCTAGGGACATCTTTCCTACTCGAAGTGCAATTCCTATATGACTCGGACACCATGTCCGTACAGCACACCACGCCGTACCGGAGTCGGTCGTGCTTACCGTTTCCAACATTCACCCCCCTAAGCACGACGTGTGCTTCACTTTTTCCTGGATCCCAAATACGTCGGTTGCTTCGCGTAGGTGTAATCCTCGGCATTGCTTTCGCCGCTTCAGTCTTCATCCTCGACATTGCTTTCGTCGCTCTTGGTGGCATACATGACATCGACTTTGCTTTTGTCGACTCGTCTACACTTTGACGGTAACAATCCTTTTTGTCGATGTCTTCAAACATCATATTTGCTTCGATGCTTTTGAAGCAATCTTCTGTGTACTTTATTGGCTTCATCTCTAGAATAATTATCTTAAACAAATGTAGTCGCGCTAGATGCACCGCACCGATCATCTATATCACCTGCCATGTCACTGTCCGAGTAACCATGAAGCTTTAGCTCTTCTTCTCCTTTCTTATACACGCAGTCATGATCCAACGTCCCTTTGATGTACCGCAACACTTGTTTCACAGCAGCAAGGTGTTCGGTAGTAGGCTTCTCCATGAACCGACTCACAATCCCAACGGAGTGTGCTATATCCGGACGTGTATGAATCAAGTACCGTAGGCTGCCCACGATGCTTCGGTATTGAGTACTATCCACAAGAGGATTTGAGCTCTCCTTGCTCAACTTTGCTCGTGGATCCATGGGAGTCAGAGTTGGGTTACAATCTTTCATCCCACACTTGTCCAGCACCTTCGCTACATATGCCGATTGACTCAAAGATATTGTGCCGGAGTCTTGACGCACTTCAATTCCAAGATAATAGCTGAGCAAGCCAAGGTCGCTCATGCTAAACATCTGCTTCATCTCGTTTTTGAAGGCTTCAATCTCTCTAGTACTTCCTCCGCTGATGATTAAATCATCCACGTACACCCCAACCAAGAGTCGATCTCCTTTTCGGCTTCTTTTGTACACAGCATGCTCTAGCGGACACTTCTCAAAACCAAGAGCAACGAGTGACTTGTCGAGTTTAGAGTTCCACGCTCTAGGCGCTTGTCGGAGTCCATACAGCGCCTTGTGCAATTTCAGCACCTTGTGCTCTTCTCCTTTCTTCTCAAATCCGGGCGCTTGAGCTACGTACACCTCCTCGACTAGATCTCCGTTTAGAAACGCTGACTTCACGTCCATATGATGGACTTGCCATCCTTCTTGAGCTGCAAGAGCAATCAGCAATCTCACTGTTTCGAGCCGAGCAACAGGAGCAAAGACCTCCTCAAAATCAATACCCTGCCTCTGTACGTATCCTTTTGCTACTAAGCGCGCCTTGTGTTTCACAACTTCTCCTTTGCTGTCCTTTTTCAACTTAAACACCCACTTCAAACCAATTGCTTTGTGACCAGCAGGCAACGTGGTCAAGGTCCATGTCTTGTTGTCTTCTATAGACGATAGTTCTTCTTCCATGGCACGCCGCCAACTTGGTACGCCGTTTGCCTCGTTGAAGTTGGCTGGTTCCTCGATCCCGAGAAGGCAAAGCCCGGAGTACTCGAGGTCTATAGGAACGGTGTCCCTGTAGATGGATGAGATGTTGCGAAACCGTCGTGGTTCACTTTCCGAGGACGCATCCGTAGTCGCGCTTGCAATCGGCGTCCTAGGTGAACCCAGCGTGGGTGGTGCAGATGTTATCGGAGAAGGCGTTTCTTGTGGCCCGTAGTCGTGGTCGACGCCCTTGTCATCCTCCTTCTGGCCACAATCATGGCATGCGTCCATCATGCCGTCGTCGCTACGCCGTGCGCTGCCTTGTGTGCTAACCCCATGCTCTCCTTCACCTGCATCAATGTGAGTGGAATACTCAACAATGAACGGCTCACCAGGCGCATCTTGACTCGCTGGTTCACTGCTCCATGCCCAAGCTTTATCTTCTTCGAACACCACATCCCGTGAAATATGCACTTTCTTTGCCACCGGGTCATACATCCGATAGGCCTTCGAGTGAGCACTGGTTTCATAGCCAATAAAAACCATCTTCGTGCTGCGATCTTCTAGCTTGGTGAGGTGCGGTGTAACCTTCTTCACATGCCCAACACATCTGAAAGTCCTGAAGTGTGCCACGTTTGGCTTCCTTCCATGCAAGGCTTCGTATGGAGTTTTGTCACGCACACTCTTCGTCGGTGCCCGGTTCAGAATATAAACCGCCGTTGTGACAGCCTCTCCCCAAAATACATTAGGCATGTTCTTGCTCTTGAGCAAACTGCGAGCCATAGCTACAACAGTCCGATTCCTTCTTTCAACAACTCTGTTTTGCTGCGGTGAATATGGAGCGGTGATGAATCGCTTTATTCCCTTCTCTTCACAGTAGCTGTTGAACTCGTTTGAAATAAATTCGATGGTGTGGCGGCGCGAGGCACAGCTAGGCGCCGGTGTGCCCAGCTATCCTGCATGCTAAGCTGCTGTATTGCTTCTTTTTTTGAAACGTAAGCTGCTGTATTGCTGATGTGGTTGTATAGCTAGCATCGATCCATAAAGAATTGAAGAGAGAGAGGGGCCATGGTTAGAGGATAACTATAGCTAAGCTAATGTGTGGCGGAGAATATCGCTGAAATAGTCAGCTTTATTTTCAGAAAATCTTGGGTAGTTTGAGTCCTGATATATATAGAGGATGCAGAATGAAACCATGTTGACAAATGAGTCAACTCTGGATGTGTTTGTTTGTTAGAAATGTAGATACGAACACACTTGCAGCTTCAGTTCCATCTCTGTGGCTGCCTTCACCTTCAGGAACGCCTCGAATGCTTCATCCTTGCTTCTTATCAAGACGATCCACATGAATCTTGTGTAGTCATCGACTAGAAGGAGAAAATACTTCTTTCCTGCATTTGTGGCTGGTGTAATCGGTCCACAAAGATCACCATGCAGCAGCTCCAGTGGAGCAACAGATCGGAAGCTTGACGCGGCCGGAAACGCCGCCCTATGCTGTTTTCCAATGAGGCAGCCATAACACACACACTCAATGTGATCGATCTGTGGCATCCCGTTCACCATCTCCTTGTCAGCTAGCTTCTTGAGGGCATGAAAATTTACATGTCTGTACCTTGCATGCCACAGCCAAGCATCTTCTGCTGATTTAGCTAACCAGCACTCCGGTTTGGCCTCCTTGATGTTGAGAATATAGAGGCGATTGAAGGCACGCTTTACTTTCGCAATCACCTTTCTTGCTCTATCCCAGAGTGCCATGATGCCATCTTCTACCAACGTTTTGCACCCATACTCATGATATTGTTCCTCAACCGTGGTATATAATACACTTCGGTGAGTACACGGTGCTCGCCGTTGTGACACTCAAACAGGACATATCCTTTTCCCAAGATTTCTACGGTGGTGCCATCACCAAACTTGACCGAACCAGTGACCTTGGTGTCTAGCTCGATGAACTTCTCCCGGCAGCCCGTCATATGATTACTCGCTCCAGTATCGAGATACCATGACAAGAGTTGGCTGCCGTGCAGCTTAGGAATCACCTTCTTCTCATTCAGAAATACCTTCTGCTGCGGAACTGGATCGTCAAGAGTTAAGACACATATGAGTCCATTAGAAAGAGATGTGCCTCTTCATCATCTCCTGTTATTGCCAAATTTGCTTTCAATCTTCTATCTGGCTGCTTGCACTCCTTTGCAAAGTGACCTGTTTCGTTGCAATTAAAACACTTCGCCTTTGAGATGTCATAATCGCGTGGCCTTCTTTCATCGACGAAATCATCACTGTTGCCTTTGCCCCGACCGGCTCCCTGCGAACGCCCTCGTCCGCGGCCTGTGCCGCCTCCACGGCTGTCGGTGTTGTTGCTTTTAGAGCCTTCATATTTCTTCCGCTCCATAGCAACTCGAGCTTCACGATCAGCGTGAGAGTACAGAAGTTTCTCACCATTGTCCTTGGACTCTTTCTTTCCCTTTTGATTCTCTTCGTGTGTCTTCAATCTTCCGATCGCCTCAGGCACGATCATCTTGGTAACGTCGCTAAACTGCTCGATCGTCCCGATAATATCCGTGAATTTGTCGGTGACCGATGAAAACAGCTTCTCGACGATATCTGTATCCGTGACGGATCCTCCGAGAGATTTAATCTCACTTGCCAAGTTTGTAAGCTTCATGGAGTACTCGGCGGTCGTTTCTCCTTTGGACATCTCCATCTTGTTAAGCTCCCGCTTAAGCACTTGTGCACGGGCACGCTTCACCTTATCTTCGCCGACTCGCATCTCCCGTATTGCTGAAAGGACAAAGATGTCGCCTAGAGGGGGGGGTGAATAGGCGATTAAAATTTTTCTGGTTTAGACTTGCTAATTGCGGAATAAAACTAGGTGTTTAAATTAACAAGCCAACAACCTAAATATACTAGACTCACCTATGTGCACCTACAACTTATGCTAAGCAAGACAAGCAACAAGGTGATAGCAATATAGAATACTTCAAGCACGAAGGCTATCACAATGTAAAGTGCACAAGTAAAGAGCTCGGGTATAGAAATAACCGAGGCACGCGGAGACGAGGATGTATTTCCGAGTTCCTCCTTTTAGGGGAGTACGTCTCGTTGGAGAGGTGTGAACCAACACAATGGTTCAACAATCACAAAGGTTTCACCTTCTTCTCCGATGAACTGCACCACAAAGGTTTGGTTCACCTTCCACTATCGGAATCCTTCGAGGCGAAAATCCGGAGCTTTTCAACAACGATCCGGGGCACAACCCACAACGGGATTGGGGGCTCCCGAACAGCTACAAGTGACCACACAAGGGTCTCAACCACCACGCGGGCGTCTAGGGTCCAAGGACCCAAGAGTAACAAGTTCACAAGCTTTCAACTTCCACGAATCCTCGTGGAGAGCACACCGATGCACCAAATGCAAAAGGCAAGAGCACAAGGCTCAAATCCTTCACTCTCGAATCCCACCACAAGCAACTAATGCTTATGGGGGGAGAAGAGAGGAAGAACAACGAAGAACACAATAAATGGAACTTCAAGAACTAGATCGAAAGGGTTCCCCTCACTTAGAGGAGAAACGGCTTGGTGGAAATGTAGATCTAGGTCTCCTCCTTCAATCCTCCAAAGATCAACGAGTTTGGGTGGAGAGATTGGGAGTAATCAAAGAAATGAGCTTTCAACAATGGAGGAGAGAGGAAAAACGAGCTCAAGTTCTTGGGAAACAATGGGGAAGAAGGTCCCTTAAAAAGGTGCCCAGAAAACTGCCCGTTGGGCTGTTTTTCGGCCCCGGGGCGGTACTACCGGGTCCCCGGTACCACCGGATCACTACTGGGCCACTACCGGTCAAAATCAGTCGAATCCAGTACCAAAAACACGTTTTTCGCGGTAGTACCGGGCATAAGTCGGAACTACCGCACTTTGTAAAAACAGCAGAAACACCAATACCAAAACGGGCACAACTTTCGCATACGAACTCCGTTTTTGATGATCTTGGGCTCGTTGGAATCGCAACGAAGAGCTTTACAAGATTATGTAGAGAAACATCATAGTCCAACAATGGAGGATAAAACCAAATGGGAAAAGGTTAGACCTCTTGATAAAAGAACAACCGATAAACCTCCAACCAAAACCGCAATATGTTTTTCATCCGGACTCCATTTTCTATGATCTTGGGCTTGTTTCGAAGATACTCACAAGCTCTACAAGATTATGCATATACACATCATAGTCCATCATGTGAGGAGGATACCACAAGAGGAGAGTTTGACCTCTCTTATAAAGGACAAACCGGTAAAACCTCCAATATCAAAAACATCACAAGATATTCAAATGAAATCCGTTTTTGATGAACTAGAGCTTGGCATGGAGATGAACACAAGCTCTAAATTCTCACATGGATAAAAGCCAAATAAGCACTACCGCAGAATAGCCTACCAGTGACGGGCTGAATAGGCCCATTAGTGACGGGCAAGGCGCCCGTCACTGGTAATAGGTTACTAGTGACAGGCGGGCGCCCGTCACTGATATATGTTTACTAGTGACGGTCATTTGTTTGTGCCCGTCACTAGTTAGTTTCCATGATAGCATTAGTACGCTCATAGCAGCGACGGATCCTTTACTACTTTGGTAGTTTGCCCGTCACTGTTATATATTTTAGGAAAAAAAATTACAAATAAAAGAAAATATTCCATTTGCACGTCAATAACACAATATGATCACAGACACTCGTATGTAAGCAAACTATGATCATAAGTAGTACAAAGTGGAATCAACATCGATTACACTATCTAAAACAATTTGCTGCCAAAGCTTCCAATATGTGCTTCCATGATTCATCAGCTCCAGCTGCTACCTAGAAAAATTGTATCCCAAACTAACCGAGCAGCCATCGATTTAGGCAGCAATCCAGCAGACGCGGCAGTCAGACAACACTTCAGTTGGCATCACAGCGCGCGTACAGCACCACCCAACTTGAGCTTTTTAACATCCATCTGCATGGGGCAGAAAATATAACACTTATTCAGTATTAGATCAAAGGCATAATCCTTTCCTAGTATTTACGCCAAAGGACCATATATACTTGGGAAGGTATATAATATATAGGAAGAAAATATTAGAACAAAGGCTGTGAATGTTTCAGTTAAGTTGAGATTCTTATTTCTATCATACGCACGGACAAAAGCATTTATATCCTTAAAATGCAGCTACTCTTTAAAAACATGGATGCATCAGCAGTAGCTCATGTATGCATGCATGAAGAGAAGAGTTGGAGGCTGTAATTAAGTACCTAATAGCTTCCTGTAACTAACAGCACTTTCAAATTCTTTCAGACTATGGCAAAGAAATGCATATTCCAGCAACGAAATGGAGTCAATCTCAACGAACGGTTTGCAGCAATGAAATGGAGTCAATCTCAACGAACAGTACTTTCACGTCTTATATTAAATTGGCAATTGACACCAACAATTTTAGTCATGATATTTCACGTCTGATATTTTAGTCATGAACAAACATATAGTACTGCCCCATACCTCATTCGGTGATCATGCATGCTTGATCAATTGGTTGCAGCTGCCTTTGTGCGTGAATCATGATCCTCCAGCGAGTCATCACCGCCATAGAAAAACCCAGATTCCGAGACGACCTCGCTGTTGATGATTTTTGCGAAAATGTCCTGGATGCGGGTAAACTCTTTCTTCCATTCAAATGGATTGGACTCCAGATGAGTACCGAACAACTGAATGTCTACACCTTTGTTTAATGTAAAAAGCCTTGCATTCCTTCACCATGAGAATTATCAGAACCCAGTGACCCCTGAGCAAACATGTGAAAACATTATAAGTTCATCAATATCCTTTGTCAATAATAAACAACCCAAGTCCAGTGCAAAGTCACAAACTGGATCGAAATGCAGGAAATCTTATTTAAACATCATACTGTACGAGATAATAGATGGCACATATACAGGGACGGCTACAAACCTATAAATATATGGGTTAAGTGTCTCAGCTTTCACAAGCAGCAGTGAGATATGTATTATAGCCACTGGATGGCAAGAAACATGTTCAATTCTAAAAGAGAATAAACAAAATGTATTTGTGAAGCTTCAAACAAGATTAAATCTGAAGTGTTAGCTACAAATCTACAAATAAACAGGCTAATTTTCTCTGAGCTTTCACAAGGAGTAGTAGAGATATGTTGTTTAGCCACTGGATGACTGGAACCATGTGCCAGTCTAAAGGAGAAGAAACAAAATGATAAAGAATATTTTCTCAGCACATTATAAACACAAGGAATTGATTTAAAAAATTGTACTGAGCAATGATTCATGAATATCACCTATTTACGTTCTTACCTGCTTACTAAAATTGCATGAATTATTGGTGATACCACCATCTGTCAGCTGATGATATGGTTAAAACGCAAGTATACATCACTAATGACAAACCAGAGCAGCCATGCAGGTTAACTTAAGGTTGTCTTCCAATCATGTCTACTTATAAGAAACATTATTGCCTGTAAGACTGAGTAGGACTTACGTTGTAGGGCACCAGTATGTACTTCCTGTCCTTGTTCTCTTGCAATGCAGGAAATATACTCCCACAAAATAAGCTCAACACCTTCATCAGAGCTTAGGTTGTCGCCCTGCATGTGAAAAGGATCAGCGACTCCGACACTGGCAATTTCTTTATTCTGTCTAGTCTCTCTGACTAGGTACAGCGCCCATAGCCTGACAAGGGAGGACTCGAGCAAATCTAGGTTGAATAATATTAGTGCTGAAATTCAAGGGTGGCCATGCTTGGTTGTCCTCTCTACAACTTATGTATCACATACCCTTTGCTCGATTTGCCTCATTGATCTTAGCACCTGATAGACAAAAACAGAGCATAACACTTCTCAGCATCACGCAGCAGGATTCAATCCAATGTGTAACTTACATCACATTTATAAAAATTGTTTCAGTTTCCAACAGAAGTAGTATGCACTGGGTACCTTCAGACTCGAGGATCTGCGCTTGCTTCTTGCGTTCCGCCTCATCCTGCATCTCCATGGCTTTCTTGACTCCCTCTAGAGGTGAAATGTCCCCTGGAATGGAAGTGAAATTGAAATGTCCCCTGGAATGGAAGATGTCCAATAAGAGGACATGCACAAGGCCCACTTCATGGATTTAGTGCTGTCCTTGAAAAGAACAAAGAAATTCGTTAACGCACACCGGCAACTCAAGGATGATTTGGTAGATCATATTTGGCAACGTTTCAATTAGCATTCAGTGTAGAAGTAAACAGGGATAGCTGAATTTATGTAATTGCTCAAGTTTATCATTATTATTTGTGCTATGTTACTACCTATGCTTTTAGTATAAATAAATGTAACACATCAGTGCTATTTTTCATCATAATTCTCAGTCGCAACATTTCAACCGAGTCCAAGCAGTGAAACGTGCAGGTTCTTAAATATTTATTGGTGAAATTCTATGCCTTGTCCCCATATAACTCCATCGGCAAGTCCTGTACCAATGCAAACTACAGCTAGCTGAACGAGCGATGAATCGAGGGACCAAGTACTTTACCTGCTGTAGAATGACGGCCGTTGCATCCTCTGCCATGGCTGCCGTCGCTGCAGCCTCCCCCCACCGCCTACCCAGTTGCAGCCATCTTTGACGCGGCCACACGACCTCCTCTTCCCATGGCCGAAGACAGCTCCGCCATCTCCGACGCAGTCGCCGCCCATCTCCTCCTCTCATGGTAGACGACAGGAGCGACCACACCTCCTGCTGCCATGGACGCCAACGCGGTCGCTCTCATCTTCTCCTCCCATTGACAACGACGCGGCCGCCCCCATCACCTCCTCCCATCGCCGATGATGCGGTCACCCCCGCCGCCTCCTCCTCCTATAGAAGATGCGGGCGCCCCCTGCCGCCGCGGCGGCCGCCGCCGACTTCTCCATGTTCGGCAGAAAGATCTAGTCATTGTAGGGTGGGGAGAGGCGGATCAGGTGCTGGAGAGACGCGGGAGCGGAGGATCGAGAGGAAATCGTGCGGGCGATTTTTCTGGGTCAATGCGATAGTATAGGGTTGGAGGAGGAGGGGAATCGCGGGAAGAGGATGCGTGAAGGATGTGGGGGCGGTTCGTCATAGCCAATTTCGTCTGACGCGCTGGCCAGGTTTTTTTTTTACCTTGTGGTGTGATTCAGCCTGACCTTACCGGTGACAGGCATTTATAATGTCCGTCACTGAATAAGTTTCTCTCTCTACCGGTCTTAACAAAAAGATACTAGTGACGGTCACTTTTCTCAGCCCGTCACTAGTATTTCGTACCAGTGACGGGCTTATTTTTGCCCGTCGCTGGTAAACTTACTAGTGACGGGCACAGTTTTGTCCGTCACTAATCTATTGGCGGCTATAAGCCTTTCTGCAGTAGTGAAGAACCACCAAAGATGATATTTCAAGTATGCAAAGGTTTGAGCTCTCCACAAAGATGCGATCAAGTTACTCACTTGAGAGCCCCTCTTGATAGTACGCCGTCTATCCTATAACCCGGTCTCCCACTAACACCATGAGACCGGTAAAATAGAAACCCTATCAAGATCATACATTTGCCTTGCGCATTCCACTTGAGCTAGATGATGACGATCTTGACTCCCTCAAGTTGGAACACCTTTCTTGATTGTGCTTGCTAGCACATGCTTGATGAAGACTTCTCCAAATACGCCCCCATACACCATGATGGGAGAGCCTTGCTAAGCTTTGTCTTCATGTATCCATTTGCACTTCATCTTCTTCTCTTGATATATGATGGCTTGGAGATAAACATGAATGTTCACTCAATCTTCTTTCCAAGCCATGCTTGCAATAAGCTCAACTCAGATGACCATTCTTCATATAAACCCTTGGATAGAACCTTGGTCATTATATAATCTTCTAGAGTCCAACACATGAACTCCAATCTTCTTCATGGACAAGATCTATAAAGATATCTCAATGCAAACATTAGTCCATAGGATTGTCATTAATTACCAAAACCACGCATGGGGCAACACATGCACTTTCAATCTCCCCCATTTTGGTAATTGATGACAATCCCTTTTACGAGGGTTTATATAATGAATTAAGCAACCATGCAACACAAAGAGCAAGGATGCAAGAGCAAGAAAGGCAAATGCTTAAGAACGAAACTAAAGCATAAACCAAATTCCCTTAAACCCTCTAAACTTCTCCCCCATTGGCATCGATTGCCGAAATGGGAGGAAAAATTTAGAAGGCCAATATAGTAAGAGCTCCCCCATAATGTGTGCATTTCTCATAATATGAGTGAAATCAAATGCACATATCCAATGACGAATAGTTGGGAAGGAGATCAAACTATATTGAGGATCCAAAGATTGCAAAAGAAAAACAATTGAAAGATACTTCGACAAAAGAAGTATCCAATCAAAGGATCCGAAAAAGTGTTCTCAAAATCAAGAGGGAACTCCCCAAGGTACGTGCACAAAAGGATTTGCATTTTAAATAGTGTGCACAACATGGAATCCTCACTCCCTCCTAGAAATTTTGAACACAAACCAAGAGATAGCAAATAGGTCCACAAGCTTATTAAGATGCAAAAGCATAACAAATAAAAACAAAGCTTGTGCCAATTAGAAACCACCAAAGAATCAAAAGGAATAAAGGGTGGTCACTAAAGAATTGGAATACCAATTAAAGATGTAACTATTCTCATGTGTATAAGTTTCTAAGTAGACACCAATCACGAAGATATAAGTCCACAAATAAACATGTACACACAAAATAGGTACAAAGTAGGGAACATGATATCCAAGGGAAGTCATAAATACCAATAAGAACTTTGCTTAAAAGCATAGCACAAAGCTCAATTTTATCTTAAAGGATATAGATGAACTTCCAACACATACTCATCATAGCATCAAAATATCCACAAGGGATAAGTGATAAAAGGGATGCTCCGAGAAAGATAACAAGTATCGCAAAAGGCAAATGATTTTGAAAACATCAATATTGCATATGCGAGACATAGAGTAGAAAGTGCTAGATTAACATATTGGGATTGGTGAATCATGAAAATGATTATATATATTCCCCTTGATATGTAATCATCCCGGCTTGCCACATTTGCAATAAAGTTGTTTTGCAAGAACCAAATGAATTGCAACAAAAGAGATTCATGCCATGAAACAACCTACACAAGGTTGAAAGCTAGAAAAGTATGCATGAGGTAGATACTTGTTACCGAGATAGCATTGGTGATGTAGAAGATAAGAGTTCACGATCATCCGAGCTTGGCTCCAATAAGCACATGGTGATAACACCTTCCTTGTAATGAGACAAGCTTCCAATGCATCTCCGATGTACCTAAAACAAATTCAAGTACAAATGGTACCCAAACTCATTGGGTCCAAAGTAGTTAGAGCAACTACAATACATAGGACAAACTCCACATAAATATGTGCATATTGATATGAAATTGAATTTCATGCACATCTTAGCCATTTAGGATTTGATGGAGTTTATCCTATATATTGGATCAACGAAAGTAAGCATGCCATAAGATATACATATAATAAATATGCATGCACAAGACTTTCAAGAACCAAACGAGATACAATTTGGACAAAACACCAAGTAAACCAACAAAGCACACACAAGTGTGACAAGAAAACAATTGCCCAAATTATATCAAACCCAAATCAACACATGATTGAAGATACCACTTTGAAAAGATACCAAATGAAATCAAGATACCAATTGATGAAAATATCATCAAGGAATAAAAAACCCTCTACACTTTTCATGATGGCACAAAGTACCAAGACGAAAAATGTTTGTCTTCCAAGAGACACGTCATCGGGATCAAATACAAATGAAGACAACTAATGTTCAAAAAATATAGGATTGCTCCCCCAAGATGTGTGCATTATTTATGATTTGCATTTGAATACAAAATGCACACAAATGAGATCATCACTCTCCATATATATATATTCAAACACTAGTCATGTTCAAGAAAGGCAAGAAATTGCAATACCAATTTAAAGAACGGTGTTTTACTCAAAGTAGGATAGCTTCCCAAAGAATAGTGCATTATCAAGAAGTATGACTTTTGAATGTCAATGCACAAGAATTGGATCATTGCTTTTCCCAACTCAAGAAAGCACAAAACAAATTTTGAGTAGAGCAACAAGGATCCAAAAGATACAAGGAAGACAAATGAGAGTTAGATCAAAACAAATCCTTGGCAATCAAATAAGGCAATTCAAAGCAAGAGCCAAAGTGAATATGATCATATATTTACCACAAATATGATTATCACTTGTCAAGACAAGTAATGTATGGAGATATTTCTCGGTGGTGGATTGCAAAGATATATTCAAGATCATATTCACAAAACATAAGCATATGGCAAAGGATAGGAATTAAAAGCCATGCTTAGATAGATAGATATTCTTGATAGCTTCAATATTCACGCGATCATGCAAAGCAACTCCAAGAGTAGCTTGAAGCAATTGGTTTCCCAAAAGATATATGAGAACATATTTAGGGAAAGCCATATCAAGAATTCCATCACAAACAAGATCCAACGAGGAGAGACAAAAATTTAAGCAAAATGGAACTTGTTTGAGCAACATGCCACATAGGAAAAGATAATAGAATATCAATTCTAGGTGGCAATACCTCACATGTTCACATTTTCTAGGTTGTAATATGCACATAGCTTATTACTCCCCCATAATGTGATAATCCATTTTTTAAAACAAGAGGCAAACAAAACCAACTCGAGAAATTAATGGACATTATAGAATTTGAATTTCTCATGAGCATGACATACCACATAGAGAATAGATAATATTAATATATCAACACTAAGTGGTATTCCTCATGTATACACAATTTTAGGATTGTGAAGTGCACGAAGCATATCACTCCCCAAAATAGGATAGTCCATTAATCTCTCAAAAGAGAGCCAACAAGATAAGATATCAAATAAAAGCAATAAGGCTCAACACAAGTAAATGGTGTGCAAACCAACATACACATACTTGATTACTCAAGATAAGTAAGTAGAGAGCACAACACATACAACACTAGCAAGGTACAAAACCTAACACATGCAAGGGTGCAAGCAACTTTCAATGTATATATGATTTAAATAAAAGTTACCGCAAGGAGGAACATTGGATATGAGATAGAACAATATAATCCAAATGACTTGACTTGAGAAATATAATTGATGAAGATCCCTTAATTCTTCATAATGTAGCCAAGTCTCCAATGCCCTCCAACAACACCTATTGATCAAGTTTTAGCTTGTTGGTCCCCAACCAAGTTGGGTCCTAAGAGGTTAGTCACAATAGGTTTGGCAACCCAAATGGTTCTTTTCTTGACACCACTTTGAGTACCAACATATTTGGCAAACACATTGCCAACCTTATCCTTCCGAAGAGAATAATCATCATCAATAATAATGGGGTTGGATAAGGTACCATTTGTGCATGAAGAAGCAAGTGACCCTTCTCACGGCATAGGTAGCAACATCTACTTCCTCCTCTCTTCTTAGTTGGAGTCTTGACTTGAGGAGGGTAGCTTGATTCTTCTTGGGAAGAGGCCGTTCTTCAACTTGAGGAACTTGAGTTTGAACTTGAGGCTTCTTCCCTTGTTGCTTCTCACTAAGAGCCTTCTTCTTCAAAGGGCAAGATCTAACATGGTGCCCTTCAACTTTGCACTTGAAGCAAACAATCTTGGCCGAATCTTTAACTTGTTCTTGGCCCTTTTCTTCTTGTTAGCTTGGACTTGTTCTTGTTATTGGAGTTGAATCCAAGTCCACTCTTGTCATTGGGGCGTCTTTGAACACTCAACATATTGTCAAGTGTAGAATCCCCAACATGACGCTTTTCCAAGTCTTTCTTCAAAGAAGTGACTTGGGCCTTGAGCTCATTTAATTCCTCTACATGGTTAGTATCAACAAAACACTAGAGGAAGTAGAAGCTTCATTGTTAGAGCAACAAGGCAATGAAAGTAATTCATCACAAGATTAGCAATGTGATGAGGATGAATCACTAGGACTAGCACATGGCAATAAGCATTTTAGTAGAAGTTGTGCCATTGTCCACATGAGGCTCACAAGATGTTACCTTTGACATAATAGCCTCATGAGCTAACTTTAGCCTAGCATGGGATGCTAGAAGATCATCATTAGAGCTAGAGCTTTTCATGACTTTCTTCCAATTTCCCATACTTGCTAGTTAGCAACTCAAGTTGAGCCCTTAGCTCAACATTCTCCTTCAAAATAGATGCTTCACAAGAAGTGGAGTTAGTAGCACAAGCATCATTAACATTAGAAATGGAAGAAGACAACTTGGCAAGCTCATCATTCTTAGATAGTTGAGTTTGGAGTTGATCATGAGACTTGATAAGGAGAGAGTGTTCACTTTCTAAAGCCTTGTGAGCTTTGTCAAGTCTCTCTATGTCCTCACTTAGTCTAGCATTGCCAACACCAAATTCAACTTTTTCCTTTTTAAGCACTTTATATTTAGCAATAGCATGATCTTTTCCTTAATGATTTTAGCAATAATAAGATCATTAGACTCATCAAGAGATTCAAGTCTCTCCTCAAGAGAAACCTAAGCTCTTCTTCTTCTTCAAGAGAAGCTTTCAAGGAAGCTATAGATAGAGTCATCTCTCTCAATTTGACATTTCTCAAAATTGAGTTTCCAAATCCTCAATGATTTCCCTACTCTTATAACATAAGCAATGATTTCACATAGAGGAGGGATAGCTTTGCTACCTTTGGGGAGAGCACCAAATACCATCTCACCCTTCTTGTTAAGGATTCAAAATCAAATTCTTCATGAGAATCCTCATCCACATCATCACAATTTGGATTCGAGGTGGAGATACCTCGGAATCCTTAGCCATAAGGCAAAATGATAGTGAAAGATGATGAAGAATACTTGAAGCACCATTGAGATCCATGTCTTGTTCCAACAAATGTTGGGATTCCTCTACATTGTTAGTCACACAAGAAATAGAGGATATGGAAGTATTGTTTTCATGGCAACAAGACAATGAAGCATATCATCATGAGATTTAGTTAAACAACTATTACATGATATGCAAGGACTATCAACTCTAGCATGTATGACATTTGGAGTGCTAGAAGAGTTTAAGTCCAAAGATAGAACATTGCAATGAGATAGAGATGAAGTATAGTCAATAGAATATTCACCATCAACAAAGCAATTTCTATCACCACTCACCATATCATTACCTTGTGACAAATCACATGTTGGTGAAGTGGAAGAAGTTGTGAACTCATCACGGCCGGAGGTGGAAGGAGAACAATCATCCTCAATAATTTGGACACTTCATATATATCTTGAAGCTTGGTCCAAAGCTCATGAGCGTTCCGAAAAGGCATGATTGAAGCAAGAACTACATCGCTCAAAACACATATAAGACCATTAGAAACAGAGTTCGAGATGAGAGTTTTCCTCATCCTCTAAAGATAATTCTTGGGAATCCTTTGGAGGAGAAAAACCCACATCTACAATCCTCTTATATAATTTGGACCCATGGCCCTAAAAAGATTAAGCATGCGAATTTTCCAAACATCATAATTTGTGCCATCGAATATGAAAGTGGGATCGTGCACTAATTCTCTAAACGACATCTTTTACTCTCTAGGCGGTAAAGCCCAAAAAGAGAGCCCAGGCTCTGATACCAATTGAAAGGACAAGGATGTCGCCTAGAGGGGGGGGTGAATAGGCGATTAAAACTTTTCCGGTTTAGGCTTGCTAATTGCGGAATAAAACTAGTGTTTAAATTAACAAGCCAACAACCTAAATAAACTAGGCTCACCTATGTGCACCAACAACTTATGCTAAGCAAGACAAGCAACAAGGTGATAGCAATAAGAATACTTCAAGCACGAAGGCTATCACAATGTAAAGTGCATAAGTAAAGAGCTCGGGTATAGAAATAACCGAGGCACGCGGAGACGAGGATGTATTCCCGAGTTCCTCCTTTTAGGGAGTACGTCTCGTTGGAGAGGTGTGAACCAACACAATGGTTCAACAACCACAAAGGTTTCACCTTCTTCTCCGATGAACCGCACCACAAAGGTTTGGTTCACCTTCCACTATCGGAATCCTTCGAGGCGGAAATCCGGAGCCTTTCAACAACGATCCGGGGCACAACCCACAACGGGATTGGGGGCTCCCGAACAGCTACAAGTGACCACACATGGGTCTCAACCACCACGGCGTCTAGGGTCCAAGACCCAAGAGTAACAAGTTCACAAGCTTTCAACTTCCACGAATCCTCGTGGAGAGCACACCGATGCACCAAATGCAAAAGGCAAGAGCACAAGGCTCAAATCCTTCACTCTCGAATCCCACCACAAGCAACTAATGCTTATGGTGGGGGAGAAGAGAGGAAGAACAACGAAGAACACAATAAATGGAACTTCAAGAACTAGATCGAAAGGGTTCCCCTCACTTAGAGGAGAAACGGCTTGGTGGAAATGTAGATCTAGATCTCCTCCTTCAATCCTCCAAAGATCAACGAGTTTGGGTGGAGAGATTGGGAGTAATCAAAGAAATGAGATTTCAACAATGGAGGAGAGAGGAAAAACGAGCTCAAGTTCTTGGGAAACAATGGGGAAGAAGGGCCCTTAAAAAGGTGCCCAGAAAACTGCCCGTTGGGCTGTTTTTCGGCCCCGGGGCGGTACTACCGGGTCCCCGGTACCACCGGATCACTACCGGGCCACTACCGGTCAAAATCAGTCGAATCCAGCACCAAAAACATGTTTTCGCGGTAGTACCGGGCCTCAGTCGGTACTACCGCACTTTGTAAAAACAACAGAAACACCAATACCAAAACGGGCACAACTTTTGCATACGAACTCCGTTTTTTATGATCTTGGGCTCGTTGGAATCGCAACGAAGAGCTTTACAAGATTATGCAGAGAAACATTATAGTCCAACAATGGAGGATAAAACCAAATGGGAAAAGGTTAGACCTCTTTATAAAAGAACAACCGATAAACCTACAAACCAAAACCGCAATATGTTTTTCATCCGGACTCCGTTTTCTATGATCTTGGGCTTGTTTCGAAGATACTCGCAAGCTCTACAAGATTATGCATATACACATCATAGTCCATCATGTGAGGAGGAAACCACAAGAGGAGAGTTTGACCTCTCTTATAAAGGACAAACCGGTAAAACCTCCAATATCAAAAACATCACAAGATATTCAAATGAAATCCGTTTTTGATGAACTAGAGCTTGGCATAGAGATGAACACAAGCTCTAAATTCTCACATGGATAAATGTCAAATAAGAACCAACAAAGATGATATTCCAAGTATGCAAAGGTTTGAGCTCTCCACAAAGATGCGATCAAGTTACTCATTTGAGAGCCCCTCTTGATAGTACGCCGTCTATCCTATAACCCGGTCTCCCACTAACACCATGAGACCGGTAAAATAGAAACCCTATCAAGATCATACCTTTGCCTTGCGCATTCCACTTGAGCTAGATGATGACGATCTTGACTCCCTCAAGTTGGAACACCTTTCTTGATTGTGCTTGCTAGCACATGCTTGATGAAGACTTCTCCAAATACTCCCCCATACACCATGATGGGAGAGCCTTGCTAAGCTTTGTCTTCATGTATCCATTTGCACTTCATCTTCTTCTCTTGATTTATATGATGGCTTGGAGATAAACATGAATGTTCACCCAATCTTCTTTCCAAGCCATGCTTGCAATAAGCTCAACTCAAGATGACCATTCTTCATATAAACACTTGGATAGAACCTTGGTCATTATATAATCTTCTAGAGTCCAACACATGAACTCCAATCTTCTTCATGGACACGATCTATAAAGATATCTCAATGCAAACATTAGTCCATAGAGATTGTCATTAATTACCAAAACCACGCATGGGGCAACACATGCACTTTCAATTGCTTCCCATGCTTCCCTCGCCGTCTCATAGTGGCAAGATTCATCACCATGGAATCTGGTACGGATTGCGATAGAGCAGCCATGGCGCCCTCGTCAACCTCGTCGTCCACCGCGCCGTCGCCTTCTATAGCCTTCCAGACACGAAGGTTTTGGAGGATGAACTTCATCTTCGTGACCCAAACCACATAATTTGTGTCGGTTAGCATTGGATACTGAATCGGCACAGAGCTTGTTCTTGGCACCATCATGAGCGACTTGCCGCTACCTTCGGACGCCGCCAGCGCTTTCGCTGCAGCCGCCGCCTTCTTCGTCTCCTCGTCGTCGCTTGACATCTTCTCTCGTTCGGCTAGCGCCTCTAGCTCGTCCAGCTCTGATACCACTTGTTGGTTCTCACCCTGTATCGTTACGAGCAAACACTAGATCGAAACAAGAACTCAAGCAAAAGAAAACGAATTTGTGATTACCACAGGCACGTATCGTGCCTTGCTCTTCCTCTCTTTATTTCTTCTCTTGTGATTTTCGTTGTGTCTTACAAAGCAACCTTGCCGGTGCTTATAAAGAAGTCCACGCAGGGACTAGGGACTAGGAAACCCACCTCTAGTAGGACTCGTACTTCTAATCCGACTCATACTGCTAGTCCTACTCGTACATGCTTTGGAAACAATCAGGGTAACATCAACAGGTGTGCAGGGTGTAGCCACCAAGGTACTCGATAGAGGAGCTTAAATCTTTGAAACTCGAGTCGTCGCCCATGGTGCTGAGCTTGTAGATGGCAAGCTTCCTCAGCTCAGTCAAATGATGAAGGTTCGCCAATCCCCCAACAATCTCAATCCCTGACAGGATGCGCAAGGCCTTCATCTTCTTCTTATTCAACTCTTCAGGAAGCTTCAATGCCCTTCTTGTTCTTTTATCCCCACCAAGTATGTTTACCAGCCGTTCAAGCAGGCAGACAGTTTTAGGCAACTCAACCACATTCGTCTCTCTAATATCCAGAGTCTCAAGGTTCCCAAGCTTTCCAATTGCTTTTGGAAGCTTCTTAGTGTCAGTTCTTCTCAGGCTGAGATACTTGAGGAGAAGCATTTTGCATATCTCTTCTGTATGATGCCCTTTGAAACCTGTGCAGCCTTCAAGATCCAGGACTTGTACAATACCAAACTTCAACGAATGGGAAGGTAGTTGGTTCAAGCTCCCAAACATGGTCAGTGAGCGGACATGAGACAAGTTCATCTTCTCTGTATCATTTGCACGTTTGGAATCGCTTTCTTGGAGGGACAGCCGACGGACCTTGCTGCTAGGTAGCTGCATAAGCCAATTACCACCAACTACAGTGATGAAATTCTCCTCACTTGCCTTCGCTACAATGTGCTCAAGAACCATGTCGTGGACTATGCATTTCTTCACCTTCCCATTGCTGCTGTGCTTCACTGGTCGGATAATCTTCCTTCTTATGAGATGACTGAAATATGTCTCTGCAACATCCTCCACACTCAGCCCCTGCTTCTCAGCAACGAAACCTTCAGCCATCCATCGCCTTGTCAAACGCTTTGTGCTGATTTTTTGGCCCTTTGGAAATATGCTCAAGTACAGAGAACAAGTTTTGATGTCAGCAGGCATGTCATTGTAGCAGTGACTAACAATCCTACCGACTTCCTCCTGGGTAAGGTCTTTCCTGCCGTCTTTCCCATGATCCTTTCCTGATTCTGGAAATAGAGATTTGCAAACCTCCAACCATTCTTCCTTTGACTTGTTTGGGTTGCAGGCCACATGACCAGCCATGGTAACTATGGCCAATGGCAGCCCCCCACACATCTTCCAGACTTCCTTTGGAACCTTATCAACCATGTTTCCTTTGGATTCAAAGAAGGCTTGCTTAAATAACTTCTCAAATTTTTCATCGCCAAGAGGGACAACTTTACGAGTATGATCACCCTCTTCTCCTCTACGTGTTGTAGCAACAGCTTGAAACCGTGTAGTAACTATTACTCTGCTGCGTTGCTTACTTGGAGGAAGTGACTTTCTGATCTGGTCCCACGTCGTTGCAGACCAAACATCATCAACTAAGACCAAGTAACTGCAAAAAGGAAAATGAAAGTGGGAGCAGAGAATGAGTTTTCAAGATAATGAAGCAGAGAGTGAGTGTCAGCAATAACTACAACTCCTTTATCTGAATTAAATGACTGTCTAATTCTTGTCTAAAAGGACAGTACTACTTCCCTCATCATTTTTATCTGAATCAAATGATGTGGGTAGAGGAGCAGAATAAGATTGCCAAGAAACATAATAATTGCAAAGGCGTGGATTTCCACCACATGATCATCATTTTCATCATCTAAAACAAGATATTCAGCCTTGGAACTGAAGATTTGTAAGAGGATGGATGTCTAGAAGGGAAAAAAATTATATCCTTTGGAGGAAATTCAGCGATGGTCAAAACTGGGTAACTAAGAATTGTGTGCAAGATCTGGAGGCGCATCGGGGCCCTTCTACCACCTGACCACCCTCCTTGATGTGTTCAGGTTGATGACCATCTTGGCCGCCATAGGTCCATAGTGGAAATTTAGATGGTTTCGACATGGTGGGATATGGTGGGAGAGAGGGAAATGGGAAGAAAATGGTGGAGGGATCAGGCAAGAGCCGAGTTGAGGTGGTGGCCATAGGGGAAGATAATAACAAGGCAGCCAAACCAGTCGCAATTCTATAAACTGGATCAATTATATTCCACTTTATGGAAATTGCAGCAACTGCCTGTCCTCTTGAGGAGGTTTATAACCTGTCAGCAAGGAGCTCAAATAGGGGTGGAGCACTGCAGAGCGTGAGCGGTGAACAGAGAGTAGAACAAAACAGATGAAGCAATGCAATGAGATAAGGGTGTGACTAGTGCTCAGTCGACTGAGAATTAACTAATTCTCAGTCGGCTGACGTCACCCGTTGTATTCCAGCAATTTACTCTCAACCAATTAGCTTTTTCTTTGAACCGCTCCCAATGAATTTACGTGTACCTGTTGCGGGCGTCTCTCGCCTCGCTCATGCTGCATACCCAAGCGAAGGCCCAGGTAGCTACTGGCCTAGGTAGAGAGAACGTGTGCTTCCCGTACCACTATGTTTGTTTTTTTTGTTAGTGTGAGTCGTTAGTCGTTAGACCCAAGAAAAAAGAAAAAGAAGCTGGTGTGAGTCTTTGCCAAAAAAAAACCTAGCGTGGGTCGTTCTTCTTGATCTAAGGATAAGCGCTAATTCTATTTTTTAACAGTTCGGAAAATAAATTAAGTAAATAAATATTATTATATTTAAGTTTAATAATCTCTAAAATAATCATTTTGTGAACCAAAATGTTTACCTGTATTTAAGTTTACAAAATTTATCACCCTGCGTAAGAAAAAATACAATTACAACAAAACGTCCACAATTTTTCGAAATAAATGAATAATATGTTTATGCTATATATTGATTTTCAACAAAAAATCATCAACTAGTAAATTCTTAGTTGCGACTAAAAAGTCTCAGTGACAACCGCACTTGCAACTAAAAAATCCACCTGCAAGAAAAAAATATAATATCAGTTTTAACCCCACTTAAAACTGACAAGATTCTCAATTGCATCTTCACTTGCAACTGATAAATACTCTATTTGAAACCCCACTTACAACTGGAAAACAAATCTCTGTTGCAAGTGCAGTTGCAGCTGGCCAAAAAAATTCAGTTGCAAGCAAAGATGCAACTGGCTTAATGCATAGAGAAAGTCTGAGTTGCAAGTGCAGTTGCAATTAGCTTCCAGATAAAAATAAATAAAAAATAACTAAAATAAATAATTAAACCCAAAAATAATATTTAAAATAATAAAACTTAGTTGGAAGTTCAGTTACAATTGGCTTAAAGCATGGAGAAAATCTCAGTTGCAAATACAGTTGCAACTGGCTTAAAGCATGGAGAAAACCTCAGTTGCAAGTGCAGTTGCAACTGGCTTCTAAACAAAAAAAACAATTAATTATAAACCAAAAATAATATTTAAAATAATAATACAAAAACTCAGTTGCAAGTGCAGTTGCAACCGGCTTAAAACATGGAGAAAATATCAGTTGTAAGTGGCTTCCAGACTAAAAAAAATAAAAAATAAGTAAATAAAATAAGTAAAAACAAAAAATATTTAAAATAATAATACAAAATTCAGTTGCAAGTGTAGTTGCAACTGGCTTGAAGCATGGAGAAAATCTCAGTTGCAATTGCAGTTGCAACGGCTTCCAGACAAAAACAAATAAATAATAGTTGAAATAAATAATTAAAACAAAATAATAGTTAAAATAAAAATATGAAACATAAAAAATAAAATAAAAACAACTCGGCTAAAAATTGGCTTCCAAAACTCGGTGAATCTCAGTTGCAACTCGAGTTGCAACTAGCTCAAAAAAAACTAAGTTGCAAGTACTGTTGCAACTGGCTTATAGCATCGAGTAAATCTCAATTGCAATAGGCTTCCAGACAAAAATAAATAAATAATAGTTATAATAACAACTAAAAAATAACTAAAAATAATAAAAATGAAATAAAAATACAAAAAATAAAACATAAAAGAGAAAAACATCTAAGCTGGGCTTCCAAAACACGGGGAGTCTCATTTGCAACTGGAGATACAACTCGCTTGAAAAAAAAGAAATCAGTTTAAAGTGCAGTTGCAACTAGTTTATAGGCTCGAGAAAATCTCAGTTGCAAGTGCGTTTGCAACCGGCGCTAAACATGGAGAAAACAAATAAATAATAGTTAAAATAAATAATTAAAACAAAATAATAGTTAAAATAATAATATAAAAACTCAGTTACAAGTGCAATTGCAATTGGCTTAAATTGTGAAGAAAATTTCAGTTGCAAATGCAGTTGCAACTGGCTTCCAGACAAAAACAAATAAAAATAATTAAAATAAATAATTAAAAATAAAAATAATATTTAAAATAATAATACAAAAAATAAGAAACATAAAAAAGAGAAAAACAACTCAGCTAAAAACTGGCTTCCAAAACTCGGTGAATCTCAGCTGCAACTGCAAATGCATCTCGCTTGAAAAAAAGAACTCAGTTGCAAGTGGAGTTGCAACTGGCTTATAGGCTCAAGAAAATCTCAGTTGCAAGTGGAGTTGCAACAAGCTCACAAAAAAAACTCAGTTGCAAGTGCTGTTGCAACTGGCTTGTAGCATCGAGTAAATCTTAATTGCAAGTGCAGTTGTAAGTGGCTTCCAGATGAAAATAAATAAATAATAGTTATAAGAATAACTAAAAACAAAAATAATAATGAAAATAAAAATACAAAAAATAAAACACAAAAAGATAAAAATAACTCAACTGAGCTTCCAAAACTCGGGAGTCTCAGTTACAACTACAGATGCAACTCGTCTGAAGAAAAAGAACTCAGTTGCAAGTGCAGTTGCAACTGGTGTATAGGATCGAGAAAATCTCAGTTGCAAGTGCGGTTGCAGCCGGCGCAAAAAAAACTCATTCCCAAGTGCAGTTGCAACCGGCTTATAGAGTCGAGAAAATCTCAGTTACAAGGGCAGTTGTAACTAGCTTCCAAACAAAAAAGAGGCAAATCTCGGTTGCAACCTAAAAAACATAATAACAAAAAATAAACATAAAAAAACAAAAAACAAAAAACAAAAATAATAGATTTCGATTGAAACTGGCTTCCAGAGTTGGTAAATCTCATTTTAATAAGATAAACATATAAACATAAAAAATATAGCAAAATCAACGAATAACAAATAGTCGTCTGCCGAAACGAAAGCCATCAGAGATAATAAAGTCAACCTCTATTGGAGGAAAACTCATATTCCTCTACTATGGTAATCTCCCTAATGAATATCACATACAACCTAGTTTATATTGTTGACACAAAAATGTCTTTTGCAAAAACCCTTCTCACACTAGAATTTTAGGGCGCAAAATCGTATGACTAGCGTGTTGGCTGAGTGCTAAGCTAACTGAGAATTAGCAAAATCGCTAACTTAAATATCAATAAGATGAGAATTAGCAAAATAATTTTACATGTAACACGTTAACAATTGTCAAAGACACCGGCAGCAATAAGCAAAGACACCGACCTGCAAAAGGAAAATGAGGCACCGAAAAGAAAAAAACACAACAACAAAAAAAAATAAGTCCACTACCTCCAAGCCCATGTGGCCATGTCAAGCAGCGGCCAGCAGCCCAGGAGCACGGGCGAAGGAAAAATGAAGTCGCGATGCTACGAACAAACACAGCTAGGCAAAAAAGGCTAAACTAATGGCTGCACTAATCTTAACGTCCAGAATTAACGGTGGATAAGGTGACTGAGATTTAAGCTAATTCTCAGTCGACTGAGAATTAGCAAAACCGATGAGATAATGGCATGTTGCCCTTATTCCGATTTATTTGTACAATGGATGCTAGGTCAAACTTGTTGATTTGGCATATGTGACAGTGGTGCAAAACAATGATTGTAACAGCGCAATGGACCGGGCTCTGTTGTTGGAATTGGAGTTTAGGATCTGCTGTAAGTTGGTTTTAAACATTTAGGACGAAAACATCTAAGGGCCCATGGTCCCAAAAAATGTTATTTTACATATTAAACGATGAATGAAATGTAATGTATATATAGAACTAATACATGTCACCAGATGATCTATGTTTGCTATGTCATTACCAAAAACATTAAATCGTACAAAAAGATCAATTAACTACATCATGTTGTCTTGATCAATTCCTAACTCATATTAGCATAATCAGAAATGTACTTATTCAGCATCATTTTCACCCCACATATGGGCTGGGTTGAGGGTTGCCGGACAGCCCTGACGTTTGGACTGAATTTGGGGAGCTGGTTTAGTGACTGTTTTTGGGTCCGCACGTGTCCAACCCGGAATTACCCCGGGGAAAAGGGGGCTGGTTGGAGATGCTTTAAAAACGTAAAAATGGTGGCCAGTTCCTCGTGTTGCGGGTTGCAACGAACACTGGCGCACATACTCTTTCAGAACCGAAGACTGCACGACAAGGTGGAAGAGAAGGAGGGTAACCCTGACGGCGGAGGGGTCCTCGCCCGAGATGTCGATGACCAAGCGGAGGTCGGGGCTGACGGAGCCCATGAAGTGCACCACCACCTGGTCCCGCCCCACCATGGGCCGCGGGAACACCAGGTCCTCATACACGCACCCCTACGCGCTCAGAAGTGGATATACTTTGATTTCTGCTGCCTCTTTGGTGATATCACTTTCTCCCCCCCTTAGCTTCTGTAATGCTTCCTTGAATCAAAGTATATCCACTTTTATGTGCTTCAGAGTTAGAAATCAAATATCTGTCCGAAGTGACTTCTTGGTCCTTATGGATTCACTATCAAATCGCATGTTAAAATTGTCAGCAGAGATTAGAGTTTTTCTGTGGTTGTTTATCCGTGGAAGTGTTCTTTATTACGTGTCCTCTGGCCAAGTTTATCTGGATTGTTGCTTGCTGTGCTTTTACTACTTCCTCCGTATCAAAACATGTCTAGATACATATGTTTGGTAAGTAGGTAGAGTGACTTATATTTTGATACGGAGGAAATAGCTTTTATCTCTTTGATTCCTTGTTACCAAGATTTTTTGGTATGCACAGGCGTGGACCAGCTGGTGGACTAGTAGCAATTTTGTGGTCGATTTGAAAAACTAACAGGATACACTGTTGGATTTACCGAACCAAGGTGCATATATTTGTACTAGAATACATAGCAGCTTCTACGGTCCCATCTTCCTTTCGTGGCCTCCGTTGCGATGGCGGAAGCGATAGCAATGAAGGAAGGGCTTGCACTTGCAAACAGGTTGGGGATGTCGGTGGTCATTGCTGAATCTGATTCCCTGGAGACTGTGGAAGCGTGCACGGGTGATGAAACATGGTGGAACGAGTCAGCGGCGATTTTTGCTGATTGTGTTGATTTGATCGCAGATATTGGATCTGTCACTTTCACTCATTGTCCAAGAGAAGCTAATAGAGTAGCTGATAGTCTAGCAAGGCAATGCTTTTCTTCTAAAATTTCATGTAATTGGGTCGATGAACCCCCAGACTTCTTCCTGGACGATCTCCTGTACGATGTAACTATGGTTGATGGTTAAAGGCGGCAAGTTTCAGACGCACTCTTTTCCTAACCAGGGTACCGAAAGGGACTGGCTGGCTTTTAATGAGGCGGCTTGCTGACCTAATATATGTGGTGGAAAATTTCAAAAAAAATGAATACTACTAGTAGGATTGATAAAGAACAAAAGCCACGGGCTTGAAGAGGACAGATACCGAGATACCGAAGACGAAGGATCCACAAACGGCGATGGTGGTGCTGGCGACCACCATCCAAATCGAAGAAGCTCTGTGATCCCGGCCACCAAGAGAGGCTTCTTGGGTCCATCTCCCTCCCGTTCTGTAGACATAGGGGCCTTTCTCTTCTGAATTAAAACTAGAGTAGCGTCAATGGACAATGATCACTATTCGCAAAAAAAAAGGACAATGATCACTGGTTCAGGGACTAAAACAAATCATCAAAAACAACTCACAAGCAAATCAAGTACCGTGAGCTAGCTAGGAGACGATGCTATGGAAGTAGATTTATAATTCCCTTATCTAGAGGTCACAGGCTAGCTTGCTCCCGAGTAACAATAGATTTTTCCCTAGTCAGCAGGATGATTCAACCATGTTCCGGAACAAGCAAGAATTCAGATTCGGGCAAGTAGGCAGTATCAGGAAATGTGCCGCTCCGAAGTATCGGCAAGTTGGCAAGCAGAGCGCGAGCAGGAGGAGGACCAGAGGAGTAGGAGCGGAACATACATGCGTGCAGGTAGGAACCTGAAGTCGGCTGGAAGCTCGCCGGCGGCGGGTTGGGCGGTGGCGAGCTGGCGAGGTGGAGGGAGGGGGGTGAATGTTTGAATCTGCTGTCAGTTACAAGTGGTTTAGCACCTCGCTCTCCGCCACTGTGGATCAGATGGTTAAGGGTACTACAGTTGGGTCTAGTCCGTGGAAAGGGATAGCTCGGCATTGACTTGCCGCCTTTGGCGCCATGGCCGCATCTGGCAGGGTAGCTTCGTGGATGGAGTAATTTGCTGCGGCACGTGCTGAATCGCTGATGCCGGTCCACGGTCTAGGTCGGCAACCAACAGTGTACTATGTTGGCTTAAACGGTGCTCGCCGGGGACAGTTACTTAATTTGGGGACAGACATGGGCCACTCACCCTTACTGGGAAGCTCGCCGGAGATCGGGCGGTGACTGAAGAGGAGGAGGAGGAGATCACTGCCGACAAATGCGGTTACTACCAGTCTAGCATCTCGCTCTCCACCACTGTAGTACGACGGACTACTAATCCGTGTGGGACCCTGAGCTGAATTCCTGCATGATCGCATCTGGCGGCATGCATGGAGTAGTTTCTTGTGTATCCAACGCCCATGCTGATGCCGGTTCAGACCGCCAACGAACAGTATCTATTGCGCTTAAACGGTGCAGTTACTGCGGGGGCACGCATGGGCCATACACCATTAGTCTTGACCTGTTCCAAGAATCTATCTTCAACTCCTGTTTTTTCTAGCAAAAACGGGAGAGTGTCCCAGTGTGTAACTCAACTCCAAAACCTGCTGCTCCACCAGATTAGTCCAGGCACACGTTAATCTTGTTGCTCCTCATTTTCGATCTTCGTCAAGTATCCGAGAACAGTTGTGACGCCCTGTGCGATCTGACTTTGTCTCTGTTGAAAACCCGCTGTCGAAACAAAACGGTATTGGTAAAATTTTCCAAGGCGGGGTACTAGGACTGCACTGCCACAACACGATTCATCGCTTATTCGCTTCCGCACCTGCGTGTCTAGTGGTAAGTGTCATAGCTTATCTCCATGGATGGATCTTGTTGTGGCCGCCCTCGAAAAAGTTTTTGTGTGCAATAGTTGCACCCGGCAATGACCCAACAAAAAGAACAATCAATAATTCATGATCTAGTACTGACTAGGGATCTGGTTTGGTGTTTTTTACTCTACACATCTAGCTAGGTTTTCCTACGAATCACATATACAGAAATTATTACAACTTAAACATAGAATATAAGCATAGTCATTAATATCATAAAATAGAACAATAACAACTTTATTATTGCCTCTAGGGAATATTTTTAACACGTCAAAACTAATGCCACTCAACAATAATATGAAAAACTACAAGATAGCCCAACTACTCTTTTGTGTGGAGATAGCCCAACCTTAACGGTGAGGGCTATATTTTATTATTACAATAATGTATTTATATATATAGGTGCAATACAACACATACACGCGTGTACAATAAAGGAGCTGATATACCCACATGCATCGCCACTTCTATATCGAAATAGCTTTAGAGTGTGGATGCTGTATAGCTATCAATTTCAGGTCAAACTTTCTTCTTACAGTGACCGCAAATTTCTCGGACATGTCGAACGTCTCTGGACTCAAACCATCAGGAAGCAGCCAATCAAAATGGTAGAGAAGATTTCCCAACACATTCTCCACGGTCGAAGTACCAAACAATATCCCAGGGCATTGCCTTCGCCCAGCTCCGAAAGGAGTGAATTCAAAATTTGTCCCATAATAGTCAACGTTGTTGTTCTCAAACCTCTCTGGGTTAAACTTTGTGGGACTGACCCAATACTTAGGATCCCGTGAAATTGCGAAGACATTAACAAAGATATTAGTACCATTAGGAACGTTATAGCCCATGATTTCACAATCCTCTCTGGTCTGTCTTGGGATGAGAAAGGGAGCAGGAGGATGCAACCTAAAGACCTCCTTGATTACCATTTTCATGTAGTGGAGCTCATTGAGATCAACACTCGTGACGACAGCTCGATCTTTGCCTATCACCTTTCGGACCTCTAGTTGTGCCTTTGCTAGAGCTTCCGGGTTCTTGCATAGCTCGGACATAGCCCATGTCAATGTGGTTCCTGTTGTCTCAGATGCAGCCGCAAATATGTCCTGTAAAGTATGTATGATTTACAATTTCACTCGGCAATAGGTAAAGAGTCAAAATAAAATTGTCCTAAGTTAAGTATCGAAAAAAATGTACATGCGAGACAAACCATGACGGCATGACATATGCATGGCCTATTACTCTACACTAGACGGGCATGCGCGCTTTGCCGCGCCGCCTGCCTCCCGTTCTTGCGCAGTGAAATGCATGCGTCGGTATTTTGGTTTGGACGTAGCATTATTAGCAGCTTGTTTTGATGGCGTGATTATGTGCTCCGTAAACAGCCCAAAGAATACATGTGCCGAGGGAAGAAAAATACTCCACAAATAGCCAGATCTCTCACCACACGACCCAATAATCATATGCGGGGTACCACAGGACACACAAAAGGTAATCTTACCTACAGCTAAAACTGAACCTTTTCATTGAACTACTGCAAATACAGAATTCACTCCGACCAACAAGCCCTTTTGGCAAGCTCCAGCATACGACTCTTGAGTCAGAAATGTAATCTGTATCGGTGCAGTTTGCATCTCCATAAGAACCCATCATCTGAAAGCACTGGGCCTGAGCAATAATCTGTTTGGAAAAAAAGACATATGGATAACTCAACTCTGCGGCCTAACAATATTATTAATGAGCAGGATGACCTTCTTATTCATACATACTAAAAGCAAAAAATCTGCCAAAAACAATCACACACAAATTTTAAATTTGGTACAAGTGCTGCCTGCATTTGCGTCATCTTAGACAGTAAGTAAATACACACATATGGTCTCTGATCTCTAAATAACATGATTCAATACAAATGCATCGTTAATTACATAACAATTCTAAGCATGATATTCTTTTATAAGCACTGTAACTCATGTGCTGCTTTACAGCTCATGCCTCTGCATCTCGCAAAAGCTATTTGCCAGCTAGCATCCAGATTTAGGGAAAACAAACATATGAACACTCTACTGTGCGGCCTACCAATAGTATAAGCAGAATTATCTTTCTATTCAGAATGCAACACCAGATTATATAGCTTCCAAGTAATTTTCTTTGAAATATCACAAAAAACTTGGCATATGCAACTAATATCCATGTCGTGCACAATATTATCATGTTTGCATTCTTAGAGTAACCCTTTTAAAAAGAGGCTGTATACAACCAAGGGACAACTTCACCATGACTATGAAATTTTCAACCAGGGTGTACTTATCAGTACTGCAAGAACTTACCAGGCTATGGGGATATGTGACTACAATGATTGTCAGGAGCTAGTACAAACCTTATATTCAGCCAGCATAATCTGCTCTGAGAATCTTGAACTTCTAATCTATCTAATTATTGTATGTAAAACTCACACTATATAGAACAGTTAAATTTTGATGAAGAGAAATAATATTACAACGTTGGCTACAGGATTTACTCATCTAGTACACACACATGGATGGCGTAGACAATCTTGAAGAGCCTATGAATCAATTTCATCTAACAAATCTTTGTCTTCTGGTTGCTATATCTGAAAGGAGTTTGGCCACATTAAGCTAACCATGACAATTACCTCAAAGATTAAAAAAGAGTGGGTACGTCTTGTATTAGTTCAGAGGGACAGACTAAATTGCTCCTCACTATATAGATGATAGTTTAACAAAAATGGGTACTGACATGAGCACAACAAAACTATATGATCACCTACAGGCGGACAAAAAAAAGAAGAAATTACTGCTAGCTTGCAACACCAGATTTCTGTAGGTGCTCCTTCTCCGCCTCCTCCGCCATCTGCACGCAGCTCTGCGTCTGCATCTGAACTGCACACACGGGACGGAAGGCGGTCAAACACCAAATCACAATCAGATTACAGGGTGCCCACGGGATAAAAAGACCAAGGGAGGGGAGCGTAATGGATCATAGATCACCTTGATGCGCTTGGAGATGCGGGTGTGGGAGGCCTCGAGGTCACAGACGAAGTCCCCGTGGAGCGCATCCAGGCGGCGCTTGAGCGAGTCGAGGGTGGACGCGGCGAGGTTCCTCAGGTCGCCGACGGTGGAGATCGAAACGGGGGTGGGCATGCGGAAGTGGGGTGCCGACATGGAGATGGGGGACCTGGTCTTGGGCGTCAACGGCGAGGCGGGTGGGAGGAAGACACGGCCGACGGCGACGCGTCGCTGCCGGACGGGGAAGGAGACGGGGCTGGGACTGCCCGCACCGAACCTGCGGAGCAACCCCTGTAGCGCGGTTCTTCCGGAGGTGAAGGAGACCGGGTAGGGCGCGACGGCGGCGGCGGCAGGCTAGGGATTGCGCGTGCCGGAGGCGTCCATATCCATGGAGAGGAAGAGGAAGAGAAAAAAAAGGAGATAGGAGAAGACACGGGGCTGGGTCTGGGGTGCCTCTCTGTATTACGGGTTGATTGCGCAGTTTCTGAGGGGCTAAAATAAAAAAAAACTAGACGGGCCCACAAACAGTGACACATACTGTGGCAGATGACGGACTGCGGGTTGATTTCACAGTTTTTAAGGGGTTAAAATGAAAAAAAAAGTACACGGACCCACAAGCATCGACACATTTGCTGCCGATACCCTGAGAGTGCTCCTAGGCCATCGGCCTTAATTATTGTAGTGATAGACAAATTAGTGTGATTGATCTAGGATATACTTTCCCAGCTGGGTTATAAACTGGTTCGCATAATATTGACTAAAAGTCTGTTAGCGAGAGTAAGCTTGAAATCTGCCAAAGCCCGCAGCTTCCTCTTGTCGACACCGAAGGTGAAATACAATTTAGACTATATTTTACTTTTTTTTAAAGGTATCTGGTGTGACTTTAATTTTAATGTGGGCAATTGTGTATTTGTACATGTGGTGGATGCATGTGGTGAAGGTGGACTACAGACGTAGTAAAATGAGTGGAGCTACATAATAAAATGTGTCTAAATATGTCGACATATGTTTCTATATCTACTATTAAAAGAGCAAACTTGTGTTGTGCTATGTTGATACATTAAATCATAGCCGTCCAATTTAATCAACGCTCCAGATCAAATCCCACTCCCACTCCCGAAACGGTTCAGCGGTGCCCAGTCGCCCCGCGCGCCCGCCGCTCGCCATGGACGACGCGGGCGCAAACATCTCCTCTCCACGGCGACTTCTCTGGTGACTTCAGCGGCGCCATGAATGACGCCGGCGCAAACATCTCCTCTCCACGGCGACTTCAGCGGCGCCATGGACGACGCCGGCGCGCACGGCCACCAGAACGCCACCGGAACGCGGTCTCGGCGACGGTAACGGGCGCGGCCGGCCAAGAGCGTCCAGGCAGGGACTATTTGAAGACGATGGGGACGGACGCTGCCGGCCGGGGAGGAATCGGGTCCGCAGCAACAGCCTAGACACCGCGAGCAGCCACCGCAACCCTTTGCCCCGCTAGCCGCGGTCCCGAGCGGCGGCGGCTTCATCGTCACCGTTGCTGTCAGCCCCGACCACGCGAAGTGCACGTCCGCTCACAAGCCGTGCGACATCAGCTAGCGCGTCCGCGCTGACGAGTCCAAGCCCAGAAGGGTCTCCAAGCGCTACCTACGTCCACGCTGACCCCGCCGACCTCTGCCTCCTAAATAGCGAAATCAATCGAATATACATCTTCTTCTTCCTCCTTATTTGTGCCCAGTTAACTAATCTGTTTTTATTATCGTTCGAGCAGGTGGTGAAGGACGAGTACCAATGGCGGAAGTACGGGCAGAAGGTGACCAAGGACAACGCGTGCCCGAGGTCCTACTACCGCTGCTCCTTCGCGCCGTGGTAGACGTTCAAGAAGAAGGTGCAGCGCAGCGCCGGGGAGGCGGGGACAACACGGTGCTGGTTGCCACGTACGAGGGCGACCACAAGCACGGCCCGCCCACCACCAAGCACGACGGCGGCAATGAAGAGCGACGCCTCCTCCGCCGTCGGCGCCGGTGGAGCAACGTCGCCTTCGATTAGTATTGACAGCTGAAACTGAAATTTAGATCACGTACACGATCGATCACTAGCTTCGAGCTGCTTCGGTTAGCTGCGTCGCGATGACGAGGATATTAGTTGTATATACTTGACTGATTACCTCTACGGCATTTGTTGCCCCGCGGGCCGGCGCTTGGATTTGTGTCAATTTTTGTATGACTTGGTGTACCGAAGCAACTCCATGAAAATTAAGATTTAAATTCTTGATGAACTAGAACTGATTTTTATTCTTTATTGCTCTTGTAATCGATCACGAAATCTGGTACCAAATGAAAAAAGATTTTGCATTATTCAAAATAAAATGAAAGGCATGATTTCTTTTGTACACGGACTGAATTCTGAACATGAAGATGTCGTTCAGCTCTGTGTCGTACCTATTTCAGTTTGCCACTTCATAATTTTTTTTAAAAAGCTAGCCCACTTAGCATTCCTTTTCTCCATGAGCTCAGTCCAATAAACACCACATGCCAAACCAAAGGCTAGCCCATCATATTTAAAGTACTTGTGGGTCATATTATTCCTAGACTCTCAAGGTAGACAAAGCCTATCATTTATTTATGTAAATTATTTTGTTGTATAGAGATTAGGTCGTATCAAATGTTTGTTTGTCTAGAGAAATTACATGTTACACCTTATTTAGAATATGGACCCGTTGCAATGCATGGACACTTTGCTATCTTTCTACACCGTGAGTATGTGGGTTTGGTTTCCGTTCGTTCGCTGCGGGACCCAGACAACATTCTCGGCGCCTCATGTGGTGATCTGTGCTGCTGGACGTGGGTCACATGCTCCGACGTTCTTAATTCCGGAATGTACTACGGAATGTACGCAACGTGCCTACGACATTAAGTTATGTCCATACATACTTGATTTGGACTCATGAATTCTCTTCTGCATTGATCTACTTCTTGAATGGAACTAGAAAACAAGAGCACATCCGGGAGATTGTCGCCGGCCCTGATAATGTTTTTACTATTTGTAAATTGTACATTTAATCGTGAAGACGTGCGTTGCACGTACATATTAACTAGTGAATCAATAAACCGCTAAAAAGAGTTATATTTAGGAACGGAGGTAGTACTAGTCAGTACGACTATTCATGGAGAAGAAACAGAGCATACTCACTTTGATGACGACAGCGATAATCTCCGGGGTTAGAGGGAAGGCCAACGAGTTGTGTTCCTGCAGCCTGAGTAGCACATCCAGCAGGTCCTCGTCGTCGGTGCTACTCAAGGTACGACCGTCAACAGCTCGCGCCACCCTGCGCTCATCGATGATTTCGGCGATGATCCGCTGGATACGGCCATAGCTGGTCCTTACGCGGCGCTCGCCGTTGCTGAGCCACCGCACTAGCCGTGACGACGACAAGAGGTCGGCGGGGCAGGAGCCGCTGATAAGCTCGTTGACGGTGTCTACCTCGTGTAGGTACTCCTCCTGCTGCGTGAACTTGCCGCCGAAGACCGCCCGAGCCACGACGTCGTTGCTCAGCGTTGACATCTTCATGGTGAGGTTGACTGTCGGCCCGGCGGCGGCGATGGAACGGAGGAGACTATCCACCTCCTTGGCCCTGATGCTCTCCATGCGCCTCACCTGCTTGGCGCTGAGGAGCTCGATGATGCAGACCTTGCGCATCTGGCGCCACCGGTCACCTTAGGTGCCGAAGATGAGGCCCGTGCCACCGCAGCCGACGATGTCCTGCGTCGGGCTGCAGGGCCGGCTCGCGAACGCGACGTCCTTGGTCTTCATCACCAGTGACGCCGCCTCGGCGCTGGAGACGATGATGGTCGGGACCTCGCCTAGCTTGAGGTGCATCAGTGGCCCGTACTGGCGAGACAACTCCATCATCCTGCGGTGCGGGAGCGCGCTGGCGACGTGGTGAAGGCTGCCTATGATGGGGAGAGTCCATGGCCCGGGAGGCAGCTTCTTGCTCTTGCCACCGGAGAGCTTGAGAAGGAACCAAAGGGCAAGTAGCGTGGCTAGCGCTATGAAACACAAGCTTAGCGACCCCTCCATGGCAGGCAGAGCAATGTGATGCGCAGTGGCAACCAATGTGGTGCGGCCTGCTCTGGTGTATCTGCTTCACGGTGTTACACAATAGGAGACTATATAGAAGGAGGATGTGGCCCGTCTAGAATAAGAAAGGTCAAAGTATTACCGGCACAAAAAATAAGAAGGTCAAAATACTTAAATACAGAGCTGTGTTTCTCAGAATAATACTCCAGCCTGAGACAATTTTAAAGTCTACAGAACGAGCAAGCTGTTAGCTGAAGCCTGTCTTGGAAGTTACTTGGCACTACTGTCAACATCCACGTATAGCATCTTCTCATAGTTAGCAGCCGGAGACGAATATATCTGCATGTAGAATCACATGTATATAGACTTTGTTGGATCTTTCATATTAGGTATACATGCTATGGTGAATTTGGATCTTTCATCCTTGTATTGCAGATTACGTTGTATTTCATGCCTGAAAGATATAGTAGATGTTGTTTCATTTCAGAGTACTCACTTAGCTCATCCCGTTAGCATGCCAGATATTCCTTTTCCATTTAAAGTAGACGAAGAAAAATCACATTCTATCTTGTTAACTATGAGATATTGCTTAATTAATTTTTTTTGTCTTCTGCAGGAGGTTGAGCAGGACCTATATCACGATCAAACCTGATGCAAAATTGCAAGCCGACTCTTCATTAGAGGAAGGATGTGGACCGCCGATCGTTTGGCCAAGCGAGGACTGCCACACAATGACAAATGCGTTTTCTGTAACTCCGTGGAAGAAAACCACCGGCATCTCTTCATTAAATGTTAGAGCATCTCTAACAGAGCCCGCAAAATGCGAAACCTTAAAACAGATTTGCAGTTCGCGAATCTCGCATTTTTTAGCCCAAAACAAAGCGCGGCAGAACAGAAACCGCAAAACCAACCCGTAAAACGGAATATTCGCAGAATCATTTTTTCCCACGTCTTCTTCTTCCTCTGGCTACCGCGTGGGATCTATCCAGGAACCTCAAAATCAGCCAGGAAGCTAGCATCGATCCATCCACTCCCGCGTGGGAGCTAGCTAGCCAGAGGCAGAACGCGGCCGGAGGCAGAACAAAATCAGCCAGGAAGCTAGCATCGATCCATCCACTCACGCGTGGGAGCTAGCTAGTCAGAGGCAGAACGCGGCCGGAGGCAGAACGCGAGCGGCGGACGGTCGCCGGTCCCGCGTGCCCAGTCCCGTGCGGCCGTGCCCAGTCTTGCCTGCACCTCCCGTCCCGCGCCAGCCATCTCCCGGCCGCCGCCATGTCAACGAGGAACGACCGCCAGTTGGCTGGGGGCGCCGCTGGTCGCCGCGCCTGTCACGCACGCCGAAATCTGGGCGGTGAGGCGGAAGTTGGCGGGATTCCGGCGAAATTCCGGCGAGTTTCACGACGGAAGGTCACCGGCGGGTGCTGAATGTTCAGCCCGCCAACGCCTCGCGCGGATACAGGCCACCTCAAATTCGGTCGTGAAAACAGGAACTATAAGGTTTGGAGGGGGAAATTCACGGGGCCCCTCAAAATGTTTTACGGGTCGGGGAGTTTTGAGGGTTCTGCTCTTTGCGTTTTTAAGGTTTTGAATCCGTATCCGACGGTTATTTTGCGGGTTTGCACGTTTTGCAGGCTCTGCTAGAGATGCTCTTAACGGGAGATTATTGTTTGACTCTTCATTCTCATTTTTCGATCCCATCCGGAGTTCGGGACTGACCAGCAACGACCACCTCAGACTAGTAGAGTTTTAGTTTTTCTCTCTTGGTCATTGAAAAATTTTCCGCCTAAGCAATTTATCTTCTATTGTACCAGAAATGCGCGGTGGATTTATATGAGAAATAAATTCGCTTTGTCAAGAAACTAAATTTGAGTACTGAAACCTTCCATGGTCTTAAAAATATTTAATAGGAATCAGAAACCCGCCCTATTTCAAATAGTTGTAAACAAAAAACGTAAACAAGTCCTCCGTAATTGTGAGCATGTACTATTTCTTCTAGAGCCGTTGCAACGTATGGGCACTTTTGCTAGTCTACATAAATAGCGGTTCGTAGGGAATATCTTGATATCATCCCATCCAAAATTAACTGAGTAAACTTATTAAGAATTTTCTAGGATCCAACATAATCACCACCAATTCCTTAAAATATACTTCATATAAAAATATATTAGAAGTAAACAAGCTAGGCGTAATGCACTAAAGTAGAAGATGTAGATTCAATCCGAATACACTTAAGCAACTCCAACACACTACAGCTGTGAGGCAAACAAAGCTCGCGCATTGTCTCATTAATCGATGCACATAACTTATTTTTATTATATTATCAACAAAGTTTGACAAAAACATACATCGCTTAAAAACCGGAAGCCACCTTCCTAGCGACAACTGTCACCATACCTACAACCTCGACACTGGGGATGGTCATGTCATCGGGACCGTGTACGCTCACAACGACTCCCCACCAGCTAAATTCGGTGGCATTATCGAGCCGTCCAACAGTTAGGCGGGAGCACAGATCTGGTTCAGCAAAGGCGTAGTGTGCACCATATGTTCACCCTTCAAAAGCCTCTATCGCCGTTTTCCTTCGATACATCCTAGAGCAAATATCTGCGCATATAAACCGTGTCGCCGTAAGAAAAAACTTGACCATGTCACGAACCTTAGAAAAAAACAACTCGAACACCTCTCAATGGTCACACCTTTGCCTAATGTCTCGAAACACACGTGCACACAAGAACCCTTGGTCTATCTTACCAAAAAAAGTTATGTTTTTGCAGTTCATGCAACTAAAAGAAAGCAACAACAGGAAAAATATTTTTTATTTTCTCAGGCACATACTAGCCTTTCAGACAAGTATTATTGGTCGACCGACATGTTTTTTTAAGACGAGGCAATTTTTTTGGCTTTTCATTGATATGGAAGAAAATACTCGACCAATTTATCAGGAAAACATGCCAAAAATCGATACAATACAAAACAAAACACATCATGCCAGCCCCAAGGCTATGCACCACATGAGTCTATGACCAAGTCGCTGACCATGACACCCAAACAGCCAACACGCCAGAGGCGATAAACTATAGCCGCCGCTCCAACATCCACACACCAGCCTCAAGGCTCGCACCACCTAGTTGATGAAAAACCAAAATAATGCAAACTACACGAACAAACACTAACTAAGCGAAGAACCAGTGGTGATGGAGGTTTCCCTTGGAAGATCTCGGACGGAGGAGCGAGACTACATCTCGACGAGGTGTTGAAAAAGAACGTGGTGCCCAAGAGCCTTGTCGTCGCCTGTCCCGATCAGTGATCAGGACATGGATTTCACCCAGCAATGGTTCGGAAACCACACGCTCACCTCACGAGGATCTAAACCAGTGCCGCAACCATGCACACATACCGCCAAACCCACGCCCAACGGCATGTGGCTATCAACTGAACTGGAGGCTAGGGGCTTGGTCCGCCTCACATTGAACCACTTCCTAGCTCACCACGACAACACAGACCGCCATCCGGAGCGGACACCCCGACTTGTGTTTCGGCTTACGGGGCTGCCTGGCAGGCCACATGCCTCGCCACGCGTGGGCCACCCTCGTAAGGCCGGATATATCTATGTCAAGGATATCCCCGTTAGGTATATCCCCAACCGACGCCACACCAAGCCGTAGTCTAACGAGCACCCACCATGGTTCATGTGAGAATCGCTGCAAATAGATCGTCACGTCCACCTTTAACCCGTTGGAGCCAGCACACCCTGCCACGCCTAAGCCCCAAGCCCCCAACCAGAACTGCCACCATCCGGATAATCATGTACGATACGGGTAGATCGATCTTGCAGATTAAAGATGATTCCTCCGTATGAAAATATAAGACTTTATAGCCTTTGCATGCATACAAGTATGTAGACATGTTTTAGCAAGATTCCCTAAAACATGTCTACATACATGTATGGATGCAAATGCTAGAAAGTCTTATATTTTGATACGGAGGGAGTATTTAGCATGATATTTGTGGTGGCTATAGGACCATATTATTTCTAATCATATAATATGATCAGTATGAATGGCACCCAAAATTCATTTCCCAGATACCTCTAGCAGATTAAAGAAGACATCATCGTATTTATGATGACCACCGTGATAGTTATATAAAAATAACATTATGATTAACTAAAAAAAGATAGATATACTAGAAATTTCTGTAAACATAGGAAACATTATCCATGCGTTATTCCGTTGGACGCTCTTAAATTAGTTGATAAAAACCACCGGATCTTTACAATTGTACGTCAAGAGGTTTCATTCAATAATAGATCGGACTTGTTCAACTCCATGTGTTCTTCTGTTGGGTCATGTTCAACTCCACGTTCAGTTAGAAGTCAATCCCCGCCGATCACCGCTGACGTGCCCTACGCCGTGTTTTGCGGCCGGCACCGCGCCAGCAGAAATCTCCATCGCCATCGTCGTTTTCCAGCGTCAGGAAATTTACGACCAAGCATTCATAAATACGCCTAGCTGAAAAAAAAAATGGTAGCGGTCCTTGCAATCCTCCAAGCCAAGGTGAGTTTAGTAGAAAACATAGAACTACTAGAAAATCTTTGAAAAAAACAGAACATCTAGACGTGATTCGATATACAAGGCTACTTCAACCGATAATTCTTGGTTAAAAAACTTACGCCGACTTAACGAATATTACCGACGGATGCCATGTAGGAGAATCTTTTTTTTTTCAATTCTTGTTTCACTAGCTAAATATTGCATTGCGACGGAATAACAAATAAATTTGTGACTTTCGTGATAGTATGTTTCACCAAGGCATGTGTTGAGCATTCTTCCCTGTACGTCGCAATAAACGCCATGAGCTTACTCCTAGGGGTTCCGGTCCGCTCGGCAGCCACCGACCTCTAGGGCGCACCTCCGCTTAGAGCGGCTCTGGCATTGGGCAATGGTGGCGATAAAAGTGGAAGCAGGGGTGGCAGAGCAGATGCGGGGATGGGTAGGTGGGGAAGTGGGATTGCAGCGTGGGTTAATCGCCTCTTTGGATTGTCGAAATTTCATATGAATTTCGAGAGTCTAATCCATAGGAATTTGAATCGCTTTGGATCGAAAGATTGAGTTCTCCAAAATCCTATGGAATCTATATTTATGCCCTCCATTCCATAGGAATCCCAACATGAGTTTAAAACCACATTTTATTTTTTCCTTTGAGAAGTCCAATACACTTACACTTCATATCTCTCAATTCGCTGTCCTGAATTATGTGAAATTCTTGTGTTCGATTTATGTGCACCATATGTGACATCCCAATCTTGTGTTTTTCCTATTCCCTTATTTCCAAATTTCAGCAATTCAAAGAGGGCCTTGTGAGTTGTGTTAGGGAACGATGCATTCCCTCTCGGGCCATCGGTTGCATGTTATATAGGAGCAGAACAACCCTGCCGTGGTGTACATGAGTTGGAGTCGTATACGGGTGGTAGACTCTACCATACCGGATCGTACTCATATTACATCGCTAACAGCCCCCCTTAATCTTAACCTGAATAAGGTTGAGATTACGTCTAAACTCATGTAAAAGGTTTACAGGTAAACACTTAGTAAAACCATCAGCTACTTGGTCTTTTGTCGAAATGAACTTGATGTCTAACAGTTTCTTGGCAACCCTCTCTCGTACAAAATGATAGTCAATCTCAATATGTTTAGTCCTGGCATGGAAGACTAGATTTACAGATAAATATGTAGCACCCAGATTATCGCACCATAAGCATGGGCGTTCCTTAAGAGAAACACCGAGTTCTCGAATCAAAGCTTCCATCCAAATAAGTTCAGCAGTAGCATTAGCAATAGCTTTATACTCAGCTTCTGTACTAGAACGGGAGACAGTGGCTTGTTTCCTGGCACTCCAGGAGATCAAATTAGGGCCGAAGAATATAGCAAAACCTCCAGTTGAACGACGATCATCAAGACATCCTGCCCAGTCGGCATCGGAGAAGGCACTAAGCAATGTAGAAGACGAGCGTTGAAAAGTGATGCCAGTATGTAAGGTACCTTGGACATATCGTAAGATCCGTTTGACAGCAGTCCAATGAGCTGTGGTAGGAGCATGAAGATATTGACACACTTTATTGACAGAGAAAGCTATGTCGGGTCTCGTCAATGTCAAATACTGGAGGGCACCAACAATATTTCTGTAATTTGTACTATCAGCAGAACCTAACGGTGTACCATCAACCAAAGATAACTTGTCAACAGTGGACATCGGTGTGGGAGTAGGTGTACATCCTGTCATATTAACGCGGGCAATAAGATCTGCAGCATATTTCGCTTGAGTCAAGGCAATACCATCATCAGTTTTATTAACTTCCATGCCTAAGAAATAGTGTAGATCACCAAGGTCTTTGATAGCAAAGTGTTCACTCAACTGACGAAGAAGAACAGTGACCGCAGAGTCTGAAGAGCTAGTGACAATGATATCATCAACATAGATAAGCATAAATATGGTAACACCCGAGTGGTTATATAAAAAGAGAGATGTGTCGGCAGTGGAGGGCTGAAAACCAAGCTCAGTTAATTTCAAACTGAGGCGAGAATACCATGCACGAGGAGCTTGTTTTAAACCATAAAGAGCCTTGTCTAATTTGCAAACGTGTTGCGGAAAGCGTGGATCCTCAAAACCAGGTGGTTGTTTCATATATACTTCCTCTTCCAGAATACCATGTAAAAACGCGTTCTTGACGTCTAGCTGACGAAGACTCCATCCTTTGGACACAGAGATAGCCAAAACAAGACGAATAGTGGCTATTTTGACAACAGGACTAAAGGTATCTTCATAGTCAAGGCCATACCTTTGTTTGAATCCTTTGGCGACAAGACGAGCTTTGTATCTATCAATTGTATCATCTGAACGTTTCTTGATGCGATATACCCATTTGCAGTCAATTAAATTTTTATTCGAGCTAGGAGGAACAAGGTGCCACGTCTTATTGTGCATAAGAGCATCATATTCTTCATGCATTGCGCGCTTCCAACGATCATGACCAAGAGCTTCAGTGAGATTAGTGGGCTCGCCTGTAGAAGTGAACAGCCCATACCGGATAGTGCCATCAGTGTAAATTTTTGGAGTGTGAATACCTTTTTGAGATCGTGTTCGAGACGTGGGCGCAGGAGGAGTCACACGGGAAGCAGGCACAGCAGATCCTGGCGGGACATCAGCAGCTGGGTGCAGCGGCCGCACGCGGGCCGCGTCTTCTTCTGCATGGCGGACAGCACCAGGCTGCAGTGTGGCACGCACGGGGACAGACGCAGATCCCGAGGTCGATCCAGAATCTCCACGGTACTCAGCGCCAATGATTGGCTCATCATTGCCAATCATATGTGTCGGGGGAATACCTAATTGAGTATGAGCCGACGTACGAACTTATCAAGACGTAAGCTGGTGGAGACTTAACAGGCGCAGACTTAACAGGCGCGGCTTAACTGGCGCGGCTTAACTGGCACAGACTTAACTGGCGCAGGCTTATCTGGCAGGAGAAGACATAACTTGGAAGACATGAAATTACATTACTTAGTCTCCAAGTAGGACTCCGGCTCATACTTTCCTTGGGAGAGAAGTTTCCTTGTAACCTTGCGAGCCATCGTCTTTATAAGGTGGACTCCAAGGACCTAGAACGCCAAGTAAAAAAGCTCTCATACATCCAGAGAGAGGCGACTGGACACCTCGATCGCCAACCCATTGTAACACCTCGATTATCATATCAATACCAATTTAGGGTATGCAGGAAGTAGGTCTTTTACCTCACATTGAGGGGGCCGAACCTGGGTAAAAAACATCGTCTTCCTCGTGCCTGTGATCCTTACCTCGGAGACGCTCGATCGCTTAATCCCCAACTCTACGAAGTCATCTCCATGACCTCTGCGTGACAATCCCACGACAGTTGGCGCCCACCGTGGGGCCTGCGGTCAAGAGCGTCATGTTCCGCGCTGGATCTGTGCCAGGGACGGAGGATCTCGTCGACGATTCAAGCTCGGCGACTTCAACATCGCGCCGGTCTAAACGATGTGGCGGTATCAACATCTACATCAATATCTATCTCAAGCTCGAGTAGAAAGCGTGGAGAAATTTGACCGCGCGATTCGGGGCTCAACTTCGACAACGCCCCTCGCGCGCAGGTTACATGACAGCAGCAACGCCTGTATGGCGGACATCACCGGCGGCGGCTCGAAACTCATCTCGACGATCCCTTCGGTGAAAAGATGCGCAATCGAGTTTCCTAGCTTCTGTCCAAAGCGCATCGGATTCCGACGGTTAGATCTCCGTGGACGACTCAAACACTGAAGCTGTGTCGAAAGCTGACGGAACTCCTCGCGAGTTTGGTAAAATAATTATCGAGGTCGACTCGGACATCAATTCGAAGATCCCTCTGGTGGAAACCTGCGGAATACAATATTGAAGCCCACCAACAAATTTGAGACAATTCCAATGGTTAGATCTCCGTTGGCGGCTCGCGCACTGCAACAAGTTTTTTATTTGGGCAAGGTCGCGAATCCAAAACCACCAATCCGGCTCCAAGTCAGCTCCGTGGATTTGCGAAACTACGATGCGATCAACTTCAACCTTCAGTCACCAGATCCAACATCAACTACACAATGGATGACTCGCCGCGTATACATTAAGAGCGACTCAAAGACGTATTCAGCAGTGATGTATGGGCATCGAGAATTCACTTCGCGTGCGGCTTGTCTAATCAATCAGATCAAGGCAGTATGTCTGACATAGGATCCAACTCAGTTTGGTGGGCAGCAAAGCCATCATCGGTGCATCATTAAAGGAAATCAAATCTTCAATGGAAAAAGCCAAAAGCCCAGCACTACTAGTGATGCATGCAAAGATCAGTTCGCTGAACAATTGTATACCAGCTAATACTCGTTTGAGCCGCACAATGGATCGAAGGAAAAATTGATTATTTTGCATGGAGCCCTCACGTGCAAAGGAAAAAAAAATGAAGTGATTTGGACCCTTGTGGTGCATGGAAAGGAATACTCCCATCTGTTCCCTATTTTGAAGAGAAGAGAAGATATCAATTTTAAGTCGCTACTACACATGGCGCGACTTCGCGTGAGCAACTGGTACTACTAATTTGGAACGGAGGAAGTAGATTGCTGTGTCGGATTCCTCCAATAATCAAGTGCTAGCTTACCCAAAAGAAGGATACGTGAGCAGAGGAAAAAAAAGTACTGTATGAAAGATGCGGTCAGTCAGCACACGACTCGAGAATTAGCTCCATCATCGCTGATGATTTCTGCTCCGCCACGCCATCATCAACACAGCTACGGGCAGGCTTCTACTTCACCTCATTATGGCCCGAACGTACTGCATTATTAACGTCCGCGTCTAGGCCTCGACATCAGCATCTGCCCTCGGTTGAGCGTATCTATCGGATAAAATTATTTCAGCCGGCAGATGTGTCACGACTTCAATCTCACCAGCATCGCGGTCGACTCCGCTAAACATTGCGATCATCAACATGTGTCAACGCCAGGGTGAATCACATCCATTTGATCAGAGGTTTTTCATCATCACTTGCTGGGTCCTGGCGATTCATCAAAGCGCTGCGTCAGTCCGTTGTCAAATTGTCCCCGACTTGGAAAATCACCAAGCGACTCAAAAATACAAATCAAGGTGGTTCGGTCGAGGAAGCTACTTGCCTACGTTCAAAGAATCAATGGAGACAGGAGCTATAGTGTTGTATGGTCTTCGCAACAGCAGAAAAAGAAACGCATATGGAAAAAAGCAAGACAGAAATCAACAATCCGATCATGAGGAAGCCGACCATCACTGGCTCATGGTATTGGCAAGCAAATATACAAATGATCAATACATGATCGCATGCATGGACCTTCCGGCAAGGAGACCAAGACCATGCACGATGCCAGCCTTGCCGAAAATCACGGTTATCTCAACCGACAAGCCATGGTTGATGTCAAATACCATCGTGGCCTACTTCATCTCCAGCGGATCGACGTCTACGATACATGCATGGTTCATACCGCGTCATCAACATCAGGAGAATAAAAATAAGCTAAGTCGCCATTATGCTCAACTTTCACAACTTTTTATTTTTTATCAATAAGATTAAATTCTCCTTCGAGTTCATCTCGGGGGCTGCATATCTAGGTTATTATGCCTCTTATTAATGTATTTACGATTTAAAATATATCATGTCGCAGACTTTAAATTCATATCAATTTTTTAGATTTAATTACATCTACTTCTAAAAGTCGGGTTTCTTGCAACCCGCGATGCAATTATCGAATTAGAGTTTTTTATAACTCGCATTACATTTATCAAAGTCTAGCTATTTACAGCTTGCATTGGGTTTTATTTGCACCTGCAAGCGGGCATCTTTACATACAAAGATCACCATTACATGCTTAGCCATAAATATTCCATGACTTGTCATTATATCATCTTATGAATTACCATTATATAATTTCGTGATTTATCATTATATCACTTTATTAATCATCATCGACTTATTGTCATATCATTTTATGAGTCGCATAGCGATTTACCCCCATATCATTTTATGAGTCACAAACAGCTCATTATTACATCAGTTTATGAGTCATTAATGAATCATTATCTTATCAAATATTTGAGTTAAAACAGGTGACTCGCTGTACCACATCTACAGCTAATCAGAGCTGGTTATCATCAAAACTAATTAGAGCTCGTCACGGCTATTGCAGCCGATAAAAGCAATAATCCTGGTTATACTCGCCTTAAGTCAGAAGTATCTTTGCACTATGCGGCCAAAGTACTGGGGCGCGGCGTCAATCGAGCTTGATTGCCTATCATGGCCGCTCTCGACCCTGAACACGCGTTTTTACCTGGGAAATACTGAGCCACGCGAAGACCTACTTAACGGTAATAGAGATAATTCAGAAAGACTAAAGTACCCACGTGTGGCGTCAATCGAGTCTGAATGCCTATCATGGCTGCCTATCATGGCCGTTCTCGACCCTGAACACACATTAGATCTGGGAAATACTGAGTCAAGTACCATATGCTATCATGCATCGTACAATATGCTATCATGCATCTTACCAGTTGCTATCATACAACTAAGTTGTTATTATGCAACCATTTGCTATCATGCAGATTACAACATGCTATCATGCGACATACCATTTGCTATCATGCAGATTATACTATGCTATCATGCAGGGTACCATATGCTATTATGCGGAGTACTAAATTTTTATCACCAGCCACCAAGGCTAACATATTGTCATCAAGTTAATATCATTGCTTCCTCGGGGGATTTGCCCTTTGAATTTCAGGAACATATAACTCGGCCAAATGAGTTTGAACTGGCATGACCAGATTTTTTAATGATTGGGATAATCATTCCCTGATATCGGCTGTTGAAGCCACCATTATATTTTATCTACAGCCACATTAAGTGGAACTTTTAAGGATGATTCTTTCATCTATATCTAGAGTTTGACTGGGATTATCTTTTTTCCTAGCAGCTCCACTAATATTTCACAGTTCGGAGTTTATAAGCGGTTTTGCCCGACTCCAAATATTATTGTTTAATTGCGGCAACAATATTTGTTCAATCTGTTGCAGGATCAAATTGCAACGATATGCCATCAAGCAGGGTAATGAAATCATGCCTGCTTAATGCCTGGGGGCTAGGACAATTAAGTTTTTGTCTAAGTTGAGATATTTTTTGAGTCCCGAGCAGCATGATCAAGCATGCAACCCGGCCCTTGGGGCTACACATCCACCATGCATATCTGGCGGTCTTTATTATACTCATATACCATGATTATATGTAGATTTAATTTTTTGCAGCACATGAGAATATACATATCCATTTGCAAGTCAAACTAGTGACTCAGAAATCTTTTAATACAGGCTGTGGCTATATACCCTTGGGCCGCCATGATTCAACATGTGCTCAAATGGCTCATCATGATAACATGACATATTATTATTCTAATGATTGCCCAGCTTATTTATGCCTATGGTCTTTTCTACTTCGATGTCTATGACTTAGCACCATATACATATTTGGCTAATATATCTTGATGCTCATAAGTTATTATTCTTATGATTTCAGCTCAGTCTTACATCCAACAGGAAAAGGTGGTTTTCACCAAAGGCTTCGCCGACACCTTATATAATTTTCGTGGAGAACTTATCGCGATTTTGCAGCTTCAATGCGACTAAACAGAAGTGTTCAAATAGCAAATGAGGAAGACTTGTGCATGGCCTCGAATGCCTATGATAGTACATCAACAAACATATGCGAGTCAGCGCTTCTACATCAGCAGCTCAATAAGCCGCTACGCTCGTGCCTCATCATCAGTAAGTCACCAAGCTTTACATACTCAAGTCGGCAAAATCATCAACATCAAGTCAAGATCTTCCGCCTGACTCTACGAATCACCCGGAAGCTTGGGGGCTAATGTCGGGGGAATACCTAATTGAGTATGAGCCGACGTACGAACTTATCAAGACGTAAGCTGGTGGAGACTTAACAGGCGCAGACTTAACAGGCGCGCCTTAACTGGCGCGGCTTAACTGGCGCAGACTTAACTGGCGCAGGCTTATCTGGCAGGAGAAGACATAACTTGGAAGACATGAAATTACATTACTTAGTCTCCAAGTAGGACTCCGGCTCATACTTTCCTTGGGAGAGAAGTTTCCTTGTAACCTTGCGAGCCATCGTCTTTATAAGGTGGACTCCAAGGACCTAGAACCCCAAGTAAAAAAGCTCTCATACATCCAGAGAGAGGCGACTGGACACCTCGATCGCCAACCCATTGTAACACCTCGATTATCATATCAATACCAATTTAGGGTAGGCAGGAAGTAGGTCTTTTACCTCACATTGAGGGGCCGAACCTGGGTAAAAAACATCGTCTTCCTCGTGCCTGTGATCCTTACCTCGGAGACGCTCGATCGCTTAATCCCCAACTCTACGAAGTCATCTCCATGACCTCTGCGTGACAATCCCACGACAATATGCTCATCATTACCAGCTTTGTCATTTTCTGAACCTGGTATTTCATGTGCTGTGGAGAAATTCTGTAGGCTATTTTGACGCGGCGAATTTTCAGCAACCTGTAAAACGTCAGTGACAGGTATAATAGGCAAATGATCATGATTATGCACACCCTCATGAGATGATGGAGAATACAAAGAAGGAGGTAACAAAAGAATTTCTTGTCGGAGTTGTTGACCGGCATTAGGATGAAGAGATGCAAACGGGAATACATGTTCATCAAAAACTACATCACGTGATATATAGTGTAACAGCCCAAAGTTGAGAACCTAAAAACCCGATTAAAATTTTCGCTTTTGTGTTGCATTGCATCATGGCATCTAAATTCAACTTGCTAAACAACACACAAATGGTTTTGGCACCATTTGAAAACAAATGCCAAACTGTTTCAATTACAAATTCAAAGCAATGGAAGTGTTCAAACTTGCAAAACAAATTTTATCTTGGCATCTTATATTTGTCAAGGAAGTTCCAAGAGCTCAAAATAATATTTTGCCCTTGATTCAAAATTTCTAAAGCAATAACATTTGGAATTTGAGAAAAATGCTCTATTTTAAGACTATGACCAAATGTTGTCCAAAACATTGTATTTTGACGCCCCAAATTTTGTGGAGCTCCTACATGATAAGGAGAGGCTCCCTGATTTTTCCCAGATTTTTGAAAAAGGTTTAAGTGCCTCAATAAATTCCTGAAAAGCTTCTGGATTTAAAAGAAACAGGAAAAGAAGCAGAAACAGAAGAGCTCAGGGGGTTATTTGTAAAATGGTCAGGTCCTTCTTCCTCCCCTGTAGCGGCGCGCGAGCAGCTCCCGCCGCACCGTCTCGACGCGCCGGGGCCCCCTCTCCGCATCCCCCTGCAAGGAGGACAAGCAGACCATGAGGACCTCGCTCCTGCTATCACTCCGCCCCCTCTGTTCACCTGCTCCCCGTTTCCTCTCCATCCATGTTCCTCTCCATGGCGGAAGCGTAGCTCGAGCCCGCCGCCGCATCGCCGCCGTTGGAGAGCACCCGCCGCCGCATCGCCGCCGTTGGAGAGCACCCGCCGCCAATCGAGCACCACCGGCAGCTCCGCCGCGACGTACTCCCCCACCTAGCCAGAGGAATCGACCGGAGACGCCGAGGATCGACGCCGCGATCCTCAACTTCCCCGCGGCCGACCGAGCTTCGCCGGACGAACTTCGTCGCCACCAAGCCCTCTCCGACCACCTCCTGCACCGCCGCAAGCTTCCCCGCGTGCAGGGTGAGCTCCTCGCCTCGCTGGCCCCCTCCTCCCTTCCTCTCTAGCCGTGCACCTCGCCGTAGCCGTCGCATCGACGCCGAAGTTTCCTGTCGCCGCTCCTCGCACGCCCGGCCGTGGAGATGGCTTAGCCGGGCTGCAAACTGGCCGTCTCGGGCCCATAGCCGGCCCAGGAGCCGGCCCAGACCGGGCTGCTGGCCGGTTGGCTCTGGAGCAAGGCCGGCCTCTGAACCGGCCCAGCCGGGCTGGAGGCCGGCTCCCCTGTTTTTTTTTTTTTTTTGAGAGGTTTCTTTTCCAATTTTTCTCCCTCTAGCACATGCCTCCGGCTCCTCCCTCGCACACTTAGGGATATCGAACCCCGATGTTCGTCATGTTTCACCTTCCTCTCTCGAGTTGGGTGATTAAAGTTATTGATGCTGAAAATAACTCATTAAAAGAATAAACTTAAAGGAGGAAATTAAAAATATAATAACTTTTTATCCGGACCTCAGAAAATTGTGTTCGTTATACCAAAATGTTCAGAAGGGCATGAACTGTCCAGAATCATCATCATCATGCATAATTGATCACAATTCCAATAATGTGCTCTAGTAGTAATTATAATCACTAAGTTTAAATATGGGGTTATTCCAAATAATGCAATAAATATAATGGGGACCCCATTTAACTTGTGGATCATGTTCAATGCTTCTAGGGTGCATTTAAAATGTCATATCATCATTTTTGTATGCATTGCACAATTGCCATGTGTTGATTGTTGTTTTTGCTTTCCGGTGTTGTTTGCTCTCCGGTAGATCACGAGTTCGGAGTTGAGCATCATTACTCCGACGAGCAGTTTGACTCCTCCGCTCAACAAGGCAAGCGTAATCCCCCCTCTGAGCATATCTTATCCTATTTTCCGCAAATATTTTCTCCACTATAATATTGCATGCGGTTCCAAATGTCAATTTTATTGGATTAGAGTATCCTATAGTTGCATTAAGATTCCGATGCCAATTACCTGTTTCCCCTCCTATTATCCATAGGATTGTATTGTTGGCCTGAAATACTTAACTATGTAATGTTGATGCTTAGCCATGCTTAGTTAAATGCTTAGCCGTCGGATGGATACTTCATGTTGGAAACAGGTTATTGAAGTGTTCAGATGATGGTGGAGAAATTGTGGTGACAGGTAATAAAATGCTTAAAGGTGGGGATGAGAGGCCACTTGGTATGGTGGTGTTTTGTCTCACTCTCGCCGCCTAGGTGCGTGTTCTTTACCTCTTGAACCAAGAATGAGCGCGCTTCCTTTCGGTGGGCTATATGGAACCCCCGTCGACCGACTAACTTGTGGCGGACTAGCCGAGGGTCCTCTAGTTTGGCTTTCCATTTGCGCGTGCGTTGAAGATGGTGGCCAAGACTGAGATGAGGATGGTGGTGTCAGGAAAATAAGTGGCCACGGGACAGGGTGCTGGAGGTACCCCTTGTCCTACCGCCACTGATGATCCTGGGTTAGTCTCAAGCAAGGTAAAGGTTGTAACCGTTCCCACTCAGCCGGCTTTCCCCGGAAGAGAGCTAAGCGTAGGCAATGAGCCGGGCGGTACCGAAGGTAAACACAGTGCACCCCTGCAGGGTTAAATCTTTTCGAAAAGCCGTGTCCGCGGTTATGGACGAACTTGGGAAGTGAAGGTAAGATCATAGAATAACTTTAACGGAATGATTAAAAAACTGGGTACTAGAGGTACCACTCAAGAATGCAAGGTGAGCTTCCTCGAGGGTGATTCGGGGAGGTGCCTTTGATGAACAGGTACAGTGATGATGGTGGTTGATCTTTGAGAAAGGTGATCAAAGTAAAGAGTTACTTCTTACCCCCATTTTAAAATACTCTGAATAGTCGATGCCATTGAGTTATGTTTTCATAAATAAAATCAGCTTTATGCAAAACAGCCATAAAACCTTGAAAGCCTCATCGAGCTAATGCTCTATATATAATCTTGCGAGTTCGTCGAACTCAACGTCGTTTGTTTTGTTTCAAAGGAGGACTTCACCGACCTCGAAGGTGGGTTCTTTGTGGACGTCGACGAGTAGTCTGGGGTTCCCAGGTGGCAGCTTGGGACATCCCGGAACAGCTGGCGCTGGATGTTTATCTGTAGGCCTCTTAGGCCATATTTTGGATCTTGTTGTTTAGAACAACACACTTCGCTTCCGCATGTTGTAATGTTGGGTCTGTGACCTCTGTTTGTCATTTGCTATCTTTCTCTATTATAAGAGTTGAACTATTATGATTTGTGTCGTAGAGTCTGTGATGTGCCAGTTGTTCCACAAGTCTTGATCTCTCTATTATGCTTTGATAGTTGAGCCTGTGTTAAGGCATCGATCGGGGTGTTGCGTTGCCGGTGATTCCGAGCAACGCCTGCCAAAGGTTTTGGCCGGGGATTGGTAAACCTGTAACCTCCGGTTGTATCGCTTAACCGGTGACACTCAGCATCACTGTATAGCAGTCAGGTCGGGGCGCCACAAGTTGGTATCAGAGCAGTACTGCCTGTAGGAAACCCGTTCTACTGTTCGACGTTGAGTCTAGAGTTTGTGAAAACTATTTTGAAACTAAAAATGAGTTGTGAAAACTTGCTTAGGATTCTTTTTACTCCTTACCTGGTATCGCTGCAACTCTGAGTCACCTTACCTCTATTTGATTTAAAAGGGTTCGTTATCTCATCTGGTGTTTCAAAAATTAGGTGACACGTTGGGTGGGCCATTCCTAAATCTGTTAACCTGTTACTCCAGCTCCCGAGTTACAAATAGGCGTTGGAGTAGGAACCACGGGATCTTAAAGGTTGGGATCCATCTCTAGTTATGTATCAGGTTGTCGGATTCAGAGTCCCCAACTCCTTTTGCCGGACTGATGCAACTCCAGCTCTTCCGTAGCCTTGTGTAGATTCTGTCTTGGAATCATCTGGGTTATGACCAGAATTCCCCTAGCGAGTCCCTCATCTATGTCAATGACTTTGCTGCATCTCTCCTTTTGGGCATGGTTATCACAATTGAGTAATAACCGGTGCATCTTCAACATCTTAGGATTTCTCCTGAGCATGTTTCGTACTCTGATCCGCTTTCCAACCTTGTCTGTCAGCTGACAGTAAAGTTTTACCGTGCATTGGTATGTCCGATGCAAGTCACCCTCTTGATCCGTCAAGACTTTTCAATTCGTCTTGTTAGGAGAAACAAACTCTAGTACCTTGTCCACTTCTCGGACCAGGTCAAAGTATTGTAAACTGCAGAATAAGGGCCGTGTCTGTTTCTGTTCTGCTCCACCTTAGAGTGTCACACTCCTTGATAGCAGGGTATCGTGTCGAGTATCCTGATCCTCTTGATGAAGTGATGTTTTTACACTTGTTGCTCTCCGTCTTCCAAGTAACTTGTTACTCGAGAAGGATAAGTCGTGAGCAATGATGTGGCTATCGGATATTTTAGCAGTTCTTACTGTGCGGAAATCCAGGGATATCCATTGCCCTCCTTAGCATGCTTGGTTAGCCAATCAATAAGCTGAGTTTGACAGTGCTACCAAGTCAGTTGGCTCTGATGCACTCCCTCGGTCAAAGAGCTAGGTTCGTGCCGAAGCTCCCAAGACCACCTCGTTGTGCCTTGAAAGGCATAATCCTCTCTTGAACTCAAGATCCACCGGTATGTCGTGATATCCTATATGTGGATCGTGATATTCTGGGGGTCTTTCCAGAAGTATCGCCAGTTTGTCACCTGACCGTGATGTTGAGCTTATGAGTAAGTTGGTTCTCTGAACAACTCCCTTCTCCAAGAAAATCGTGCTGGATGCCCTGAATTATTTGGTTGAGCTTAAACGACAACTTGGAGAGTTGAAAGACAAGAGCTCTATCTCGATATAGTTCCTTCTCAAAGGGATGTCTATTCTGTTCGTGTCGAAGCAAGGTGGTATCTCCTTTGTGGGTATGCTATCCTACAAATCTTTGATTTGAATTGGGTTATCGTCAAATCAAACTCAGACCTACCTACCTGAATGTGTTAGTCCGACCAATACTCATGCCTCGTTCTGGTGAAATATGAGTCTACCGTCTTGGAGTATCTGGATAAGTTTGTGGTTGAGCCCATCAACTACCTTCTTATCTTTTCCATGTTTGAGGAGATTTATATTGGATATTGGGCGTGAGCATTGGAAAATTGTCGGAACTCACTTTGTGTCTTCACAAGGTATGTGTTCTGGAGTTAGAAGTGACTTTTCCTGGTTCACGTGCAATTGCTGAAAGATGTCGCCGTGGATCCGAGTGAATTGTCTGGTTTCCTCGGAATCATCTCAACTCGATCGTGCATGTGTAGAATATTCTCGGAATGGTATGTTGTTACCTCCATTCCTTGGAGATTTCATCTATGCATCCAAGCCACTGATTGAATTGTTCCAGAAAGAGAGGAAGTCTGAGAACTTCCTTGTCTTCTATGGTGCTTCCCATCAAGAACTCAATCGTGTCCCGCGGCAAGATATTCAATTCGGGCAGCTGTCTCCTGACAAGTTGCTAATCCTCGAGTCCCGCAATCTCGTTCCTCCTTTGGAGTTTGACCTTGTAGTCCGACTCTTGGGGTCCTAGCAATTGTAATCCGTGGTATGCATTGCAAAGCTTCCTATTCCTACCGGTGCTGAGTCTGAAGTATCCCTACACTTCCCAGGTTTGACTCTCAATCAGAAACGATAGTTGGTGATCCTCAAGAAGTTTGTCCCGATGTCTGGGAAATCAAGAAGTGTTCCCAATACTAACGTTTGCGGAGTTTCTGAAGTTCTCTCGATCTAGCTTTCCGATCCTTCTCCAGTGATCTGAAATGCTCCTCCGTGAGGAAAGTTCTACTCAAGCTGACTAGTACAAGTTATCTCCTCATCTGTTGGAAGCTTGTTTCGACACTCTTCCTCAGAAATTTCGGGCCTTGTGCAAAGTTCATATTCTGAATCTTTGGGAAACAGTTGTCTACCAACTGGAAACTCCTTACCAATCTCCCGTCACCCGCATGTGCCTCCTAACTGTCAAATCAAGGGATGCTCGAAGTCTCATCCTAATATTCTATTAGGAGGTACTCCGTTGTGGTATATCCACCAAGATTCGTCTCTCCGGAAAGGTTTCCTTCGTTCCTATGGTGTACGTGAATAGTGACCTCGAAGTGAAGCCGATGAAGATCTTCAGGATGCCCTCAATCAACCTCTTCAAGAAAGAAGCCACCTGAAGCGAGAAGATCGGGTAGTGCCGTTGTAACCCTGTTTCCCTCTCTCCTACTCTAAGAATCTCGGGACGAGATTCCTGTAAGGAGGGTAGAGTTGTAACAGCCCAAAGTTGAGAACCTAAAAACCCGATTAAAATTTTCGCTTTTGTGTTGCATTGCATCGTGGCATCTAAATTCAACTTGCTAAACAACACACAAATGGTTTTGGCACCATTTGAAAACAAATGCCAAACTGTTTCAATTACAAATTCAAAGCAATGGAAGTGTTCAAACTTGCAAAACAAATTTTATCTTGGCATCTTATATTTGTCAAGGAAGTTCCAAGAGCTCAAAATAATATTTTGCCCTTGATTCAAAATTTCTAAAGCAATAACATTTGGAATTTGAGAAAAATGCTCTATTTTAAGACTATGACCAAATGTTGTCCAAAACATTGTATTTTGACACCCCAAATTTTGTGGAGCTCCTACATGATAAGGAGAGGCTCCCTGACTTTTCCCAGATTTTTGAAAAAGGTTTAAGTGCCTCAATAAATTCCTGAAAAGCTTCTGGATTTAAAAGAAACAGGAAAAGAAGCAGAAACAGAAGAGCTCAGGGGGTTATTTGTAAAATGGTCAGGTCCTTCTTCCTCCCCTGTAGCGGCGCGCGAGCAGCTCCCGCCGCACCGTCTCGACGCGCCGGGGCCCCCTCTCCGCATCCCCCTGCAAGGAAGACAAGCAGACCACGAGGACCTCGCTCCTGCTATCACTCCGCCCCCTCTGTTCACCTGCTCCCCGTTTCCTCTCCATCCATGTTCCTCTCCATGGCGGAAGCGTAGCTCGAGCCCGTCGCCGCATCGCCGCCGTTGGAGAGCACCCGCTGCCAATCGAGCACCACCGGCAGCTCTGCCGTGACGTACTCCCCCACCTAGCCAGAGGATTCGACCGGAGACGCCGAGGATCGACGCCGCGATCCTCAACTTCGCCGCGGCCGACCGAGCTTCGCCGGACGAACTTCGTCGCCACCAAGCCCTCTCCACGTGCAGGGTGAGCTCCTCGCCTCGCTGGCCCCCTCCTCCCTTCCTCTCTAGCCGTGCACCTCGCCGTAGCCGTCGCATCGACGCCGAAGTTTCCTGTCGCCGCTCCTCGCACGCCCGGCCGTGGAGATGGCTTAGCCGGGCTGCAAACCGGCCGTCTCGGGCCCATAGCCGGCCCAGGAGCCGGCCCAGACCGGGCTGCTGGCCGGTTGGCTCTGGAGCAAGGCCGGCCTCTGAACCGGCCCAGCCGGGCTGGAGGCCGGCTCCCCTGTTTTTTTTTTGGAGAGGTTTCTTTTCCAATTTTTCTCCCTCTAGCACATGCCTCCGGCTCCTCCCTCGCACACTTAGGGATATCGAACCCCGATGTTCGTCATGTTTCACCTTCCTCTCTCGAGTTGGGTGATTAAAGTTATTGATGCTGAAAATAACTCATTAAAAGAATAAACTTAAAGGAGGAAATTAAAAATATAATAACTTTTTATCCGGACCTCAGAAAATTGTGTTCGTTATACCAAAATGTTCAGAAGAGCATGAACTGTCCAGAATCATCATCATCATGCATAATTGATCACAATTCCAATAATGTGCTCTAGTAGTAATTATAATCACTAAGTTTAAATATGGGGTTATTCCAAATAATGCAATAAATATAATGGGGACCCATTTAACTTGTGGATCATGTTCAATGCTTCTAGGGTGCATTTAAAATGTCATATCATCATTTTTGTATGCATTGCACAATTGCCATGTGTTGATTGTTGTTTTTGCTTTCCGGTGTTGTTTGCTCTCCGGTAGATCACGAGTTCGGAGTTGAGCATCATTACTCCGACGAGCAGTTTGACTCCTCCGCTCAACAAGGCAAGCGTAATCCCCCCTCTGAGCATATCTTATCCTATTTTCCGCAAATATTTTCTCCACTATAATATTGCATGCGGTTCCAAATGTCAATTTTATTGGATTAGAGTATCTGATAACCCACAAGTATAGGGGATCGCGTGTAGCCTTTTCGATAAGTAAGAGTGTCGAACCCAACGAGGAGCTAAAGGTAGGATAAGTATTCTCTCAAGTTCTATCAACCACTGATACAACTCTACGCACACTAAACGTTTGCATTATCTAGAAAATAAAACTACGGTAGCAATACGGGTATGAGAGGTAGTTTTGCAAGATAATAAATACAAGAAAGTAAATGTTAGTGCTGCAGCAATAAAATACACTAAGTAACCATATACTAACAGTACCATGAGTGTGGAAAAGTGGTGGTAATTGTGGTGGCTTTGTCCAAGATTAATTAGTGAAGGTACTTGGTTCATTGTCTTCGATGCAGTTTTCTATGTGGGAGAGGCTAAATATACATGCACTCCACTACTTGGGATTACAAGTACTATATGATTGGATTGTTAGCAAGCATCCGCAAATACTAACAATGCATTAAGGTTTCCCCAACCATAGCCTTAAGTTCAAGGTCCTCTTACTCCCATACGTGCAACTAATCGGTTCGCGTTCTCAGGTTTCTGTCACTCCGGCAGAACTTCCCCCGCTTCGTTACAAATACTACCAACCCTAGGGTGTTTGATCCATGCGCGCACAAGTATAATGGACACCAAAGGACAGCACCATATAGACATACAACTCTAATGAACCTCATGCATTCAATTAAGCAATCAAAAGACAAATAAACTACGGAAACATGATGTAAATCATAGGATAAATATTATAGCATCAAACACCATGTTTACATAGGACGGTACAGAGGTTTGTGGGAGGATGAACCACTGAATACAAGGAGGAGATGGTGATGGAGATGGCGGTGAAGACGGCGGAGAGGGCAGCGCGGCGGCGCAGGGCGGCGGCGGCGCCGGCGGTGCGGGGAACTCCTTTCCCCGCCGCCGGCAAGCTTGGGGAGCGCCGCCCCTTAGCCTCCCTCCTTCATGGCTTCTTGGGAGCCCTCCCCCATGGAGATGGGATCCATGGGGGAGGCAAAAACGTGGCTTTTGGTGGCTGAAATTCGTGGGTGGAGGAGTCCTCCACGAATTAGGTTTCCTCCCTTTATATATCTTCTCGGATTTCCGTCACCCCCTTTTAGGGTTCCACCAAAACGGGCCTACAGGCCGCGTCCGAACTCCGATTGGGCTGATCTCGGGCTTAAAATCTTCGTATGGAAAATTGTGACAACTTTCGTAACAGCCAGGTCTCCATATAACGTCATCTTCGAGGGTCAAACTGGCAATCTTCGTAAAAAGTTCTCAGACAGATTTCAGGAAAGTCCCAATTCGACTCCAACAAGGTTTCCTCTTGTATTCTTGATAATTTCTACACATCAAAGAGTAAAACAAGAACATTGTGCACTTTTGCAACTATTAGTAGGTTAGTCCAAATAAATAATAAACTTAATATAAAACAAGTGCTAAAAGCATAAAAATGGCATGAAACAATCAAAAATTATAGATACGTTTTGGACGTATCAACATCCCCAAGCTTAATTCCTGCTCGTCCTCGAGTAGGTAAATGATAACAAAATAATTTTTGATTGTAAATGCTATGATCAGGTCTTTAACAATTGCATGATGTATGGATAATAAAACTTAGCAATCATGTTTCCTAATGAAAAGTATCAACGAACTAAGAGCTTATAACATGAAATTTATAAACATCAACAAGATTGTAATGACCATAATAAAGCATGATAGAGTGGTATCTCGCTTGCCCTTAATTGTGGAGCAAAACATAAATGCCAAGGCACCTCTGAAGTTCAAGTGAAGACTAGATATAGAGATATCAAAGATAAAAGCATCATGGTTATACCTCAATTAATCGTATTCTGGGACAAGCACATTACACTAAGAACGACAGCTATGCTCTCGAAGAAGTGCTCAAAGAAAGGATGGTGACTCAACATAAAAATAAAAGATTGGCCCTTCGCAGAGGGAAGCAGGGATTAACACGTGCTAGAGCTTTTTGTTTTAAAAACAGAGGTAAAAATGTTTTGAGAGGTGTTTGTTAATTGTCAACGAATGGTAGCGGGTGAGAACAGTATTCTACCTGTCAAACGGACTTTTAAGAGCGGCTCCCATGAAGGACGTTATTTCTACCAGCAAGGCAGATCATCCCTCTTTCTCTTTGGTTTACACACATTCAGGTATTTCACTGTTTGTCATTGCTTACTGATGAATCAGGGCAAAAGTGTGAAGAGAATTAATTGGTTAAAGTTGTAATTAATTGGGACTGGGCACCCCGTTGCCAGCTCTTTTTGCAAGTTATTGGATAAGCGGATGTATATGCCACTAGTCCAGGTGTAAAAGTCCATTTGACAAATAGAATAAAGAATAACCACACTAATTCCTCATGAGCTAGTAAACATTGACACAAAAAGAGAAATATTTTGAAGGTTTTAAAGGTAGCACATGCAAATTTACTTGGAATGGCTTGAAATACCATGCATAGGAATTTTTTGGTGGACTCTTTGGGATAACTTGGTTTTAAGGATTTGGATGCACGAGCAGCATTCCCGCTCAGTACAAGTGAAGGCTAGCAATAGACTGGGAAGCGACAACCACGAGAGCGATAACGGTCATAATCATGCTTGCGACAAAATAAAATTAACGGAGGCATAAAAACGATACTAAAACTCTGAGGCAAAATAGATCATCAAGGCTTAATTGACTTTTATTTTTCAGTCATAACATGTGTGAGCATGTGCCAAGTCGATTCAAGTGAATTATTCAGAGGAGGATACCACAATACCATACCATCTTATGAACAGGACAATGCATGTTGATATCAAAATAACATAATATGCACTATTAGCTAGTTGAGACTAACCATAAGAAAACATAAACTACTAAACAGTATTATTCACACATCATTTTTAAGTTTCAACAAGTAATCCATTAACCAAGTAAACATTGAAAACAGAGGATAAATAAAATATGTGACGATCCACTTATTAATGTAACTGGTGTTTGATGCTAAGATAAATAGATAATAAAATACAGCCGCTTCAAGTTTAGTTAAGTTCCTATGTTGCTCAAAAAACAAAGTTTAAAGGTTTGCAAACCGTGGGGTTATTGATGAAGAGGGATGCGGGGACATCCCCAAGCTTATGACTTTGGTAATTCTTCAATATTCCATAGTTTGGTGTTCCTTCATTCTCTGTGAAAAAACTTCAACACAAAAACTTTCCCATTCTTTTCTGCGGTTAGACATTAGTACAATAGATAATATTTCCCAAGTGCTACTATTAAACCAAATAAAATTTTGTTTTTAAGTTACAGAAAGGTTGCTTAAATGGCCAACTTATAAATGAAAGGTAAGAACCATTAAAAATCAAATGAAAACGAAAAGAGGCCACTCTTGCAACAAAAGTCAGAATCTGTCCAGAAAAACAGCAGCTGGAAAACGCAATTTTTAGGTGCACTTAAACATGCCCGAAATTTTAGCCAATTTTTGTACATGCAGAGGATTAGGTGCTACAACATCAGTAATTTTTTCGTGATTTTTAGAGCTTCCAGTAAAATATGAAAAATCGCGCAATAAGCAGTAGATACCGAAAACAGAAAATCACTTTTTACATATGTATCAACTAAGCTAAATGGATAAAACTTGGTACTTTATTTTTGATAAACTAAGAAACCAGAGGCTAAGCAAGACCTAAACATGCTAGCTACAGCAAGGAAAACTCTAAATAAAAATCAAAAGTAAAACCCAAATAAAATTAAAATAAAGAACCAAACAAAGAAGCAAAACAAAAGAAAATATTTTTGTTATTTTGAATTTATAAGTGAAAGTAAAGAAGCAATCGAAACCAAATAAGGAGCCTAATAAAACTAAAGAAGGTAAAACCAAGACATATAAAAGCAATTATAATACAAGTTAAGACAATACATATCATGTGGACGGGTAATATAGAGTATGAACGAGACAACCTCATGTTAGTTGATGAATAGGGGGATGACTCGGGCATCCCCAAGCTTAGATGATTGTATCTTCTTGAATATGTTCTTGGGATGCACCTACACATCCCCAAGCTTGAGCTCTTGCGTCTTCTTATTCATCTCATATCACCATATTGATTAGATCTTATAAGCTACATCCACATAAAACTTCACAAAACTCATTAGTAGGGTTAGTACTCATTAAATAAAATCCACTCATGTTCAAGCATTGACAAGTTTTATAATTTTTACTCAACATTAGCCACTGTATATACTAAGGTGTTCATGATTTCCGTTGTCCGTCGAAAAACTAATGAAACTAACAACACCAAGTACAATATTGAATAAACAAAGAAATCTGTCAAAACTGAACAGTCCGTAAAGATGGCATTCAACGAGATAGTTAAGTAGCTCAAATCGAAAAACTTTAGTCTAATGAAAGAAAGATAATAATCTCAGGTTTATGCACAAAAATTTTCAAGTCAAAATACTATTCTGAGATTTATCACGATTTTATTTACAGAGAAGCACAAAATCTGTCTAAACAGAACAGTCAGTAAAGATCGAATTTTTCGACCTATCTACGTACCTTAAATCAGAAAAAGTTAGTCTAATGAAAGAAAGCTAATAAGCATCACTTTGCACTCAAGAAATTTCAGATCAAGATCACGTTCTGGTGATTTTAAACATTTAATACGGTGGAGCACAGAAAATCTGTTTCTGGACAGCAAAGTAAAACTATCAACTTTCAATTAACTAAGACTATAATTAGCATTTTATTTTTATGTACAGAGGTATATACACAATATTTACATGTTTTTAATGAAAAGCTTCCATGGAAAGATTTGTTTTGGTTTCATAGGCATGAACACAAGTGTTCAAGGTCGACCCCCATTTAACCATTACTCATCTTTCCAATCACTTTTCTTTTTGAAAACGTTTTTAGATAACAACTACACCTAATTTTTTTTGTAATTCGCATTCCCTATCCATAGTAAGATAAAGAACAACTTAATACTGAAAATAAAAACTACTTAGAGATAAAGCAAACAAGTGCACACAAGAACATTAACCTACGCTATGGCTCCCCGGCAACGGCGCCAGAAAAGGTCTTGATAACCCACAAGTATAGGGGATCGCGTGTAGCCTTTTCGATAAGTAAGAGTGTCGAACCCAACGAGGAGCTAAAGGTAGGATAAGTATTCTCTCAAGTTCTATCAACCACTGATACAACTCTACGCACACTAAACGTTTGCATTATCTAGAAAATAAAACTACGGTAGCAATACGGGTATGAGAGGTAGTTTTGCAAGATAATAAATACAAGAAAGTAAATGTTAGTGCTGCAGCAATAAAATACACTAAGTAACCATATACTAACAGTACCATGAGTGTGGAAAAGTGGTGGTAATTGTGGTGGCTTTGTCCAAGATTAATTAGTGAAGGTACTTGGTTCATTGTCTTCGATGCAGTTTTCTATGTGGGAGAGGCTAAATATACATGCACTCCACTACTTGGGATTACAAGTACTATATGATTGGATTGTTAGCAAGCATCCGCAAATACTAACAATGCATTAAGGTTTCCCCAACCATAGCCTTAAGTTCAAGGTCCTCTTACTCCCATACGTGCAACTAATCGGTTCGCGTTCTCAGGTTTCTGTCACTCCGGCAGAACTTCCCCCGCTTCGTTACAAATACTACCAACCCTAGGGTGTTTGATCCATGCGCGCACAAATATAATGGACACCAAAGGACAGCACCATATAGACATACAACTCTAATGAACCTCATGCATTCAATTAAGCAATCAAAAGACAAATAAACTACGGAAACATGATGTAAATCATAGGATAAATATTATAGCATCAAACACCATGTTTACATAGGACGGTACAGAGGTTTGTGGGAGGATGAACCACTGAATACAAGGAGGAGATGGTGATGGAGATGGCGGTGAAGACGGCGGAGAGGCAGCGCGGCGGCGCAGGGCGGCGGCGGCGCCGGCGGTGCGGGGAACTCCTTTCCCCGCCGCCGGCAAGCTTGGGGAGCGCCGCCCCTTAGCCTCCCTCCTTCATGGCTTCTTGGGAGCCCTCCCCCATGGAGATGGGATCCATGGGGGAGGCAAAAACGTGGCTTTTGGTGGCTGAAATTCGTGGGTGGAGGAGTCCTCCACGAATTAGGTTTCCTCCCTTTATATATCTTCTCGGATTTCCGTCACCCCCTTTTAGGGTTCCACCAAAACGGGCCTACAGGCCGCGTCCGAACTCCGATTGGGCTGATCTCGGGCTTAAAATCTTCGTATGGAAAATTGTGACAACTTTCGTAACAGCCAGGTCTCCATATAACGTCATCTTCGAGGGTCAAACTGGCAATCTTCGTAAAAAGTTCTCAGACAGATTTCAGGAAAGTCCCAATTCGACTCCAACAAGGTTTCCTCTTGTATTCTTGATAATTTCTACACATCAAAGAGTAAAACAAGAACATTGTGCACTTTTGCAACTATTAGTAGGTTAGTCCAAATAAATAATAAACTTAATATAAAACAAGTGCTAAAAGCATAAAAATGGCATGAAACAATCAAAAATTATAGATACGTTTTGGACGTATCAGTATCCTATAGTTGCATTAAGATTCCGATGCCAATTACCTGTTTCCCCTCCAATTATCCATAGGATTGTATTGTTGGCCTGAAATACTTAACTATGCAATGTTGATGCTTAGCCATGCTTAGTTAAATGCTTAGCCGTCCGATGGATACTTCATGTTGGAAACAGGTTATTGAAGTGTTCAGATGATGGTGGAGAAATTGTGGTGACAGGTAATAAAATGCTTAAAGGTGGGGATGAGAGGCCACTTGGTATGGTGGTGTTTTGTCTCACTCTCGCCGCCTAGGTGCGAGTTCTTTACCTCTTGAACCAAGAATGAGCGCGTTTCCTTTCGGTGGGCTATATGGAACCCCCGTCGACCGACTAACTTGTGGCGGACTAGCCGAGGGTCCTCTAGTTTGGCTTTCCATTTGCGCGTGTGTTGAAGATGGTGGCCAAGACTGAGATGAGGATGGTGGTGTCAGGAAAATAAGTGGCCGCGGGACAGGGTGCTGGAGGTACCCCTTGTCCTACCGCCACTGATGATCCTGGGTTAGTCTCAAGCAAGGTAAAGGTTGTAACCGTTCCCACTCAGCCGGCTTTCCCCGGAAGAGAGCTAAGCGTAGGCAATGAGCCGGGCGGTACCGAAGGTAAACACAGTGCACCCCTGCAGGGTTAAATCTTTTCGAAAAGCCGTGTCCGCGGTTATGGACGAACTTGGGAAGTGAAGGTAAGATCATAGAATAACTTTAACGGAATGATTAAAAAACTGGGTACTAGAGGTACCACTCAAGAATGCAAGGTGAGCTTCCTCGAGGGTGATTCGGGGAGGTGCCTTTGATGAACAGGTACAGTGATGATGGTGGTTGATCTTTGAGAAAGGTGATCAAAGTAAAGAGTTACTTCTTACCCCCATTTTAAAATACTCTGAATAGTCGATGCCATTGAGTTATGTTTTCATAAATAAAATCAGCTTTATGCAAAACAGCCATAAAACCTTGAAAGCCTCATCGAGCTAATGCTCTATATATAATCTTGCGAGTTCGTCGAACTCAACGTCGTTTGTTTTGTTTCAAAGGAGGACTTCACCGACCTCGAAGGTGGGTTCTTTGTGGACGTCGACGAGTAGTCTGGGGTTCCCAGGTGGCAGCTTGGGACATCCCGGAACAGCTGGCGCTGGATGTTTATCTGTAGGCCTCTTAGGCCATATTTTGGATCTTGTTGTTTAGAACAACACACTTCGCTTCCGCATGTTGTAATGTTGGGTCTGTGACCTTTGTTTGTCATTTGCTATCTTTCTCTATTATAAGAGTTGAACTATTATGATTTGTGTCGTAGAGTCTGTGATGTGCCAGTTGTTCCACAAGTCTTGATCTCTCTATTATGCTTTGATAGTTGAGCCTGTGTTAAGGCATCGATCGGGGTGTTGCGTTGCCGGTGATTCCGAGCAACGCCTGCCAAAGGTTTTGGCCGGGGATTGGTAAACCCGTAACCTCCGGTTGTATCGCTTAACCGGTGACACTCAGCATCACTGTATAGCAGTCAGGTCGGGGCGCCACATATAGACTTGACCAGAATTAACCTCAAGACACTTAACACCTTTGTGGAGAGGACTATACCCCAAGAAGACACATTGTTTGGAACGAAACGCAAGTTTGCGTTGATTGTAGGGACGAAGATTAGGCCAACAAGCACAACCAAACACACGGAGAGCATCATAATTGGGTGTAGTGTTACGTAGTTTTTCCGTGGGATTGGAGAAATTAAGAACCTTTGTGGGCAACAAATTGATGAGGAAGGTAGCGGTGAGAAAAGCTTCGTCCCAAAATTTTAGTGGCATAGAAGCGTTGGCAAGCAATGCAAGACCAACTTCTACAATGTGTCGATGTTTACGCTCAGCCGAACCATTCTGTTGGTGAGCATGTGGACAAGAAACATGATGTGTAATGCCCACACGTTGAAAGAAAGTATTGAGTTTTTCATATTCACCGCCCCAATCAGTTTGCATTGTGATAATTTTACAACCAAATTTGCGTTCAACAAGTTTCTGGAAATCAAGAAAAACTTGATAGACATCAGAACGATTCTTTAACAAGTATATCCAAGTGAATTTGCTATAATCATCAATAATGCTTACATAGTATGAATGTTTGCCAACAGACAAGGGAGCCGGACCCCAAACATCAGAAAACACTTGTTCCAAAGGAACAGTGGACACACTAGTGGATATAGGGTAGGGTAACTGATGACTCTTAGCTTGTTGACAAGGATCACAAATATAAGGATTTATTTCCGGAGAATACTCTAATTTATTTTTCCTAAGAACTTGTTGAACGATGAACGATGATGGATGCCCTAGACGACGATGCCATGTAGAGGATGAAGGCTTGGTGGCGGCAAAAGCATGCCTGGAAGATCCCGACGATAGAGGTACTAACGGATAGAGACCATCATGGCATGGTCCTTTGAACAAAATTTTCTTCGTGGCCTGATCCTTAATCAAAAAGAAAAACGGGTGAAATTCAACAAAGGCATTGTTATCTAGGGCAATTTTATGAGTAGAGAGCAAGTTCATGGAAGCATTTGGAACATGAAGAATATTGCGAAGTTGAAAAGATTTATGAGGGGTGTGCAAAATCGAATGACCAATGTGTTGTATTGCCATACCTTGACCACTTGCGTTGTGCACTTGATCACGACCATGGTAGTCCTCATGATGGTGAAGCTTGCTTAAATCTCCTGTAATATGGTTGGTGGCGCCAGTATCCATGTGCCAGTTGGTGTCAACGCCATATGCACCTTTGTGTTGAGTGTTGAAGTCGTCATCATCATCTTCACGATCTCCATAGCGCCACCAACACTGGTTTGCAGGGTGCCCATACTTCTTGCAAATCTGACACGTAATATCCTGGAAGGGAGAGGGGATACGACCACCACGGCCACCACCGCGGCCCCCCTGATTTCCACGGCCGCCAGCACGGCCACCCCGACCATTGGGACGACCTCGATAGTTGTCATGTCCACCACGATAAGAATTGCCTCCATAGTTACCACGATCATAACCTCCATAGCCACGGTAGTCACCACCATAACCACCGCGAGGAGTATTGGGACGTGAAGGACCACGACCACGGCCGCGAGCTGCTGCATTGGCGGAGGACTGAAAGTGATCGATCTCTTGGCTGGAGTGAGAGAGCATAGTTTGACGTTGATCGTAGGCCATGAGCTGAGGACACATGTCAGCGAGGGTGGTGTTTGGAACAGCATTAAGAGAGGCAACAAAGGGGGTGTAAGAACCACCTAAACCATTGAGGATATATCCTTTGAGCTCATCATAATCCACAATTTTTCCAGCAGCAGCGAGCTCCATGGCAAAACCTTTCATCTCTTGGATGAATTTATCAGCTGTTTTATCTAATTTCTTGGTGTTGGCAAGAGAAGTACGCAGGGTGTTGATCTGGGCCTTCGACTGAGAGGAAAAAAGCTCCATTATGATGGACCACACCTTGGCACAATGCTCGACTCCCATCAGATGCGCCATGATCTCAGGGGAGAGAGTTTTAAGCAGCCAACTCAGAACTTGTTGGTCACGGGTGAGCCACACCTCATAGACCGGATTGGATTTGGTGATCTTCTGCTTCTTGTCATCTTCTTCTTCCACGGTTGCAGGTGGTGCAGCATCAGAGCCATCAAGCAACCCCATTACGAGCGCACCACGGACAGCAGGCAAGACTTGCATCTTCCAAAGCAAGAAATTAGACCGTGTGAGTTTGTCGGAGGGAGGCGGCCCAAGCGCAGACGCCAGGGTCGTCACGGCAGAGTACGAGGACGACGCCATGAGGGAAGGAGGGTGGGTTTTTGGATTTCTTCTTCTTCTTCCTTGGTTTTCTTCTTCACCTCCGATCGATACCGGCGGGCAGATCGCAGCACGGCGGCGGCGATTTTTCTTCTTCTTCTTCCTTGGTTTTCTTCTTCACCTCCGATCGAAACCGGCGGGCTGATCGCTGCACGGCGGCGGCGATTGTTTTTCTTCTTCTTTCTTCGATCGATCTAGGTCTTCGGCTAGACGAGGGAAGAGCCAGCTCTGATACCATGTGAGTTGTGTTAGGGAACGATGCATTCCCTCTCGGGCCATCGGTTGCATGTTATATAGGAGCAGAACAACCCTGCCGTGGTGTACATGAGTTGGAGTCGTATACGGGTGGTAGACTCTACCATACCGGATCGTACTCATATTACATCGCTAACAGGCCTAAGTGGCTAAGTGGGATTTTTACGTGCGGTTTGGTTCAGACGTTGGCCTACCAAGGTTGGCTACTTATTTATTATTATGCTCTAGTTTAAAATGTAATTACTGGTAACGGTATCCCAATTGTACCTAACTGTGCTTGTGACAACTTTGTTGTATTCATTCTGCAGAAACATGGCCACTAGCGAGCTAGGCGACTGTGTAGTGCTACGTGGTGCTCTTGTTTTCAATATCTACTACTCCCTCCGATCCGATTAAAATGTCGCCAGGAAACAACTAGACATGTACAAATCAATAGTACAAGCAGCCTAGAATCAGTTCCCCCTTTCATCTTAATATTCAATTATTTTTTATTTTAGATGTGCCCCTACGTTGCCACGGCTCACTAAGTTCTTCTATGCGTTGTCACAATACAAATTTGAAAAATTGTAATGAGATATACTCGACCGCGATGCACAGACGCACCAAAAACATGGTCATACTAATATGTTGAGATGTATTAACTGAACTTCAATAAAATCAATAAAAGTTGCATGCATCCATCGATCAAGAGGCTGAGGACTCCCATTTCGAAAAGAAAAAACACTCTTTTGAGTCAAGACGACAACACCGGTGCTTAATCTGACTAACAGCTTGTTAACCCCACTAGTGGAAACATCATCAACAATCCCGGGTCCAGAGGGCCTTTGGTCCCGGTTTTACAACCGGGATTAAAGGGTCGGGACTAGAGGGGGGGTGGCTTTTATCCCGGGTGTCCACGACCCGGGATAGATGGGCCTCCACGTGGGCGCGGCTGGGCGCGCAGGGCGGGGGAGCTTTGGTCCCGGTTGGTATTACCAACCGGGACCAAAGAGTTTCTGCTTTTTTTTCTGCTAATTTATTTTTTAGGGGTTTCGATTTTTTGTTTTCCAATTAATTTATTTTTTAATTTTACTCTAATATTTCTAATTTTGTTTTTTTTAATTTCCCAAATAGCCACACACATAATCTCTAATTACATATTAGACACTTAATCTCAGGTCAAAGTACTTACCCCGGTCAAACTTCCCGTTCGGTCACCCATCATTAAATTGCTCCAGCCCAAGCACGCTTAACTTTAGAGTTCCTTCCAAATTACCTGTCAAATGAGATGTTAGAACTTACTGATATTAGTATCCTATCAACCCTATTAACCCCTGGGTTATGGTGTCACACTTTTTATTGTTTAAATTTTGAAAATTTATTTGAATAAATAACAATGATTATGTAATAATAATATTTGAATAAATAAGAATAAAATTTATTTTACTTTATTTTCTCCTTTTTACATTTAATATGGAATAACTCATATCTTTAAATCCGTAAATCAAAATTTAACAAATAAAATGTCTAAATCGATTAGAAAAATGAGAGGAATCCGAATATGATATCCATATCATCTTTTTCATCATGTATATGACTTTTTGCAACATATTTTTGGTACTTGCTTAATAAAAAAGTCATTTTATACATGTTTATAGATGATTGACTTTTGTGTGAATAAGTTTTTTGAAAACTTTGTCAAAACTCATGTTTATCATTTTTCCTATCAACTAGTACACATAAAAGGACTCCATGCCAAAGGATTTCATTTTTTGAGTATTTTTTCACTTTCTTTTATTTTGTTGAAAAAACGGTCAAAATGCCCGTCGTGCCTATTCATCCAAAGAGGTTGCATTTCTCAAAACTATCGATGGTTCTGTGATATAACCACTACTGGTGTATCTTAAAATGATTTTTGTAAAATTTTCAGAGCAAACTATCACACACTTGTAGTTCAAAATTGAATTACTTTCGGAAAATAGGCATAAAGTCATTTAAATAGGCGAAATGAGGTAGAAACCGAGAAAATTCCTAATATTGCTGGATTATCGATAAAATATGACCTACTTTGTGTGATAATTGGATGGGTGTCATTTTGCATCATATTTGTTGTACTTGCTTCACAAAAAATGCCATTTTTGACAATTAAAAAATGAAAAATGATATTTATAAACATAATTTGAAAAAACTCATTTCTGCAACATTGTTTGTCACAACAAGACACACCTAAGTCTCAAATATGGGCACATTATCACAAACTATGGCACGAGGATGATCATATCTAGGTCATTTGACTCGAAACTTATACATGTCTATAGGCGATTGACCTTTTTGTGAAGAAGTTTTTTGAAAACTTTGTCAAAACTCATGTTTATCATTTTTCCTAGCAACTAGTACACATAAAAGGATTCCATGCCAAAGGATTTCATTTTTTGAGTATTTTTTCACTTTCTTTTATTTTGTTGAAAAAACGGTCAAAATGTCCGTCGTGCCTATTCATCCAAAGAGGTTGCATTTCTCAAAACTATCGATGGTTCTGTGATATAACCACTACTGTTGTATCTTAAAAAGATTTTTGTAAAATTTTCAGAGCAAACTATCACACACTTGTAGTTCAAAATTGAATTACTTTCGGAAAATAGGCATAAAGTCATTTAAATAGGCGAAATGAAGTAGAAACCAAGAAAATTCCTAATATTGCTGGATTATCGATAAAATATGGCCTACTTTGTGTGATAATTGGATGGGTGTCATTTTGCATCATATTTGTTGTACTTGCTTCACAAAAAATGCCATTTTTGATAATTAAAAAATGAAAAATGATATTTATAAACATAATTTGAAAAAACTCATTTCTGCAACATTGTTTGTCACAACAAGACACACCTAAGTCTCAAATATGGTCACATTATCACAAACTATGGCACGAGAATGATCATATCTAGGTCATTTGACTCGAAACTTATACATGTCTATAGGCGATTGACCTTTTTGTGAAGAAGTTTTTTGAAAACTTTGTCAAAACTCATGTTTATCATTTTTCCTAGCAACTAGTACACATAAAAGGACTCCATGCCAAAAGATTTCATTTTTTGAGTATTTTTTCACTTTCTTTTATTTTGTTGAAAAAACGCTCAAAATGCCCGTCGTGCCTATTCATCCAAAGAGGTTGCATTTCTCAAAACTATCGATGTTTCTGTGATATAACCACTACTGGTGTATCTTAAAATGATTTTTGTAAAATTTTCAGAGCAAACTATCACACACTTGTAGTTCAAAATTAAATTACTTTCGGAAAATAGGCATAAAGTTGAACTTGCGGACATGAAGATCGGGCTTTAGTTCAGTTGGTGTGTTCTGGCGAATCATATTTTTATATACAATAAGTCATAATCTTAGAGAAAGATATCAATGCCGGTGAGCACATGACAGTTGAACTAGGGGCGTGAAGATTGAGGGTTAGTTTGCTTGGTTAGTTCTATTAACACCAAGTGTGATTGTAAAACCATGTTATTGAGAAATTAAGAATCAATAAATTAGTTTCTTCAAATAATAGTGCATAGGTATTTAATATTACTTATTATCACTATAACCATATATGAAAGAAAGGTCACAATTAAACATGAAAGAACTTATCGTGATATAAAACATCATGTATTTTGTAATGTGGGCAGATGAAAAGAACATATGTTTGCACAAGGTTAAAATAAGTTGCTAATACATTCAGCACACTATGTATGATCTTCTTGGATTTGTCTGGAACCACATTTAATATCTTCGTAAGATATTAAATAATAACACTAAATTTAAGGAGTGTGATCATGAAAAACCAGGTTAAAATTTGGTAGTGGGATACTGGAGTAGAACATTATCATGTGGTGAAGATGTGCAATAATATCGAGTATCAGTTAATTAAGATGCCGGTGTATTGATGTCACATGATACAAAAGTAAATTAGCGAGAATGTAGAACAAATTGAACGAATGATGGAAAATACCATGAACCGACTTAAAGAAAATGTATAGAAATCTGACTACCATCGTTCCAATATATCCACATTGTAGAATAATGCAGATAATTAAAAACTAGTGTCATTAAATTTGAGGACTCAAAGATTTCTTGTTCATTTAATTTCTTGGACTGTAGATATGAATAAGTTCAAAGTAAAATCTTGAAGATATTATGCATGTCTAAAACATGACATATTTTAGAATGAACGGGAAATGTCATTATTTCATAAGTGAAGGAGTAGATGAGGAAATTAATAAATTAAGACAAGATAAAATGAAACATATCAGAATGGGATATGTGGTTTCCCGATAATCAATAATATTTATTTTCCACTAAAAGTTTGCTAAATTTTATAATGTTTATGCAAGCACCCAACCAAATTGTCACAAAATGCTCTGTGTGCAGACATTTTTCTCAATTTAAGTGTCATCCACATATGTTTTCATACCAAACCATAATTATCATATTAAAGCATATATGCTGAATTAAAAAAATAGAGAATTGGTATACGAAATCTCATGTTAGGACAAATATTCAGCTAGCTGGCGGCAACCCATAGTTTTTCATGAACGGATTGTTCTTCTGAAGAATATCATCAACACACATGCTCATATATCTTGATAATTGTGACCTACATCGTCTAACCATTGATATGATGCATTTATAATAGACCATGATTAATTGATCTCTATGACTATACCTACATGTCATTGTGCGAGCCATTTCTATGCATACGACAACATATAGGTTTTGTCAACCATAAATTGATCTACAGTCGACGAGCATAATCTAAGTTTAGCCTCAAAACGAAATATCAGCAAGTAAAATTAGGTCCTAACTTGCAATGTAATTTTGATGGGTGGAAGAAGATGATATAGCAGGGAGACCCTTTGATCCCGGTTTGTAACACGAACCGGGACCAAAGGTCCCCTGCCAAAGGGGCCCAGCGCTGAAAAGCATGTGCGCGCATGTGAGGACCCTTTGATCCCGGTTCGTGTCACGAACCGGGACCAAAGGTCCCCCCGACCCGGGAGCAATGCTCATGGGCGCCCCGCCCTCCCGACCCGGGATCAATGGTGCATTGATCCTAGGTTGTAATTTGGCCGGGATCAAAGGTGAAAACGGAAGCCCTGTTTTCTACTAGTGTCCCAAGAGCACTAACTTTTGCTTTCCTGTTTTCATCAGATCATCCCTTGCCTTCCTTCTTTAGACTGAGTGAGGTCAAGCTTGATTTCCTTTCGATTTACGTTTCATGTTCATGTCACCGAAAAAGAAACATATGCATGAACAATTTGCTATTTGCCGATAGAAACTGGACGCGGTGAGTGCTCTGCTCCACGCGTGGCTTATGCTTATGCTTGTTGGTCGTGCTCGTGGCTCCACTCCAGCCGTTGGAGATTGGTGCTGCATGTCAACGTGCCTATGCTTGTCCAAGGCTCCCAGCTTATGTACGGAGTAGCACCCAGTCCATGCATTCTACTCCCTCCATTCTAAATTACTTGACTTGGGTTTATCCAAATACGGATGTATCTATACTTGTTTAGTGTCTAGATGCATCCGTATTTGGACAAACTCAAGTTAAGTAATTTGGAACGGAGTGAGTAATTTCTAACTGTAACAGAAGGGTCGAGCGGCGATGGCAGATGTGTGTACGACCGACCAAGAGAGCCATGTTGGGGGAGAAAAGAAGAAGGAAAAAACTATACAGTAGCTAGCAGACGTTCCCTTTCCGCGGAAGAGGTCGTGGAGGACGCGCGCGTCGCCGCCCGGCATCACGCGACGGGGGAGCAAGGACTCGCCATTGTTTTTTTTTAGAGGGGAATCTCGCCATTGTTACAAGGCCTCGGATTGGAAAGGAGAGAAGACAAAGGACCCAATCGATTTGGATATGGAGTTGGACGTCCGATGGGTACAGCGACGAGGCCCAGTCACAACACAGGCCCACCCAACCCTTGTTAGTACGAATGGGCCAACTTTTCCCCTGTCGCGCACGAGTTTTTTCCCCGCCGCTGCCGCGGCGGCCGCCGTGTTCATTCCCGTCGCCAAGGTCGCCGTATGTGCTCTCCTTCGCCCCGTCCGCGTACTGTCGCCGTAGGCGCTCACCTTGCGCTTCCTCGTCCAGGCACCCGCATCCAGCCGAGCACATCGTCCGCCATGGAGGCCTGCTGCATCCTTTTTTAGAGGAAATGTAGCGAGCGCTACTTTTCAATTATTAAGAGAAATGGCAGAGCCAGAGTATGTGTTACAAGTGTATAGGAAATTGAAAGAAACAAGAGCTATCTAAACGTACAGAACAAAAACCACTAATCAGGTGGATGTGTGAAAGCAACTACGCCACCTAGGCCAGCCATCTTCCATGAACGAAGTTCGTCCATGATCTTGTCGGTGACTTGCTCTGCTGTCGCTGCTTTGTTATCGAAAATCCTGGCATTTTTTTCCTTCCATAGCATCCACCAAGTCAGCATTATCAGAGAATTACCAGCCTTTCTAGAGGTTGTCGTAGAGCCGTGCAGGGAGTCTAGCCACCATGTTGCCAAGTTATGAGTGGGCAGAGGAATAACCGGGGCACTGAGATGAAGCTTTGCTCTGACCTTGGACCAAACTACTTGAGAAAAGGAGCAGAACACAGCTAGATGAGCAGCAGTTTCCGGGGTGGTGTGACATAGACTGCATATTGGGTTGTGTGGCCATCCTCTTTTCGCCGGTTATCCTGCTGCATCCTCTCTTTCAGGTATCCCGCAACAACTGATTCAGAGTTAAGAAGTACTCTCTCCGTTCCTAAATATAAGATGTTTTAGATGTTACACATGTTGCCTATATACATACATAAATGAGTGAATATACACATGCAGTGGCGGAGCCAGGAATTGAGACGAGGGGGCGAACAGTAAAATGTGTGCCACCGGCGAATTTTTTTTTGACAACACATGTAATCCACAATTGTATGGAAAGATCTCACAATATTATAGCTCACAAAATTTAGGCTACATTTTGATAAGAAGATAGTACCATACCGTTAAGTTGAATCCATATTGGCAAGACGAAACTGTCGAGGAAGATGACCTCTAGGTTCACTGTAGGAATGGAAACGTAGCATAATCTTCTTGTCATCAATTTTGCAAATATCTCTTTCTCATCATACCAAATCATCAAATCAAACATCTATAAGTGTGTGATCAAGATGAATGATGCATAACTAACAATTCCATCTATGCATTTGTTCACTTGGTAACACCCCATTCAGAAACTGACACTTGGATGGTAAATAAATAACCAAGAATCATTCGGTCCTCACCTTTAGATGCTGCTCGGGTACATGACGACCCTGACCTTGCGCCCCTGAACAAAGCGAACACAGCAGCAATGTTAGCAGGCAACATACAACGAGAGCACGACGCACCGAACGAGACAATCAGGCAAACAAACAACTTGCTCACCAAGTCACCATGGCTTCGGCCGGCAGGTTGGAGGTGAACTTGGCGCGGACGACGCCGGTGTTGCCGTGGGGGCGGGAGATCTTGCCCCAGGTGCAGCGGTCCTCTTGAGATCTCTGAAATTTGAAGGGGAAATTAACCATCTCTCAAATCAAAATCAAAATCAATCTTTGAGCAGCAGCAGGGGTGCACGAGCTAGAGCCAGGGCTTCCGCAGCTTCGTCTTCCTCGGTCTGCATCTGTATCCACTCGGCCTCTTCGTCGGCGTCCATCAGATTTCCAGATCGAGGCGTGCAGGCGCCGGCCGTCGGGAGATGAGCGGCGCGGGGGCTTCGCGGCAGGAGACAGAGGGCCGGCCAGGCGGGGCGGGGCGGTGGCCGGCGAGGGCGTGGTGGCGGTGGCCGTCGACCAGGCGTGGCGGGTGGCGGCGCTGGAGATCGAGCGGGGTGGGCTGAGGGCGAGAGAGGAGGCAGGGCACGGACGGGCAGGGTTCGACTCAGCCTCGCCTCGATACTCTTTGACTTTTCTTTTTTCTTACATCTAATTTTTTTTGTCGCCAAAACTGAGGGGGGTCGGTCGCCCACCCTCGACCCCCTACTGGCTACGCCTGTGTACACATGTAATGTGTCTAGATACATTTGTGTATATGTGTATGTAGACAAAGTGTAAAACATCTTATATTTGGAAACAGAGGGAGTAGCCGTCGAAAACACGCGGCGCAACATCAAACTAAATGTATGTTTATAGCTGCGGGGGGAGAAACAGAGCGTGAAATACTAGAAGGGAAGAATAAGATGGTACTATAGCTTACTCATATTTTGGCAGGGCACTAGCTTACTCATACTTTTGGACTTGTTTTGGCCATTCGCTAAATCCACATGTTACAAAAAGTACTGGCTGGTAAAATCATGCAGATTTAGTCGAGTTTGTGGACAATAGCTTGATCAGGTGGTATCAGTTTGTAGACTGTATGCAAGGTAAAATGCTGCCAAATTTTAGTGATGAGCCAGCTTATGCAAATTCAACACGCGGTCTATACAGAGATGTCATTCATCATACCTGGTTCTGTATGTTCTGAATTGAAATGTCTCCAGAATGAATTTAGAAGAACACGCCTAGTATGAACTTACATTGGCCCACAAATATCTCAAGATTATGGACCTGTCAGAGAATTACACGGCATAACGCACCCATAAGAATTCAAATTCAAGGACTAAAGGTTTACATGAATGGACAAATTACTTGTATGAAATCATCAACGTGTCGCTGCCTGAACGTGTCCACATATAAACATATGGTTCAAGAATAGCTGCTGATTAGCAAACTATTCAGCAACAAAGTAGTTTGCATCACAAAAAAAAACACAATCTTCCTCCGCCATCTATTCCTATGCCGCCTCCACCTCATCGATCGATCTGCGATCATCCTCGATCTCCGGCCTACTAGTACTACCATGTTCTCTGCAAAATGGACAAGTTCAATACTCTGATTACGCTCTACAATTATTTCCAAGTGAGGTCAACGATGGCTACTCCATTTTTTCTACATAAGCAATTCTGACAAGCAATATGTGAACCGACAATTTAGGGAGTGTAAAACACAAGAGTTAAGTAAAACACCGAGCAATATGGCGGTACATACTCATAATATTTGATGGGGATGTGCGCGAGCATTTTCTTGTTCTCCTCTAGTTCACACCACTTCTCCAGGTCAGGGCAGTCAAAAATACACAGATCGAGGTTGGTGAGTTTCTGTATGCTATCCGGCAAGGACTTGAGCTGTTTGCAGCAGATGATCTTGAGTTCCTGCAGAGAGCTGAGGTCACTGCAGTACTCCGGCAGACATGTGCCGTCATAACCAATTATTTCAAGGTGCTGCAGATTGGGTGGTGGTGTTAATTCCCTTAACAAAGCACTGTCCTCCACTGATCTGAGAGAGTCCAGAGTCCAAGAAAGCTTTAACTTTTCAAGCTTTTGTTTCTCCACCAATTTGATTATCTCTGCTTCCTCTTTAGATCTGACGTTTTCAAGGCAGCTTATCTGGAGCTCTTCGCAATCTACATCCTCCAGCTGAACAATGTTGCTGCTACTCCTATATGCATCACCATCATCCACGACACGAACCACAAAGCTGCAACTTTCTAGACCCCGGCAGTCCTTCAGAGCTATAAACTTGAGAGACTTGATTTCACCTACCCTCTTGAGTCTGATGCAGCCTGAGAGGTTCAGCGTATGCAACTTGTTGAGGTCACTTAGACTTTCAGGTAGATAAAAAAGAAATGTGTTATGAGACAGGTCCAAATGCTCTAGGCTGGAAAGACCTCCCAGACATTCTTCAATGTATTGGAGACTTTCCACTTGTGACTGGTGGTAGTAAAAGATAGGATTAAGGCACATTGACAAGTTCAGATAGCGGAGTTTGGTGAGCTTGCCCATGGCATCCTTTATCTTTTCGATGTTGGAACGCTGTTGAGCAAGGTACCAGCAAGGGTTTGACAAGTTCAAATGCTCCAGATTGGTGAGGTGACCAAGACATTTATCGATCCCTTCGAGAGAAGACCAGGACGACAAATCCAGGTATAGCAGTTTGTCGAACTTCTGCAGTTCTGGAAGAGTTGCAAGCATGGAGCAGCCTGACAAGTTCACATGCACTAAACGGATTAGCTTGCTAAATGATTCTGGCAGTTCTTTAATTCTCTTACAGCCTAACAAATCAAGATACATCAGACCCTCCATTTCTCCGATTGACTCTGGCAGTGTAGATATAGAAGATCCTCGAAGACTGAGGTAAAGTAATTTTGTTAGCCTAGTGATACTATCCGGAATAACTTCATGTTGTACTCTTGGAGCATTACGATACCTCAAATGCTTCAATCGGCCAATTGAATCTGTCAATTCATGAATGGAGCACTCGCTCAAGTCCAAGACACGCAGGGATTTAGTAGATGCAAATGCAGCACCATCAAGTCGAATTTCAGCCAAGCACATAAAACGGAGTGCCTTTATCCTCCGTGACTCCAATAGCTTACTACAATCATAGAGCAGTGCATAGTGGGAGCGGTTTCCCCGAATGTTGCCATCATTGCCAGCGAGAAGAATTTCGTCGTCCATCACCGATCTTGCTAGTTCGTGCACCAGGTCGTGCATGGTGACCGTTATCTGAAACAAAAGCCATTAAGAGTGTCAGAATTTTATATTTCAAGCATTTGATGCACTAACAAATACCGATTTGATTGTCCTTATAGAAAGGACAGAAGCTAAAATGCCATTGTATAAAAGTGCATCTTTGAGCATTATTTTTGCGCTTAGGAGTCGAAAAGAATACTATGTGCTGCGTGCATCTCAAGTGATAGTTGTGCATCGTTCTATGTACTTTTTTATTTCATCTTTAAAAAACTTACCGTACAAATCAATGATGCTAGTTGACATAAGCACAAATGCCCCGCAGAGCACCATTATGCAAATAGCAAAGTTTAGCCTGACCTTTCATGCACCAAAATTTGAAATATGACACTTACTTCTATAAGATTTAATGCACCAAAGTTGGAAATTCCTTTTTCCCCTCCAGCCACTACTTCTATAAGATTTGTTTCTTTTACTAGCATACAAAAATCAAATAAGTAGTCAAAATAATCAAGAATGTCCTCCAGTGCCCTTTTATGTGCGGCTATATTCTTATATGGGGTTTGTCACACCACGGGCAACTAAAATTTTCTAACAAATTACATGGATAAGTTGAGTATGTTGTAAAATGCATTAATAACTGAAGGATTGGATAAACATGTGAACCATATAAACAAGCACCGTATGAATTCCCAAACAACAGTTGGAAGAAAATAATTCTAGTGTAGATAATAAAAGTCATGCACAAACTTTCCAGTGGTACGGTCGAATGTTCAAGGAAGGAAAGCTTCACCTTTGAATGCTCAAGGAAGGAAAGATTCAAAAGCTGAGTAATGTACATCTCGCCGAGCTCCCAAGCGGTGAATGTTGGTGTTGCCACAATAAAACAAAGAGAAATCCACTGGTAGATTAGATCATCCTTAGATATCTTAAATCCTTTTGGAAAGATTGCGCAATAGGCAAAGCAGAGCTTCAAATACCGAGGCATAAAAGTATAGCTTAACCTCAAGGATGCAAGCACATGTGCTGCAGATATTTTCCAGATATCACTGTCTCTCACTTTCTTCCATTGACTATAGGTCATAGTTTCCAAAGTGGATCCAATTGATTGAGCTGCTAAAGCCACACCTCGACAATTTGCTGCAATGGCTTTCCCTATGTCCTTCAGCTGTTCTTTGTCATCTCTAGATTCAAAGCCACTTTTTTGCTTAATTATAGTCCAGCACATCTCAACCGTCAGTGATGCTAGCTCATGTGGGTGAATGGTCGAAATTTTCCTTGCAATCTCCTCATTGCGTGTGGTTGCTAGAACAATCACCTTGCTACCCTGTCCAACCTTAAGCATGTCAACCAGACAATCTAACAGGAAATCCTCCTCCTCCCACAAATCATCTAGAACAATCAGAATCTTCTTATTCGCGAGTAGTTTCGCAAGTGACCTATGTATCATCTCCATTTCAGTGTACTGACTCTCTTTCTCGGACAGTTGACTTATTAAAGAATTGCCAATTTTGTTCAAATCAAATGTCTCGGACACATAAATCCACACTCTGGCGTATTCTTCAAATTTGGTTTTATTATTGTAAACCATTTTCGCCAAGGTCGTCTTGCCAAGGCCTCCAAGGCCGTGTATAGCAAGGACAATGAGATCTTCTATTATGCTCTCAGATAAAGAAACCCATATTTTTTTTTCTTCTTCGGTCCTCTCAATCAATACGTCAATGACTGATGATGTTTTACGCATTTGTACAACGTTCAGCACATCGGCATTAGAGCTCGACGCTAACATGGATATCTGATATTGATCTATGATCGCCTGCAGTTCCTGTCTCATTGTCTTCATCTTGTTAGCCATTGTGAACTTGGGGCAAATTGTGCAAGTTAGATGTTTCTTGACGGGGAACTGCAAGAGATAATCAGCTTAATCGTTAGTTACTGGCGAAATGGCTGGTGATATTAGGAAAAAGTCAATTTTAGGCCAGAAAGTTTGATGCATGATCTGACATGCCTAACATATGAATTCCAGATTTAATTTTGAACATCCTCATGCCGGCTATTAGTTTTAGACTTTGTCGTTGACTGCTATTTTCTTCAAATGTATCTGACTTCAACTTTGTCTATTTGAAATCCGTATTCACTAAAATATTTAGAAGTGAAAATAAAACTTGGTTAAAGTAAGCATCTTTTTGTCTAGCACCAACATATATATTCTATTTTGGACTCGTCATCTTCTTGGAGTGCCAAAAAAGCATTGAATCTAAAATGGCAAGGATTAGAAGTTTCAATGCCTGCAATTCGAGGTCGACAAGGACCACCATCAAACTTGAAGGCTCAGATAACTGTCCTATATATGTCTTGGTATAAGATATGTTTCCAGCTTGAGGAAAATCGGTTAGGGTAAAATATTAAGCGCATAACTTCATATTTGCTAGTATTTCGGTAATAATCTACATATATATTTGAAAAACAAAAACGTTTGCACAACTAAATTTGGAAAATTAATAACTTTTGTAATTTTAATGTTAAGATCAAATTACTATTTACCCTCTCCGATCCAGTATAGTTGTCGGAGGAAACAACCACTACACGCGCAACTTCGACGTACAACTCCCGACACTTTGTGAATCGGAGGGAGTAGAATATATATAAAAAATTGTTTACAGTTACTTTACCGCAACTTCAACGTACAACTCCCGACACTTTTTGTGAATCGGAGGGAGTAGAATATATATAAAAAATTGTTTACAGTTACTTCATCGCACATATTGATAGGCATAATTATCTTTATTCGTCGAACAATGAATGCTTTCAGTACATGTAAAACAGGCAACATGTATATAGAACTGTGACCTAAATTACTTGTAAATGCATATTTTTAAGAAAAATGTGGAAAAAAGGTGCCGCTAAGGCGTCTCAAGGAAAGAAGGTTTTTTATAGATAAGGACGTAGCAAGGGCAAGTATCAAATCTTGGTAATATGAACTGAAAGTTTGACAAGCAAGCAACAGTACTAGAAGAAGCAGAACGAAAAGCATGGTTAAAAGGAGGGGCCATTCGCATTGCTTCTAGACACCTCCTTCTTCTACAATATTCACAGGCGAATACAAGGCGACTCTCTCCCACCGGTCGCTCCGGTGATTGCCCTCGTCTCCGGCGGCCCTTTGGGGTGCCTGGAGTGCAGGGGATCTTGGAGCAGGGCGTGGCGAGTAGATACGGTAGTTTTTTTTTTTTTTTTTGCAAGGTAGATACGGTAGTATGAAGGGCCGTTGTTCAACGGTGGCCTATACAGGCGACGGCTGCGGCGTGTGGGGCTGAGAATGGTTAGTAGGGTGGTTGTACACTCAGCCCACCAAAGTTCAAATCTCAGATTTGACGCTGGTGTTTCTCATTTAAGGCGGAATATTCTTCAGTGGGAGGCAACGTTCCCGTCAATAGCGAGACGCATCTGGTGACTTCGTCAATCTCAAGACTCGATCCGCCGGCTCAGTCTCTCGCAGCTGCTCATTGGTAGGGTGTGCATGCGTGCGTTCATAGGGTGAGCGTGTGCGCGTGTATATGAGCGTCTGCGTTGTACTGTGTTTCGAAAAAGAAAAAAAAAGACGGTGTCCTATACGTACGACGGCTGCGGCGTGCAGTCCTCTGTTTACCTTATAGTTTAATACAGCGTATTTTCGCAAAACAAAGAAGGATGGATGATCTGACTTGCTTAACATATGAATTCCAGATTTGATTTTGAACATCCTCAAGCCGGTCATTAATTTAAAACTTTATGGTTAACTGTTATTTTTTCCAAATGTCACTGAGTTCAATTTTGTCTATATAAAATTCGTATTCACTAAAATATTTAGAAGTGAAAATAAAACTTGGTCAAAGTAGTTTTTGTTGTGGAATAAGGCCCAATTTCCGCTCCGTAATAATTACCTGCCACTTACAACCTGCCATTTACACGGGATTCTCCCGGATTTTTGGGAGGACCTAAAGAGGTCAGTGATTAAATACCTCTCTAGCAGTACTCGTATCAGACATAAAACTCTAAAATCCCAGGGACTATACGGGTTGGGACCTTTTTTGGGACACAACAGAGGCCGTATAATCGCCCCGGCCTATAATTTTGTTTCGTTATTAGCCCCTAAAATATATTGGAAAGTCCTAAATTAGACCAAAGGAATTTCCTCTGCTCTGCTAGAATAAGAAAAAGCGCTTCCGAATTGACCTCATTCTTTAGAATATATCTATTTTTACCGCATGGAGGGCTCATTTAGTTCACAGCCCGTGCCACTCCGTCGCCGCCGCTCCCAAATCTGCCACCCCTCACTCGCCGCCGACGAGCAATTCCTCCCCATCGCGGACAGGTCCGGCACCGCCGCACCGTCATCGTGGTGGCTCAATCGGGCGCGGGGGCGGGCCGTTCCCGGACATCGGGTGGCGGTGGCTACAACTCCGACAATGAGCGTTAGAAGCCATGGCCTCCGCTGTGGCCCGGAAGCGAGCGGCACGCTGCTACACCAACTATGGAGCGGAGCCGTTGCGTGCCCTCTCTACCGCCCGTTAAAGGAGTTTGACCGAAAGTGCGCGATGCTCGGGGAGGTCCTCCGGCACGTGTCCTCTCTACCGCCCGTTAGAGGAGTTCGACCGGAAATGAGCGACGCTCGGGGAGCTCCTCCGGCGCGTGCCCTCTCTACCGCCCGTTAGAGGAGTTCGACCGGAAGCGAGCGACGCTCGGGGAGCTCCTCCGGCGCGTGCTCTCTCTACCACCCGTTAGAGGAGTTCGACCGGAAGCGAGCGACGCTCGGGGAGCTCCTCCGGCGCGTGCCCTCTCTACCGTCCGTTAAAGGAGTTCGACCGGAAGCGAGCGATGCTCGGGGAGCTCCTCCGGCGCGTGCCCTCTCTACCGCCCGTTAGAGGAGTTCGACCGGAAGCGAGCGATGCTCGAGGAGCTCCTCCGGCGCGCGCAGCTCCGGCGCGCGGATGTGCACGCCGAAGAGGGAGGCGCCAGAGGAGGCCCCCGATCGAGGGCTACGACCCGGCCACCTTCACCTCCGCCATCGGGCCGGAGGACTTTATCCCGGAGGGCTCCGTCGACGCCATCACCGTCGTGATCTGCGCGCACCACGCAGGAGGAGGAGGAGCTCCAGAAGGGTTACCGCCGGGACGATGACATCGATGCCATCCTCCTCGAATAGGGGGTTGCCGCCGAGCGCGCGGTGCAGGAGGCGGAGTAGTGCCGCCGCATAGCTGAGGCGGGGGACAAGCTCTTCGTCGACCGACGAGTGAGCGCCGCCGCCGCTGCGTTGCCGCACCCAATGGCTACGGTGAGAGACAAATTTTGTAAAGTAGGGTTAGGTGGCGACACATTTTTGGAATTCCATTATGTATAAACTGTTAATATATTCTTTTGCCTCCAACGAAGAACTAGTGATGATTAGTTGTCTGTTTGTTCCTGCGAGTACCAAAATTTTAAATTTGTAGTTTCTGTTCTGCGTGACGCTGTTTGAGCTGTAAAAGTGGCAAAACGTCGCGTTTACAGGCCGGCGAGAAACGGGTTCTGCTCTCGCAGCGCAAGCGTCCCTCGGCCCCTTCGCTGGTCGGCTGACTCCAGCCAGAGGAGCAACCTGGAGGGTGTTGTTCACGGTCTCCCTCCGTTCCAAAATATAAGATTTTTAGACTTAGTCCACATACACATGTACACAAATTGCATGTGTATGTTCACTGTATCTAGACAATATGTGTAACATCTAAAACATCTTTTTTTGGAAACGGAGAGAGTACTATGTTTTCCTTATAGCTCCTTGCTAATGTCTACCTAATGTCTACTAGTAGTACGGAGTAATATACAGCGTATTTTCGCAAAAAAAAAAAACATGGTTCACAGGGGCCTTACCTTCCGTGTTCCTGCTTCAAAATCCTCAGTCATGTCGGCGACGGCATAGATCGCATCAGTGAGACGGTTGAGCCACAAACTCATGAAATTGTTGGTGTTGGAGTAGTCAGCGTCCTCGAGGAGCGCCTCGATGGCCTCAAGCGTATTCTTCATCTGGTTCAGATCCTCGTCCAAGTCTGCCATGGCTCCCACGAACGAACCGATCTGCTGCACCACCTCCTTCAAAAGTGCAGCGGCAATCATGGCCCTGATTTGCGCCATGGCTCTGTGCTTCTCTCTCGTCAACGCGAGGGTGGGGGAAATGGGGATTAGACCTCACTGGATCTTATCGTCACAGCAATTGCCAAGATGTATCCGCATCTGTCATGTCAGCTGACCCCACCCACCAGCGATAGAATATTTGGCCTCACCTACTGGAGGGCAGCTTCGGGCGTGTTCGGCAACAGCCCCGCTTCTCCAAATCCACCGATCCAGCCGCGAAATCTGCTCCCTGGCCGGAGCGCAAACGTTCGGCAGCGCTCCGCTTCGAAAGTGCGTTGTAAGCCCAGATTGGCCCGGCGGCTAGGTCACAGTCGGGCTGTTCCGCTCGGGAGGAGAAAGGTAGGCCGAGCAGTTATTTTTTACTAGGCGGTGGCATACGGCTGCTCCGCGAAGCACCGAACGTTCTGCTCCGAAATTTGTACATCAACATAGTACCGCTTCGCGGATCTAGCTCCGGGTGTTCGATGCAGCTCCGAGCTGGAGTACCGGGATCCGGGAAACCCCGCTTCTCCAAGTAGTTGCATTCTCCAGACTCCAATAATTCACAACTACTCCCGTACACAATATTTCTCACATTGGTCGATCGAGTATATGAAATTCTGGTTTGGTTTTCACTAATGGACTGTTTGATTCGTCACAATGAATCTTTTTTTATGAGGATGTCTTGCGGTAAACTTGAACAATTCACTATCATGCGCTTACTTCGCTCAAGCCAATTATTATGTTGGACACTCGAGGTCGAGGAGGAAGAAGATGAGATATTTGCGCTTTTCTTTGCACTCCCGTCTCTAGCTGTGGCGCTTCTTGACCAAACTAGAGGCTGGGGCGCCTCTGCACCCCAATCCATCTCAATTGCTAGGTACTAGAAGGGGATAGCGTGCTTTGCTGAGCTCAAGGGTATTATTGTGGTTGTCAATATATGATATACTGGTCTTAGTAAATACACATACATGATCTGGTGTAAGTTCATATCCTTTTCAGGAAAATACTGCACGTATGGTCTAGCACATGCAGTATAAACTGTAAAATATTTTTTTTTGGATTTGTTAATCTTTTAACGAGCGAGCCTGACAACTTGTGTGTGGAGGCGAGGTGGGGCTAGTCAAGTTGCAGCCGGAGGCAGAGCTGGCGTGTGTCGCTCGTGCTCGTGCTTGTAGGGAAGGAGGAGGCATGGTGTGGAAGGGGAGGGAAGGAGGGTCGTTCGGGTGGCTCATATGGCGGAGCTACAAACAGGAGTCATTGGTGGCCACGTACGGGAGGAGAGTGACGACATCACTCAAGGCCGAATCCCTCATGATTCATGGTGGTAGATTCGCGGCCGAATCGGTCAGAGTTGTGGCGGAGCTCCGATAGAGGCCGAATCGATGGGAGAAGAGGCGGCGATGTTCACGGGAGGAGAGGCATGAGAGCGACATAAAAATTCCGATTGACGGTTGCCATGCGCGCATTGGCTTTTCTTTGCACTCCCGTCTCTAGCTGTGGCGCTTCTTGACCAAACTAGAGGCTGGGGCGCCTCTGCACCCCAATCCATCTCAATTGCTAGGTACTAGAAGGGGATAGCGTGCTTTGCTGAGCTCGAGGGTATTATTGTGGTTGTCAATATATGATATACTGGTCTTAGTAGATACACATACATGATCTGGTGTAAGTTCATATCCTTTTCAGGAAAATACTGCACGTATGGTCTAGCACCTGCAGTATAAACTGTAAAATTTTTTTTTTGGATTTGTTAATCTTTTAACGAGCGAGCCTGACAACTTGTGTGTGGAGGCGAGGTGGGGCTAGTCAAGTTGCAGCCGGAGGCAGAGCTGGCGTGTGTCGCTCGTGCTCATGCTTGTAGGGAAGGAGGAGGCACGGTGTGGAAGGGGAGGGAAGGAGGGTCGTTCGGGTGGCTCATATGACGGAGCTACAAACAAGAGTCATTGGTGGCCGCGTACGGGAGGAGAGTGACGACATCACTCAAGGCCGAATCCCTCATGATTCATGGTGGTAGATTCGCGGCCGAATCGGTCAGAGTTGTGGCGGAGCTCCGATAGAGGCCGAATCGATGGGAAAAGAGGCGGCGATGTTCACGGGAGGAGAGGCATGAGAGCGACATAAAAATTCCGATTGACGGTTGCCATGCGCGCATTGGCTTTTCTATTTTATATCAGCAACCCAAGTGTTTAATTTTGTAGCACTTGCTTTGTTGGAATTTTTTGGCAAAATTTACATCAACTGCAGTTGTTGGATCAAGATTTTTAGCCCCGAATGACCTAATATAGACGGGAGTCGATGGTGGTCCGTGCTGGAGGAGAGCGACATCCGGCATCCCTAGAGGCCAAATCCTTCCGCTCTGTGGTGCCCTTGACAGTGGTGGTGGATTTGCAGCGGAATCGGTTAGAGTTGTGGCGGAACATCCAGATTCGAGTCTAAATCGATGGGAGAAGAAGCGACGGTGGTCACAGGCGTGAGGACGATATGAATCTTCTGATTTGATGTTAGGGGTGCGCGTGTTGGCCTTCCTGTTAGCAGCAACCTAAGTGTTTTATACGTGTAACACTTTTTTTTTTGACAAAAAGGAATTGGCAAAATTTATATCAAGGACAGTTGTTGGAGCAGGATTTTTGTAATGCTTAGCTTGTATTCCTGGCTGTAATTGTTTGCCATAAGGCACTTTATCTTCTAAAGCAATATTGACATGTGATAATTTAGGTGTATTGCCAAGATTACTTACAACTTACAATTCACTAGCAAATTTATATACCCTTAAATATGTATTAAATATGTATATGTACTCCTCTCGGTTACCAATACCTTCCATGTGCACATACCTATCACTTAAATCGACGTAATGCTAATCTAATCTAGAGAGAGTAAGTATAGTACTCCCCCCGGGATCGGTTTATAAATCCTGCATGTATCTCTAGATTGTTATAGGGAGTGACTATTCAGCAGCTAGCTGTTTTATAATTTAAAAACAGACACATTTTCTAACCAATGGGGATTTGACAGCTGCTAGACCAAAAGCTAAGAGAAAGTGACTGTTTCCATTCCCACCGAACAGACACATTTTTGTCCCAGTTTTGAGTCAACGCTGAGTTTACCCGCCTCAGTTTCTGAGTCCTTACTTGATTCAGCCCAGTTCTACGACCTCCATGTCATCTTCTGCAGCAAGAAAAGCACTTCTACGACCTCCACCAACGGACCAGCTCCACCCCGATTTCAGAGGTTGAGTGTTACTCGAAGGTTGAGGACTGAAAGAATGAGATAGTGAAAACATGAACAGATGGACTGAAGAAATTCAGATAAATCAACAAAAACATGTCTTGCTGAAACTTTATTCCATAAGGCAATTATGCTACATGCCATTAGCACTCCTCTTTTTCATCTAGATTACAAGAGGAAAAAAAGGAAAATTAAGATAAATCAAAATATTGTCGCTTCCATCTATGTGGCAGAGGAACAATTAAACAAGGGGAAAATGTGAACTGCTGCCGCCGCCTAGTTGGTCGCCCGGATGGACGCCGTGTCGCCGTCGCCTGGCTGCTGCGCAGACTAATGTAAGTAAATATGCTCAAGTACTCAAACAAGGAAATGCACACTGAAGTAATGACGAATGAAGCAGACCATGCTCTTTTTATCTCAACAATAAAAACATGCTCTGCCTTCTGTCACCAAATAAGCTGCTAGTGACTTCAGAGCAAACCAAACAAATATCTGACAAAAAAAATGGCTGAAGCATACACACGAGGAGTTTCGAAAACTTGTCATGGCTCAAAGATACTATGCATTTTCTGATTGCCACCTGTATGTTTGTCAATAGCTGAATAAACGACACTTTAACTTACTTTACCAACGATTTTATTGAATTTTATATCTGTTACCATCACCATACTCACTGAAGAAGTCTATCTCCGATGAACCCTCGAAATTGCAACTAGCCAACAAATAAATATACTACGCAAAAAATGGACATTCTTTTGGTAACAGAAACATAACACACGGTGAATAGAAAAGAAGGCCCAATTTACTGAGTAACATTAGGCGTTAAGCTCAGTGTTGTGTCTGCCAACAAGTATAAATTAGTAAATCATTGGAAAAGGTTCAGATCATCAAACCTCAACCATACATAATAACCACATACTCATTAAAGAAAAGCTTTAAATGAAAGAACTTTGATTTAATAGATACTTAGTTAATCCCAGGTTTTCCAAATAAATTAAGCAAATACTCAATAAAATGGTCAAACTTTGTAAGCAAGCTCGCTTTAGTGCCTACCCACTAAGATAACATGCTCTAATATGCATTCGACTAACTCAAAAAGACTTTAGCACTAGCTTCTCGACCGTGTGGAAAGACGGTAGCTACACCTCCCTGTCCATTCAAACCTCTTTGCTCTTCAGCGATGAGAGTTAGTGAGGGCATAAAATATATTAACCTAATCCACTAACACAATTAAGATGATTGGTTATTTTATTGAGAGATGCACCTAATAAAACTAATGAATCACACTGCACTACATCCATCTTATTGGGAAAGGAATGAAAAAGAGAGAGTGGATATTGAAGAAAAAAGAACTGAAGAATGAGACAAATGACTTAACAGAACATAATAAGACCGAAAGAAATAAGGAATGAAAGACTTGAAAATAACTAGACTCCAGACCGTGACTTAGAACATTCAGAATGACTAAAATGAAATAAGAAATCAAGACTGAAAGATTGCAAAATAACAAGACTGAAGAACAAAACACTAAGAACGACTGAAAAACTGAAGCACAAGACTGAAAAATAACAAGCATGAAGCACAAGAATTAAAAAACTGAGAAGAATAACTAAAATGAAATAAGAAATCAAATGAATGAAACACTCAAAAGACTAAAGAACTAAGAAGATGAGAGACCGAATAATATAATCAATACTGAAAGCTCAATCACGGAAGCTGAGGGACTAATATAAATGAGGGACTCATAGACTGAATTAATAGAAGCTCAATTAAAAAATTGAGAACCTTATGAACTGTACAAGATACTGAGAGACTAATAAGAATGACATAAGCAAAGGAATGAGGACTGAATTTTGAAATGATGAGAAATGAGTGACTGAAAAAATGAAAGACAAAACTGAATTTTAAAATGTCGAGAAATGAGTGACGAAAAACTGGGGGACTTAAGGAATTAAGTAACCGAAAGATACTGAATGACTAAAAGACTAAAGAACTAAGAAGCTTAGACTAAAGATACTGAATAACTAAAATGACGTAAGAAATCAAGACTGAAAGATTGGAAAATAACAAGACTGAAGAACATAACACTAAGAACGACTGAAAAACTGAAGCACAAGGCTTAAAAAATGAGAAGGACCGAAAGAAATGAACATTAAAAGACTGAAAAATAACAAGACTGAAGCACGAGATTTAAAAAACTGAGAAGACACACTGAAGAACAAAATGATAACTGAGATAATGAAAATAGTCCTACAAAAAGTAAGTCAATACAACTTCTACAGTAGTGCTGTCAAACACCCAAAATTGCATAAAACGTACTACAATAGTAAATTGATCAGCCTGTCAGACCACGCACAAGAAAAAGGGAAAAATGAATTAAGCAGGATAGTGACATTCCCCAGGGGAGAGAAATCCAATGGCCAAAATCTATAAACAGAAGTGATGGCAGTAACATTTACATCATTTGGTGCGATATGTGTGTTCGGGTCCCATCATATACTTGCGCTTGCAGTGGGCAAGCAAACTAGAACAAGTACGAGACTACCAAAATAACTCTTGCTCTAGCTTGCAAAGCACTCTGTAAAAACCTTTACACAAACTGCCAAGCACCCCTATCCCTATCCTGATTTCTACACTCTGACAAATAGAGATATGAGTGATGTTATAAACAGACATGCGTGAGCATATGAGTTCTATGACCAAACGCAAAGCAATGTGACTTCATGAGGATTTAAATTGAGGAGGAAGCCATAACACATATTTTCTTTTGTTTCCACACCAATTGCATAAAAAGCAGACATGATAAACTACTGAAGAACGTGGGTCATGTCCCATAAAGGGGAATGAGGATTTAACAGGAACAGGTGCGCAGAATCACTACTGGCACCCTTTTGTTTTTGAAAAACCACGAAAATTGATAGGAAAATTCGTTGCTGATTTCGTCATACACACACACCAGAAACAGTCTGACCCTCTCAACCACCTGCCAATACTGACGAACTAAAAGTGAGAAAGACACTGATGAATGTACAGATCCGAACTCCTGAAACATGAAGCTCCTGCGCATGAAAATCAAACAAAACACAAGCGCCCTAGCTGCTAAAATTGAGGAAATTGGGTGCAGATTGCAGAGACCAACCTACTATGCCAGGCAGCGGCCGCTCCCGTATGAATCGGCCAGATCCTGTTCCCATAGGGGCCTTGCTCTACCGCTCTGAAAAAAATAAGAAAGGAAATCAGGCGGGGAGATGTTAGGCACCTGATAGGGGAGTAGTAGGACAGCAACAGTAACAGAAGGAAAATAGCAGGAATTAAGCTGGAACTAGACGAAGAAGAAAGGAAGAACAGGAAACGAAGGATAAAATTAGGTTTTGGTTTTCTCGTGCCACCCATCCTCCCACTCTCTGGGGTTATATAGAGTCCCCCTCAGAGCCACGAGATTAACCAGTTTTAGTACAATTAAGCATCATTAGTGCTAAACACTGTGATTAAGCTGTCCTATTACATTCTAGGCCGTCAGATGAGATGAATCGGTGAGGAGCAATTGTAGCCGTAGGATAACTGACGACCAAGGATGCACAGAACACCTTCAGTACCTGACATTGCTCCACCCTCGAAACCAGACTTCAAGGATGGAAATTTGGAAATGTCGACTGGATGAATTTCGCATCCTCCCAGGTAGCATCTTCTGGAGCTAAGTTCTCCCAGTGGACCAACCATTGTGCGGGATCCGGGAACCTCGTCGGAGCGGCGGCGCGAGTCGAGAGGAGAGGGTGGGAGGGTTCTACTTCGGGGAAGGAGTGGCTCGTGATACCAATTTGTTAGGCACCTGATAGGGGAGTAGTAGGACAGCAACAGTAACAGAAGGAAAATAGCAGGAATTAAGCTGGAACTAGACGAAGAAGAAAGGAAGAACAGGAAACGAAGGATAAAATTAGGTTTTGGTTTTCTCGTGCCACCCATCCTCCCACTCTCTGGGGTTATATAGAGTCCCCCTCAGAGCCACGAGATTAACCAGTTTTAGTACAATTAAGCATCATTAGTGCTAAACACTGTGATTAAGCTGTCCTATTACATTCTAGGCCGTCAGATGAGATGAATCGGTGAGGAGCAATTGTAGCCGTAGGATAACTGACGACCAAGGATGCACAGAACACCTTCAGTACCTGACAGGAGACCAACCTCGACGACACCGGATACTATGAATCAGAGAACAAAATCAAGCAGAAGGAGGGGGTGCGTGAAGAAAGGCGAAGCAGAAGAGGAATACCCATCTCGTCGGCGGCGCACAAGCCTTTCGGACTCGCGAATCGCCGGTTTCTTCGCCGCTGGACGTCGATGGACGTGAGCCGCGCCTCTCTACAACGAAGCTAACTCGGCTCCACCGGGACCGCTATATCGCCCGGCTGTATCCCGGATTATCTAGGCATCGCTCCGACCGGCACCGACTGAGGTGGCTGCGGCAACACCCTCTCCGCCATGGCGCCATGGCTGTCGCCCCTCTCTCTTCCTCGGTGCGAAATGAAAAAAGTCAAAAAGAACTAAAGAAGACGACTCGTTGACTCAACCGAGAAACAGAGGAGAAAATGAGGGGCGTCGCGTTGAGATCGGTGAGACAGATCCGACGTTGCAAAAAGTGTCTGTTTCCCAATTGCAAAACAGATGTCTGTTAATTAGGAAAAGTGTTGTTATTTTGACCAACGTAATATAGAAGTATATAGAGAAAAATAGAGAAAATATAACATCTGAAGTTCTAATGATATAACTTTTGTAATATATACTTTGTATTATGTTGCTCAAATTAAGAACATAGGGCATACGTATAGGACATAAAATCAAACCACATGGAGTAGAATTCAGTCATGTACTGATTTAACTCTGTCTCTCCAAACATGTCAAATTTTGTAAAACGGGAGTAGTAGAAAATTACTCACCGGGTCTTTTTTTCGCAAAAACGCAAAATCCTTACGTTTCAATGCATTGATAGAAAAAGAAGATATTTAGAAGCTAAAAAAAGAGCCGAGACCACCCTAAACAACCCAACACACCAGATAACGTTTACAACTCGTTAGCACAAGCGTCTGAAGACGGCCACCACCAAACCCCGAACTACAAAGCAAAAGAGAGATTGTCCTAAGCCGAGCAACATCGTCGCGTCTCAACCGAAGCCGGTCACCTCGGAAGGCCGACATCTTCGCCTGAAATTCTCTTGTCGACGCAACCATCCACCCTTGATGCCTAAGGGGTGGCAGGTAGATGGCGGGACTTGGTTGGTCCAGAGAAAACACATGAACAGAACGACAGCTGGATATCCCTCTGTGAAAACGGCAGGAGTTAGGCCACGGAAAATCACGATTTAACTGATTTTGGATATGATATCAAAAACCTAACAATGGATTACAAAATAAGCCAGATAAGCTTTTTTTCTTCTGTGTATCTGCTCATTCCAGTCGGTATCATGTCCGTATTAATATATTCAAAAAAATCTTATAATTCTGAACGGAACGCATAATGATAGCTTACCAAATTCACACATTAATTTCAAAGCTGCTATCATTTACAATTTCTCATTGTGCAGCTCATATTTTTGGTAAAAGTATATTTTGTGTACAAAACCTTTTTTTTCGAGATTGACAGGGGGGATGAAATTCTCCACTGTTTGTTGCATTCATCGAAAAGTAGCCTTGCGGGCCATGTTCTTACAACAGATAGAAATTGTACAGGGGGATACAGGGGAAGAGAAGACAATGAAAATACATGAAAAAAGACAACTAGAAGAGGAACAGCAAGAGCCACCAAAAGACACAAGAGGTGAGGGGTGCAGCCGAGGGATCACAATGCCAAGACTCGGCAATCAGCCTCACGCACCGCACCGGCGTGCGACTCGAAACCCACGGCACAACTCAGGAGCACCACCATCATCATCGGAGTGTCAAGCCTAGCACCTGGCAGAACCTAGATAGGGAGGTCCGCCACGGAGATCGAGACGAATAGCAGGTGGGGGAGACATACATTGTGTCGTCAATGAGAAAAGGTGACCCGAGACGCCACCAAGAGCACGAAGCTCCCACACCTCAGCAGCAACCATTGGAGGGTCTAGGGCAAGCCCGCGAAGGTCGGCCAAGGAGAGAAACAAACCACCGTCGGCCCCAGGTTGGCCGCACTAACACCACCCAAGCTCCCGACAACCACGAGCAGCAACAAAAGCCCTCCTTTGGGTCTCCAAGATGGCGCCTCCAAGAAGGTTGTGTTGTCGAGGGCACAACACCGTCATCCGGTCCAGCAAGCCGAACCTGGGTTTTCACCTGGAGACCACAAAGCAAAGAATTGTAGGTGCCGGAGCTCCACAACGACACCTCCAGGGAGGAAATGGTGTCCAAAGACGCCGCTGCCGCCAGCAACGATGAAGTCGATGCAGGGTTCACACCCGGAGTATGAGCACATCCTACAGAAAGAAGGCCGTCGACCACCACCACAACCGCTGCAGCCCACCACACCTCATGGAGACCACCATAGGTCAAGAGTCGACAGGAGGCATCCGATCCTCCAGGGCTGCCGGACGCAGCGCAGTCACCGTGCCCCGCCGAGCACCATGCCGGCGAGGAGCAGAGGAGCGCTGCCCGGGCCAAGAACCACCATGGTTCCAGGCTGCAGCCCTGCATCACGCACCAACGCGCCCCCTGCGCGCCACCGCGTGGCAGCCGGAGGCAGGATCCTAGCGCCCGCAGCGCCGACGAGAGGCGGGAAGAATACATGCCGCTGCTGCAGCACCGCCGGGGTAGCAAGTCTCCAAGGGCTAGGCAGAGCCCAGCCAGGGGAGGTGATGTGGGACTGCCTTTCGGGTGCCCCACTGTAAGGATACCTGGTGCACGTACAAGGAGCAAGATGTGCACGAAGGCCCATTAAGGGATCGAGTCCGAGGCCCACAGGGAAGGAGTACGCTCCAAGCCAAGCGTAGATAGGGTCGGTTTAACTTACCTTACTTGTAAACCAAGTCGGTTGCGGAACCCCGAGACCTAGCCTCCTATATAAAGGCTGGGAGGGCCGCCGACCTAGGCATGCAATACTCTAGCCATCATAGCCTTGGCGAGATTGACATCTCGCCGAGTTCCCCTTGTAACACCTTTGTTCACCACCATCAATAATCAGACAAGCAGGACGTAGGGGTGTTACCTCCACACGAGGGCCCTGAACCTGGGTAAACCTTCCTTGTCAGCCGTAGTCACCGCCAGCGTTGCCAAATCTCTTCCCTGATCTCAACCCTAGGTGCCTAACCATGGGATTTGATGAGTCTACTCCTCGTCAGGCGGGCCCCTGAGGCCCGCAGTCGAGGTGGCGGCCGCCGGCGCACCACACTCCGCGCGGGCGCGCGACGCCCCGCACGCCACCACCAGCAGGGATCAAGACGGAGAAGCTCGTCTCGCGCCGCCCGGGACCGCCGCCAAGATCTGGCCGCTGCCGTCCAGGGCGCGCCGCCACGCAGCCGTCGCCAGCAGACTGCGTCGTCGTACCGTCGCCGGACGACAACGCCGCCGTGCCCCGCGTCCAGCACCGCGGGCCACGGCGTGCCGACCACCGCGTGAGGGGAAGGGAGTCCCCGACGCCGCCCGGGCTTTGCCCGACTGATGGCGTGAAACACACGTTCGTTGGGAAACCCCAAGAGGAAGGTATGATGTAGTCCAGCAGCAAGTTTTCCCTCAGTTTGAAACCAAGGTTATTGAACCAGTAGGAGCAGTAGCACTTCAGAAGGTTGCTGGCGGCGCCGTTACTCGATCACCAAAGTGGAATCTGCACACAACACAATCAAAATACTTTGCCCCAATGAAACAGTGAGGTTGTCAATCTCACCGGCTTGCTGAAAACAAAGGATTAAACGTATGGTGTGGAAAACAATATTAAATTGTTGAGAATGAAAAGGAACAATGTTTGCAATTGGTTGTATTATCAGTGTAAAAGAATGGACCGGGTCCACAGTTCACTAGAGGTATCTCTCCGTAAAAGATAACTAACATGCTGGGTGAACAAATTACAGCTGGGCAATTGACAAATATTGAGCGCATGACAATGCATATATGACATGATGACTACTATGATATTTAATTGGGCATTACGACAAAATACATAGACCGTTATCCAACAACATCTATGACTAATAATACACCGCCAGGTTGTCATCCGAGTCCCCCGTTGGTATTAAGTTGCAAGCAACGGATAATCGCATTAAGTAATGTGCGTAATGTAAACAAGTACATATGACCGTGGACATAGCATTGTTAGGTTATCCCTAGTGGCAACAGCACATCCGCAATCTTAGAAGTTGATGTCACTCTCCCAGATTACCGGAGACATGAACCCACTATCTAGCATAAATACTCTCTCTTGGAGTTACAAGCATCTACTTGGCCAAAGCATCTACTAGTAACGGAAAGTATGCAAGATCATAAATAACATAGGTAATAAATTGATAGTCAACTTGACATAGTATTCAATATTCATCAGATCCCAGCAAACACAACATGTAGCATTACAATAAGATGATCTTGATCATGTTAGGCAGCTCACAAGATCTAAACATGATGGCACAAAGTGGAGAGACAGCCATCTAGCTACTGCTATGGACCCGTAGTCAAAGGATGAACTACTCACGCATCAATCCGGAGGCAAGCATGATGATGTAGAGCCCTTCGGTGATGATTCCCCTCTCCGGCAGGGTGCCGGGAAGAGGTTCTGGACCCTCCCGAGCTAGGGTTGACGACGGCGGCGTCTCTGAAACTTTTCGTGGAATATGACTCGGGTACTTAGGGTTTTTGCATCGGGGTGAATAAGTAGGCGAAAGGGCGGCGGCTGACGACCCCCGTGGGACCCACACGTACCCTTGGCGCGCCTGGCTCCTTGGCCGCGCCGAGCCCACTATGGCATATTTCCGAGAATATTTCCTGACTAGCTTTTCTGGAATACAAAAACAGCAGAAAACAGGAACTGGCACTTCGGCATCTTGTTAATAGGTTAGTCCCAAAAAATGTATAAAAGTGATATAAAGTAGATGCAAAACATGTAGCAATTGGTATAAAACAAGCATGGAACATCAAAAATTATAGATACGTTTGAGACGTATCAGCATCCCCAAGCTTAGTTCCTACTCGTCCTCGAGTAGGTAAACGATAAAAACAAAATAATTTTTGAGGTGACATGCTACCATCATAATCTTGATCATATAATATTGCAAGGCACATGTAAATGAATGAAGTGATCCAAGTCAATGGTCTATAATTTGCTACAAATAGATAATGAGTAAACAATGAATCACACAAGCTAAACGTTTTCATGAATAGTACTTTCGAGACAAGCATCAAACAGTTTTGCATAAGTGTTAACTCATAAAGCAATAGTTTCTAACAAAAGGTATTTAATCAACACAAAGGAAGAATTTAAGTTTCAGCATTTGCTTCAACTTTCAACATATTTATCTCATGGATATTGTCAACACAAAGTATATAACAAGTCCAATATTGCATATAACATGTTGTAACAAAGTTGACACTAGTGTTTGCTTGTGGAAGACAGAAAGAATAGGAAAACTGACTCAACATAAAAGTAAAAGAAAGGCCCTTCGCAGAGGGAAGCAGGGATTAAATCATGTGCTAGAGCTTTTAGGTTTTTGAAAGCATATAGAGATTGCATAAAATATTTGATACTCCTCCCAACCTTGCTAACACAAGCCATGGCTAACCGAATCCTCGGGTGCCTTCCATCAATCACATACCATGGAGGAGTATCTATTTTTGAGAGGTGTTTGTTAATTGTCAACGAATGGTAGCGGAGTCAAACAGACTTTTAAGAGCGGCTCCCATGAAGGACGTTATTTCTACCAGCAAGGCAGATCATCCCTCTTTCTCTTTGGTTTACACACCAGGTATTTCACTGTTTGTCATTGCTTACTGATGAATCAGGGCAAAAGTGTGAAGAGAATTAATTGGTTAAAGTTGTAATTAATTGGGACTGGGCACCCCGTTGCCAGCTCTTTTTGCAAATTATTGGATAAGCGGATGTATATGCCACTAGTCCAGGTGTAAAAGTCCATTGACAAATAGAATAAAGAATAACCACACTAATTCCTCATGAGCTAGTAAACATTGACACAAAAAGGGAATAATAACATTTTGAATAATTTAAAGGTAGCACATGAAAAATTTACTTGGAGTGGCAAGGAAATACCACATATAGGTAGTTATGGTGGACACAAATGGCATGGATTTTGGCTCAAGGATTTGGATGCACGAGAAGCATTCCCTCTCAGTACAGAGTTTAGGCTAGCAAGGTTATGTAAGCAAACAAGAATATCAACCCGTACACCAAGTTTTATATGACAAACATATTGCAAACGTTATAAGACTTCATACCGTCTTCCTTGTTAACCAAACCCTTTATTAGAAAATATCTAGACCTTAGAGATACCACCGATGCAAACCAAATTTTCAACAAGCTTTACGGTAGTTCTTCACTAATAGGCTTAACTCATGATGCACAATTTAATCATGATCTACTTGTTAACTCAAAACAATTGACAAGCATCAAGTTATCCAAATTAGTGATCTACAAGATTAAGCAAGTTTTTCCTTATACCAATTACCACATGCAACATTTTCTGAACCAACCAAACACCAATCAATTTATTTCAATCAACTCTCCAAACAAATATAAGTGAAGCAAGAGAGTACTTTCTAAAAGAAAGCTAATAGCTCTGACAAGAGATACATGAAAACAAGAGCTAAAAGCTGAACAGCGCTAGATATGAATACTCAACAAATATAAGTGAAGAATAGGAGTATTCTCATGAAAAAGCGGAGCGTGTCTCTCTCCCAATCAAGAATGCTAGGGTCCAGTCAAGCTTTATTGAAAATAAAAGTACTGAAAATAAAAGCACACAGACGCTCCAAGAAAAGCACATATGATGTGAAAGAATTAAAATATAGTTTCACTAGAGATGACCTGATAATTTTGACGATGAAGAAGGGGATGCCTTGGGCATCCCCAAGCTTAGACGCTTGAGTCTTCTTGAAATATGCTGGGGAGATCCATGGGAGCCTCCCCAAGCTTAAGCTCTTCACTCTTCTTGATCCTATTATATCATCCTTCTCTCTTGACCCTTGAAAACTTCCGTCACACCAAACTCAAAGTAATCTCATTAGAGGGTTAGTGCATAATCAAAAATTCACATGTTCTATAAAGACGCAATATGATTGTTACTTTAAACATTAGCTACAGCCACTGATGTTATGTGAAGCTCTTCCACCCAAAAAAGAATTTCACTCAACACTAGTAAAAGAGAGAATGCAAAATAAAAAGGCATAATCTGTCTAAAACAGAACAGTCCGCAAAGACGAATTTTTTCGAGGCACTTACGACGCTCAGATCGAAAAACTTGAACTAATGAAAGATTCAGACATTCATAAAGATTACGCACAAAAATTTCAGATTTAATTAACAATCTGGTGATTTTAGGAATTTCGTACAGTGAACAGCAAAAATCTGTTTCTGCGCAGCAATCAAAATTAAGCATCATTTAACATTAGAGGCTACTCTTGGCACAACAATGCGAGAAAATAAAGATACAAAGGAGTTGCTACAGAAGTAAACAAACTCCTTGACTAAAACTGAAAAAAAAATAATGGGTTGCCTCCCAAAAGCGCTTTCTTTAATGCCTTTTAGCTAGGCTAGAAGATTTTAATGATGCTCTCATAAGAATAAGAGTTGAAAAACAAAAGAGAGCATCAAGAGGCAAATATCAAACACATTTAAGTCTAACCCACTTCCTATGCAAAGGAATCTTGTAATAAATAAAATTGAAGCATAAAGCAACTAGCATAGAAAGATGAAACAAATGCAACTTCAAAACTTTCAACATAAAGAGAGTGTTTTAGTAACTTGAAAACTTTTACAACCATATTTTCCTCTCTCATAATAACTTTCAGTAGCATCATGAACAAACTCAACAATATAACTATCACATAAAGCATGCTTTTCATGATCTACAAACACATAATTTTTATTAAGCTCAAAAAAGTGGGGTTATCAAACCCACTTTTGACAATAATAGTATAATTAATATCATTAGGCAATATAGGACCATCATCAAGAGCATTATCATATATAACATTAGGGAGCACATTTTTACTTTCTGCAATTTCCTTTTCTTGAGTCAAGGAGTTGTTTCTTCAAATTTATCAAAAGAGATATTTCAATAGAATCATGACATTCAACAATATAGCATTCTTCCTCCTTAGATAGGCATGGAGGGTAATCATATAATGTAAGAGTTAAAGAGTTACTATCATTAGAAGGTAGATCCTCCTTTTGTTCATCACTCTCCTCCTCTTTTTCATCCAATGAGATCAGTTTCAGCAATTTCTTCTTCCCAGGTTCCTGAAAGGTAGCAAGTTGTTCTGGAGAATAAGTTTTTTCAAGAAATTCAGTGATATAAGGATTATCATTGTAATATTCAAGGCAATAACCAAGTATAGCATAATTCTCAGTTTTACAAGGAGCATCATCATTTTGAATATAACCAGCAATTTCATAGGCACCCTTAAAAACAAAAATTCTTCAATTTGTTCAAGATTACCAAAGTCATAATTTCCTTTAGCATAAGCAGCCAAGGTTTCATTATAATCACATTGGAAAGGGAGGTGTTTATGCCTTCTACAACAAAAAGATTCATTAAAGCAGTAGGATTCATCATAAGTAGAGCACAAGTTTTTAGCAAAATAATTCAATCTACTTATTTGTTCCCATAAATATTTCCCTTTTTGAGACAAGCGGTATTCCTTATAGTAATTATGTTGTTCCTCCGTGAACCCACTTAGCCAATAAGATTTTGTTTCAAAAAGAAAACATTGATAGCAAATAAATAACTAGACATAATAACAAACCGAAATAAACTAAATGCAAGTAACTAATTTTTTTGTGTTTTTGATAATTAAAAGCAAACAAGATAAAATAAAATAAACTAAGCAAGACAAAAACAAAGTAAAGAGATTGGAAGTGTGAAACTCCCCTTGTAGAAGACTGCTGTCTCCCCGGCAACGGCGCCAGAAAAATAGCTTGATGGCGTGAAACACACGTTCGTTGGGAAACCCCAAGAGGAAGGTATGATGTAGTCCAGCAGCAAGTTTTTCCTCAGTTTGAAACCAAGGTTATCGAACCAGTAGGAGCAGTAGCACTTTAGAAGGTTGTTGGCGGCGCCATTACTCGATCACCAACGTGGAATCTGCACACAACACACTCAAACTACTTTGCCCCAACGAAACAGTGAGGTTGCTAATCTCACCGGCTTGCTGAAAACAAATGATTAAACGTATGGTGTGGAAAACAGTATTAAATTGCAGAGAATGAAAAGGAACAATGTTTCCAGTTGGTTGTATTATCAGTGTAAAAGAATGGACCGGGTGATGCATGTAAAATGCATACATGAACTTTGCATTATATTACTTATATTTCCATCATATTTTCATCATATAAGGGTTATATCATTGTTTTATATTGATTTTGGGAATATTTTACAAGTTCCCCTATTTTTCTGGAATTAACCCTGCGCAGGCAGAAAACCCTATTTTCTATATTTTGATGTTTCAGGGACCCAAACGATGTCCAAATGACCTGAAACTTTACGAGCATCAATATTTGGAAGGAAGAAGACTTTGGAGCAAAGGAAGCAAACAAGCGGAGGCCCGAGGCCCAAAAGGTGGTGGCCCACGCGGTTACAGTACCTGGCCGCGTGGGGCCCACCTTCTGGAGCCTCGAGGCTCCGTTGCCATCGATCTTTCTTCCAGAAGCTTCATCTTGACCTAAAACCGACTATAAAAATAGTCCTTGAGGCTCTTCGGAAAGGAGCGCCGCAGAAACACAGAAACCACGAAACAGAGACCTGGAGTTGCAGATTGGAGGGGGAAAACTCCGGCGGGGAGCTGCGGGGGAGGTCTGCATCTTCTCCAACGACCTCTCCACCTGCTCCATGATGAAGAGGGAGTAGTCCACCCCTGGACTATGGGTTTGTGGAAATAACTTATGTATCTCTCTCTCTTGAGCTTCACTAATTAGTACCGTATGAGCTGCCGAACATGATTACGGTCATCTATGTAATACCTTTGTGGTGGATCTTTATGAGTTAATATATGTTTGAGATTGCAATGGTTTTGTTTCAGTTATGAAAGTAGATGCATATTATGTACCCCGTTCTTGTTTACTTGTTTTGATCAAGCATGTTTATGAGAGCGTGTGAGGGGAACGTGTGCATTAGATGGAGTAACGGGGGGTGGCTAGTGCGGTGAAAGTAACAGAAGTTCCGCGATCCACTTGGGTGTTTTACCTTTGTTGCCTCACTAGGGATAAAAAGAAATACCATGCTACCGGAGATGTGGGTGTGACCATTGCCACTTCTCCATGACTAGATCTAGCATGTTCTTATTTCAACTTCATGTCATGATACTTATTGCTATACTCTGAGTTATCTTAATTATTGAGGTGTTATGATTTAGTTCGCATCTTGGTGGAGTATAAGAGAGACATATAACCAAAAGGTCTCTATGTTAGGACGTGATGCCCATATGATTAATAACTTGTCATTAAACTATTGTGTTGCAATCTCATATGTCAACTCTAGTGTTCCATTGTCTACCACTTTATTAAAGAGAGAGTGCATTTGTGAAACCATGAACCCCGGTCCATTTTTAATCATAAGAAACACCTTTCCAACAACTTTTACCACTTTTCCATTTTCAGCCATTTAAAAATCCGAAAATACAAAAATACTTTTACATCTTGCATTCATCATATAAAACCCAAAAATATCATCCATCATTGTTTCCACCATCCTTGCATATTTATTTATCATCGTTGCATATTTATTTATTGTTTTGTATTCATAACATTCTCACACCTTGTGCTTGACAACCACTTGGTGAGGTTAAGGGCACAAAACAATTTATTTTTGTTTGCAGGTAACCAAGGGAAGGATAAGGAGATAAAACTTCACTACTGATTCCCCGAGAGTTCGATATTAAACCCTCGAGTCACCCCTCGTGGGGAAAACACGTCTTCCACTTACTACACACTCTGCACTTGGAGTCTCAACCTAACCCATTTACTTTTCACGCAGGTAACTACGTGAAGGGCCATCAAGACTGTTTTCTGGCGCTGTTGCGGGGGAATCATTGCTGAAAGTTTTATCCAAGGGTATCTCACAACAAAGTCAACTTCATCACCAACTTGTGCAAACACCTAAGCTTGGAGATGTTGCACCTACGTGAGCACCATCTTATCCATCTTTACCTTCATATCATTTTATTTTGTTTTGTTATTGTCTTGCATTTTGCGTTGCATTTGTTATTTCGGTTTGCATATTTTATTTTCAGTTTTGCATAAAAAAATTAAAAAACACATAAAAACTTGCAAAATGGGAGACAGAACTAAGTTGTGTGACTACACAAACACTCCATAAGGAAACTTGAAAGCTGAATTTTATTTACTGTTTTATCTCATTGTTACTATGGCATTTATGAATTGTGCCTCGCTGCATCTTGCTTTATATGAAAGTGCTTATGCTATTGCTCCTAAATCTGTTGAAACTACTGTGTCTGAGGTACCTAAAGTGGGATTTAAAATTCTCATTGGTCATGTTAAAAGTGTTATGAAAGATCCATTTACAGGGGATGGAACTAAGTCTGCACGTGAACACGTGGAGATAATTGAAGACATATGTGGTTTATTTAGACTTCCTGGTATTTCTGATGATCCGATAAAAAGGAAGCTATTACATTTATCTTTATCTGGTAATGCTCGTATTTGGTTCAGGTCTTTGGATGAAGAAGTCACTATTGAATGGAGTATTTTGAGGGAGGTTTTTCTTAAATATTTTACTCCTAAAGAAGCATATGATAACCCCTGCTATTATGATGAAGCTAATAATACTCCTTTACTTTTTAATGTTGCTACTAGTGAACTTATTGATGATAATGAGGAGTGTTGTTTAAATATGCTATATGATAATGCTTTAGATGATGATCCTATGCTTATTGATAATCCTCAATGTTTAGAAGTTGTTACAAATTTATGTGAGGATAAAAATGATATACTTGCTGTTTGTGATGGTACTCTTACTCATGAGGGTCCTACTTTGTTCTTAAATTCTCCTAGTTACACCATGGAGGAGAAATTTGCTTCTGTTGAGAAATATTTATGTGGTTTGCGATTATCTTTAGTTCCAAATATTTGTTGCAACCATGATATTAAACTTGATATTGATCTTAATAATTATTTTGAAAGAGGGAAGCATGCTAATGAATTCCAAAATAAATTTAATGATCCTCTTTATGTGCCTATATTATCTAAGTTGAATGATTCTTGTGATTATATGGTTGAATTTATTTCTTCTACTTGCAACTACTACAAAAGAGGAGGTAATAAGAACCCTCTTTATGCTACTAATAAATATATGATGCAAGTAACTCCTGTTAATATGCATTGGAAAACTTCTATTTATTGTGATTCATTCATATACAAAATGCCAATGCATAGAAAGAAAGTTAGACTTCGTTGTTATTACTTTGTGTTTTGTTTTTCTCTCTACTAGGGTTCAACTTGACTATTATTTTGATCGGTTTGAGAGCACCATGGGACTCTGGTATTATTCATGAACACTTCCCAAGGAAGAGGGACACACCAAAGTTCAAGCTCCCTCATGAGCTTCCTCCACCATGAGTCACCCCTCGTGGGGAAAACACGTCTTCCACTTACTACACACTCTGCACTTGGAGTCTCAACCTAACCCATTTACTTTTCACGCAGGTAACTACGTGAAGGGCCATCACCGGGGTCCACAGTTCACTAGAGGTGTCTCTCCGTAAAAGATAACTAACATGTTGGGTGAACAAATTACAGCTGGGCAATTGAAAAATATTGAGCGCATGACAATGCATATATATGACATGATGACTACTATGATATTTAATTGGGCATTACGACAAAATACATAGACCGTTATCCAACAGCATCTATGACTAATAATCCACCGCCAGGTTGTCATCTGAGTCCCCCGTTGGTATTAAGTTGCAAGCAACGGATAATCGCATTAAGTAATGTGCGTAATGTAAACAAGTACATATGACCGTGGACATAGCATTGTTAGGTTATCCCTAGTGGCAACAACACATCCGCAATCTTAGAAGTTGCTTTCACTCTCCCAGATTACCGGAGACATGAACCCACTATCTAGCATAAATACTCTCTCTTGGAGTTACAAGAATCTACTTGGCCAAAGCATCTACTAGTAACGGAAAGCATGCAAGATCATAAATAACATAGGTAATAAATTGATAGTCAACTTGACATAGTATTCAATATTCATCGGATCCCAGCAAACACAACATGTATCATTACAATAAGATTATCTTGATCATGTTAGGCAGCTCACAAGATCTAAACATGATGGCACAAAATGGAGAGACAACCATCTAGCTACTGCTATGGACCCGTAGTCCAAGGATGAACTACTCACGCATCAATCCGGAGACAGGCATGATGATGTAGAGCCCTCCGGTGATGATTCCCCTCTCCGGTAGGGTGCCGGGAAGAGGTTCTGGACCCTCCCGAGCTAGGGTTGACGACGGCGGCGTCTCTGGAACTCTTCGTGGAATATGACTCGGATACTTAGGGTTTTTGCATCGGGGGGAATAAGTAGGCGAAAGGGTGGCGGCTGACGACCCCCGTGGGACCCACACGTACCCTCGGCACGCCTGGCTCCTTGGCCACGCCGAGCCCACGTGTGGGGCCCACGTGGCTCCTCTTCGTTGCTCCTTTGGACTCCATGTGTATTCTGATAAAATAGGTGCCTCCGTAAAGTTTCGTCCAATTCCGAGAATATTTCCCGACTAGCTTTTCTGGAATACAAAAACAGCAGAAAACAAGAACTGGCACTGTGGCATCTTGTTAATAGGTTAGTCCCAAAAAATGTATAAAAGTGATATAAAGTGGATGCAAAACATGTAACAATTGGTATAATATCAGCATGGAACATCAAAAATTATAGATACGTTTGAGACGTATCACCGACGCCGCCCTCCGACGGCGGCGAGGAGAGGAGAGTGAAGGAAGGGCTAGAGGCGGCGGCGCACGGGTGGGCTCTCGGTCGCTCGCGGGAGCGACGCGGGAGCTGGCGGCTAGGGTTTTTTCTAAAAGGTCTCGGCTTGTGTACAAAACCATTCATTCCACAACAGTTGACCAGCAGCTTAGGGTGTGTTTGGTAGCTTGTGTGGGCTGAGAATGTGTTTCCCACTTGAGCCAGGCCGGCATACACAGGTTGATCTGAGATTTGGTGATGTGTTTGGTGGATTGCATGGGTTGAGACATGCTAAGGTGAGAAGTTGTTTGGTGGCATGTATGCGTTGGGCTTTGCTGAGGTCAAAGTTCACAAATATGAAATTACAAACAGGGCCAAATTATTGCAGAAAAGACCTTGACCAAAATTTAAAAAAGCAATCAAGTCCCAAGAGGAGGCTCGGCGGCGCAGGACGCTCGGTGGCCGTGACGAGGGGCGGGCGCTCGCCGGCGCAGGAGCAGGCGCTCGGCGGCCGTGACTAGGTGCGGGCGCTCGCCGACGCAGGAGTAAGCGCTCGGCGGGTCGAGGAGCTGGGCGGCCGTGCGAGCGGCGGAGGAGCACGCGCCGATGCGGACCTGGCCGAGGAGCTCGGCGACCGGTGCACCACGCCCACGCGTCGTTGCGGACCTGGAAAAGGACGCGGAAGCCTGCGGCATGTCGGGGAGTGATACGTCTCCAACGTATCTATAATTTCTGATGTTTCATGCTTGTTTTATGTATCATTGTCACATGTTTTATATGCATTATATATCATTATTATACATTTTCTGGACTAACCTATTAACAAGATGCCACAGTGTCAGTTCCTGTTTTCTGCTGTTTTTGGTTCCAGAAAAGCTGTTCGGGCAATATTCTCGGAATTCGACGAAACAAAAGCCAAACCTCCTATTTTTCCGAGGGACACACGGAGCCAGAAGGGCAAGCCAGGGGGAGGCCCACGGCCTCCAAACCACCTGCTCGCGCGGCTGGGCCCACAGGCGCGCCGGGAGGTGAGGACGGAGCCCAGGACCTCCGCCGACATCGCCCCTTCGCCTATATATTGCCTCAGACGCGAAAACCCTAAAATACCAAGTCATATTCCACGAAGAGTTCCGCAGCGCCGCCACCATCGACGACAATTTTCGGGGGACAGAAGTCTCTGTTTCGGCACACCGCCGGGACGGGGAATTGCCCCCGGAGCCATCTCCATCAACTCCATCGCCATCTTCATCACCGCTGCTGACTCCCATGATGAGGAGGGAGTAGTTCTCCCCCGAGGCTGAGGGCTCTACCGGTAGCTATGTGGTTCATCTCTCTCTCACATGGTGTGATCTTTATGTGATCATGTGTATTGCTAGTATCGCTGAATACATTAATAATGTTTATGCTACTCAAGTGATTTTGTCTAGTTTCTGGAGTCATTGTGACAACACGGTATCAAGGTGACAGTGTGGGTACTTGTGTGACTCTATGAATAATTTAGACATTTATCATGGCTTATTCTTGGGAATTGTGGTGTTTGTTTACTCAGACTTTGAGGTGTGCTCTTGCAGCCCTACGCATAGTACTCTTGCTTCATCAAGAAGGAGAATAATCCCGAGCAGTATTTACTTGTGTTCAGTTGTGCTAATCTAGTTGAATATGTAGATGTTACTCTTTATCTATTATGCACTCTATAGGTTACTTTAATATGAACTCCGGTACTCTCCACGGTGTAAAGGTGACAGTGTGTACACCGTGTGTGACTCCTTTATGACGTTGTGGCGCTTGTTTACTCCGGCTTGAGGTGTGCTTTTGCATCCCTACACAATGAATGGTGTTTGTTATCCAACAAGAGAGTGTTTAAGAGTAGCTTTTACTTATTCAGTTATGAGATCATTGTTGAGAGTGTCCACTAGTGAAAGTATGATCCCTAGGCCTTGTTTCTAAGCATTGAAACACCGTTTAAACAAGTTCTGCTACATGTTTGCTTGCTGCCATTTTTATTCAGATTGCAATTACTACTTATAATCATCCATATCACTTGTATTTCACTATCTCTTCGCCGAACTAGTGCACCTATACATCTGACAAGTGTATTGGGTGTGTTGGGGACACAAGAGACTTCTTGTATCTTAATTGCAGGGTTGCTTGAGAGGATATCTTTGACCTCTACCTCCCTGAGTTCGATAAACCTTGGGTGATTCACTTAAGGGAAACTTGCTGCTGTTCTACAAACCTCTGCTCTTGGAGGCCCAACACTGTCTACAAGAATAGAAGCGTGGTAGACATCAAGCTATTTTCTGGCGCCGTTGCCGGGGAGGTAAGTGTTGGAAGGTATCTCCTTTAGATTCTGCAATTATTTCTTTTTGTTTCTTGTTTTTATTTTCACTAGTTAGGCTTAATGGAAAACAACAAAAAATTAGAGATCTTTATGAACTTTATATGAATTAGGACATGATGCTTTTGAAGAGAAAATTAAAAAACCTATGGAGGCTTGTTTGCATAATAGTGGTAGTAATGTTATTAGTATAAATTCTTTGGACACCATTATTGCTAAGGCTGTGGAAAAGCCTAAGCTTGGGGAAGCTAGTTTATATGAAAATAATCTTTTTTGCTCCTCAGCTATGGAGGAATTATTTTGCCTTGATAATGCTTTGTCTCCAATATGTGATAATTCTAATGATGTTTGTGATATTCCAAATCCACCTGTTGAAAGTATTTCTTTTAAAATACCTATGAAAATTGTTGAAAGGGTTATGAATGATCAGTATGCAGGGGATGGATCAATCCATCCAAGTGCTCACTTGTCGAAACTTACAGAACTTTGTGAGTTATTTAAGGTTGCAGGTTTATCAAGAGAAAATGTCATGAGGAAACTATTTCCATTGTCACTTAAGGACAAAGCAAAGGAATGGTATAGGCTGCTGGATGAACAACCTTCGAATTGGAAACAGCTTGAATCTCTCTTTTACTCTAAATTTTATCCTCTTCGTGAAGTGCATCTAGATAGGAATTACATTTATAATTTTTACCCTCATGATGGAGAAAGCATTGCTCAAGCTTGGGGAAGGCTGAAAACATTAATACTCAAATGTCCTAACCATGAGCTTTCTGAGGAAATAATTGTTACTAATTTTTATGCAAGGCTTTCAGGTCATTACAAGGATTATGTAGATGCATGTTCACATGGTTCTTTCACAAGCAAGAAGGTTGAAGCTAGATGGGATATTCTTGAAAGAATTCAAAACAATGCTGAGGATTGGGAGAATGACAAAGGTAAAGAATCAGGTATAAACTATGAATATGATTGCATTAAGTCTTTCGTTGAAACTGCTAGTTTTCAAAGCTTAGTGCTAAATATGGTCTTGATTCTCAAATTATTGTTGATTGTTTTAGAACCTTTGCTTCTCATATTAATGTTCCTAAAGAAAATTGGGACGTGTATCATGAACCTTTCAAAGACACTTGCATGGAAAATGAAATTGTTGTTAATGATTGCAATAAACATGCTCAAACTTCTGAAAATACTATTTCTTATAAGCATGTTAATTTTTGTGGAATGCATAGACCTTGTGGAATTAATCAAATCGAAGATGAATATTGTATCTATCATAGGAATGAAAAAACTAGAACATGGTACAAGGCTCTAAGAGATCTTGGTGAAAAAGTTTGTGACCTCCATCCTTTTATTTGTGAACTTTGCTATGAAGTGGGTCATTTTAATTTTCAATGTTCAGGTCATGATAATAGCCTTTCGAATCCAATTACTGCAAATTTGTATTGTGATAACATGATCACTCCTAATCAACATGATGAACTTACATTATTTTTGGGGTGTGAAGAGTTATCAAGAAAAACTTCCTTGTTAGATATGAGTGATCTTGATATGAATAGTGTGTTGCATGGATGTTATCTCTATTGTGTTAATAATTGCCATGCTAACACCTACATACAAAATATTATAAAGGATGAGACTTTACCAAAGTATGACAGGACTAATATGTGTTTTGTTCTCATTAATGAAAGAGAGGAGTCCCCCCAAGTTTCTTCCATTGTCTCTAATACTAAACCAGGTTATGTGGAGGAGCTTCCTTTCAAACCTCTCCCTCCTAAAGATAAAAAGAAGAGGGGAAAGAAGAAGAAGAAGAGGAGTAAAAGGAGAGAGGAAACGGTATCTTCTCCCAAACTTGTTGCTCCTGTTACAATTGATACTTATAATTCTGAATTCGATGATTCTGAACTTGATGATGAACCTATGCCTGTTACTTATATTAGTGATCATGATTGGGAAAATGAAACTACTTTTGATATTGAAAATCTTTGGGGTACCAATTCTGAAAATGATGATATTAATGATTGCCATACTATTAGTACTATCCATGTTTCTTCCAATGATGATATGAAAAGCTCTAAGCTTGGGGATGAGGTGTTTGAAAATCCTTTTGCTATTGCTGATTATATGCTTGATACATCTCCTTCTATTAAAAATAATGATATGTTTACGAATGAACACAGTTTGGAAGATGACTATTCTATTGCTTATGATGATACTATGCCTCCAGTCTTTGATAATTATTATAAAGAATACTATGACATAGGTTATAATTACAGTCATCCTCATGAAACTTGTCATAGTTATGGAGAGATTACCCAAAACCATCCCTTTAATATACAACTTGTCTATCATGTTAGAGTTCTTTATGATGATCCTGCCCCATTGTTATTAATGAGAAGAACTTTTCTTATGTGGAAAATAGATACTTTTGTGCATATGGATCATGGTAAGAATGTTTCATGTGATGTTATATTGTGGATTTTATCAATGATGCTACTGAAAGTTTTTATGAGAGAGGGAGGCATGGATTCATATATCTCAATAATATCAAGTCTCCTCTCTTTTTGTTGAAATTTTTGAAGTTGCACTTGTTTTGCTTTCTATGCTAGTCACTTTGTTCTTCATTGATTGTTTTCTTACAAGACTCCTTTGCATAGAAAGTGTTAGACTTAAAATGTTTTATATTTGCTTTTTGATGCTCTTATATTCAACTCTTATACATATGAGAGCATCATCAAAATCATGCCTAGCTAAAAGGCTTTAAAGAAAAGCGCTTATGGGAGACAACCCATGTTTTTATTTGTGTTATTTTTTTTTCTTTTGAGTCAAGGAGTTTTGTACTTCTGTAGCAACTCCTTTGTATCTTTATTTTATTGCATTGTTGTGCCAAGTAAAGCTTTTATTGAAAGTTGATGCAAGATTTGGATTTCTGCGCAGAGACAGATTTTTAGCTGTCACGATTTGAGCTCATCTCCTGCAGAAAATTAAAAATTCTGTAAAAAATCACGCATCTTCCTCAGATATGTACGCAACTTTCATTAAACTGGACCTGTCCATCTGAGCAACTTAAGTGCCTCGAAAAAATTCGTCTTCCAGACTGTTCTGTTTTTGACAGATTCTGCCTTTTGTTTTGCATTCGCTCTTTTACGATGTTTGTGTGGATTTCTTTGCTCCACAAAGCATTGGTGGCTGTAGCTAATGTCCAGAAGCTTTGGGAATGATTGTTTCATTACAGAATATGAGAATTTTTGTTTATGCACTAACCCTCTAATGAGAACTGTCTTGAGTTTGGTGTGAAGGAAGTTTTCAAGGATCAAGCGAGAAGGGTGATATTATGTGATCAAGAAGAGTGAAAAGCTTAAGCTTGGGGATGCCCCCGTGGTTCATCCCAACCATATTCAGAGAGACTCAAGCGTCTAAGCTTGGGGATGCCCAAGGCATCCCCTTCTTCATCAACAACTTATCAGGTCATCTCTAGTGAAACTATATTTTAATTCTTTCACATCTTATGCGCTTTACTTGGAGCGTCTGTGTGCTTTTATTTTTGTTTTTGTTTGAATAAATTCGGATCCTAGCAATCCTTGTGTGGGAGAGAGACACGCTCCGCTTTTTCATGTGAATACTCATGTTCTTCACTTATATTTGTTGAGTATTCTTAACTAGCTACTGCAGTGCTTTTAGCTCCTGTTTTTCATGCATCTCTTTGAGCTGTTAGCACGTGTTTATAAATACTCTCTTGCTGCATTATATTATCATTTGGAGAGTTTATGTTTAATAAGTTGATTGGTGTTTGCTTGGAAAAAGAAAATGCTACATGTGGTAGTGGTATGATGAAAACTTGCATAATCTTGTAGATCATTGAAACTTTGATAACTTGATTCTTTGCAAATGTTTTGAGTATTTAGATGGTAAAGCTTGCTGGTTAATTAAGTTAAAATCATTAGTGGATTGTTGTCTTTAAGCTTGTACCGTACTACAAACTCTAATAAAATTGTTGAAGGTGTAGTTGGACTTGATAGCTTTCCATGTCTGAAAGTTCATTGTAATAACTAAGTTGTGCTGAAGGTCGAGGGATCTAACGGGGTACTTGTACCGCCGTGAACGGCCCTTCTTGGAGTGAATTTTAATCATGCTCTTAATGTTGAACCTGCTAGTTGTTTGCAATAAACTTGTGAGTTCTTTTTGACTAATGTTAAGCTACGGTTTTTGGCACTTCCACCATCCATATTTGCTAGCCTCTTCGGTGCTGTGCATTGCCTTCTGCTCACATTGAGAGTTGTGCATACTTCGCCAGTACATCCAACCCCGTGGGAGACTTCCTCTTGTTCTCCTACACATAAGCCCATACATCTTCCTCAAAACAGCCACCATACCTACCTACCACAGCATTTCCATAGCTGTTCCGAGATATATTGCCATGCAACATCCATCTTACATTACATGACTTGTTGTCATTTCACTTATATATTGCTTTGCATGATTCTATACAGCTGATGTGTGGTTTACCCATGTTACGCTAGATCATTGCATATCCTGCTACACTGGCAGAGGCATACAGTTTCATACATCATGTTTGTTCATTATGAGTTATTTGTACCAAAAAGTGTGTTGTCATATTAGAGTGTTGCCCCTAAGTGAAAAGAGCCATGGAGGCCATCGAAAAGAAAACAGAAAAAGAAAAAAAAATAGAAAAAAGGAAAAAAAAGAATAAAGAAAAAGGGGGCAACATTACTATCCTTTATCCACACTTGTGCTCATGTTTAGCACCTGCAGTATTCATAGTCATCATTTGTGCTCATGTTTAGCACCTATACTCCATGTGAGAGAGTTTTCATGTTCTACTAGTATAACTATGTGGGGAATTTACACTATAGAACTTGGGTTGTATATTCCAATGATGAGCTTCCTCAAAAGTGCTCTAGGTCTTCATGAGCAACCAAGTTGGATGCACCCCCACTAGTTCCATTGGAGAGCTTTCATACACATATAGCTCTATGTGCATCCGTTGCATGGCAATCACTACTCCTTACATAGCTTCGATTATAAGACTTCCTCTTGTCTAATGATCACTTATAGCTTTGTGAGACTTTCTTCCATTGGCCTTCCAAACCCCCATTAATGTTCTCTTTGCCATAACATCTGGTGCCAATACCAAATGCTTGCGCTCACCGGTTGAGTAGACTTCGAAACAGTTGATTCATGACGTTCATGTTTATGTTTACTTGGCTGAATCCTTCTATGTTATGAAAATTTGCTTGATGCTTGGATTGAAGGATAGAACTCCTATGCTGGATACTTAAATCATCTTTAATGAACCTTGTACGGTTTCATGTCTTTGAAGCAATAGTTCATGAAAACTTTTAGCTTGTTTGACTCTTGCTTTGTCTTTTGATATCAACTATATACATTTGCTTGAATGATTTGATCACAGCTTACATGTCTTACAATATTATGATCAAGATTGTGTGAAAGCATGTCTCCTCAGAAATTATTTGTTGTTATCGTTTTACCTACTCGAGGACGAGTAGAACTAAGCTTGGGGATGCTTGATACGTCTCCAACGTATCTATAATTTCTGATGTTTCATGCTTTTTATGTATCATTGTCACATGTTTTATATGCATTATATATCATTATTATACATTTTCTGGGACTAACCTATTAACAAGATGCCACAGTGCCAGTTCCTGTTTTCTGCTGTTTTTGGTTCCAGAAAAGCTGTTCGGGCAATATTCTCGGAATTCGACGAAACAAAAGCCAAACCTCCTATTTTTCCGAGGGACACACGGAGCCAGAAGGGCAAGCCAGGGGGAGGCCCACGGCCTCCAAACCACCTGCTCACGCGGCTGGGCCCACAGGCGCGCCGGGAGGTGAGGAGGGAGCCCAGGACCTCCGCCGACATCGCCCCTTCGCCTATATATTGCCTCAGACGCGAAAACCCTAAAATACCAAGTCATATTCCACGAAGAGTTCCGCAGCGCCGCCGCCATCGACGACAAGTTTCGGGGGACAGAAGTCTCTGTTCCGGCACACCGCCGGGACGGGGAATTGCCCCCGGAGTCATCTCCATCAACTCCACCGCCATCTTCATCGCCGCTGCTGACTCCCATGATGAGGAGGGAGTAGTTCTCCCCGAGGCTGAGGGCTCTACCGGTAGCTATGTGGTTCATCTCTCTCTCACATGGTGTGATCTTTATGTGATCATGTGTATTGCTAGTATCGCTGAATACATTAATAATGTTTATGCTACTCAAGTGATTTTGTCTAGTTTCTGGAGTCATTGTGACAACACGGTATCAAGGTGACAGTGTGGGTACTTGTGTGACTCTATGAATAATTTAGACATTTATCATGGCTTATTCTTGGGAATTGTGGTGTTTGTTTACTCAGACTTTGAGGTGTGCTTTGCAGCCCTACGCATAGTACTCTTGCTTCATCAAGAAGGAGAATAATCCCGAGCAGTATTTACTTGTGTTCAGTTGTGCTAATCTAGTTGAATATGTAGATGTTACTCTTTATCTATTATGCACTCTATAGGTTACTTTAATATGAACTCCGGTACTCTCCACGGTGTAAAGGTGACAGTGTGTGCACCGTGTGTGACTCCTTTATGACGTTGTGGCGCTTGTTTACTCCGGCTTGAGGTGTGCTTTTGTCCCTACACAATGAATGGTGTTTGTTATCCAACAAGAGAGTGTTTAAGAGTAGCTTTTACTTATTCAGTTATGAGATCATTGTTGAGAGTGTCCACTAGTGAAAGTATGATCCCTAGGCCTTGTTTCTAAGCATTGAAACACCGTTTACAACAAGTTCTGCTACATGTTTGCTTGCTGCCATTTTATTTCAGATTGCAATTACTACTTATAATCATCCATATCACTTGTATTTCACTATCTCTTCGCCGAACTAGTGCACCTATACATCTGACAAGTGTATTGGGTGTGTTGGGGACACAAGAGACTTCTTGTATCTTAATTGCAGGGTTGCTTGAGAGGGATATTTGACCTCTACCTCCCTGAGTTCGATAAACCTTGGGTGATTCACTTAAGGGAAACTTGCTGCTGTTCTACAAACCTCTGCTCTTGGAGGCCCAACACTGTCTACAGGAATAGAAGCGTGTGTAGACATCAGGGAGCGAGCGCGACTCGCCGGCTCCCGCTCGGCGGCCGGTGCACCATACCCTCCGCTCGCGGATCTAGGGTGAAGGGAGCAGCTCGGCCGTGACGAGCGGCTGGACGGAGCTGGTACTCCTCCGGCGCGGTGGTAGGCGGCCGTGCTTAGAGGCGGCGTTGGCCGGAGTTAGGCGGCGCTAGGAGGCGGCGTTCGCCAGCGATTTTTGGAGCGGATGGAGAAAGGAGAGAGTTGGGGGGGGGGGGGAATGAGCTCGCGGGGCCGAGGTGAAAGGATCGGTATGGCACCTAGAGGGGGGGGGTGAATAGGTGCTACTTCAAATTTTAGTTCTTTTTCAAATTAGGCTTGACACAAAAGGTAAATTCACTAGATATGCAACTATGGTGAATTTACCTATATGACAAGCTAGCAACTAAGCACGATACACGAAGTAAAGACGGTAAACAAGGATAGAGGTAACCGAAGTGAAAGCACGCGGAGACACGGATGTATTTCCGAGTTCCTCCTTTTTAGGGGAGTACGTCTCGTTGGAGAGGTGTGAACCAACACAATGGTTCAACAGCCACAAAGGTTTCACCTTCTTCTCCGATGAACCGCACCACAAAGTTTTGGTTCACCTTCACTATCGGAAACCTTCAAGGCGGAGTCCGGAGCCTTTACAACAACAATCCGGGGCACAACCCACAACTGGATTGGGGGCTCCCGAACAGCTACAATCTGTCACAAAGACAACAAGTGAGTACAACAAGAGGCTAGGTTCTCCCAAAGGAAATCCTAGCAAATGGTCCCTCAAGTGAATGAGGGGGAAATGAGAATCGGCTTGGTGACGATGTAGATCCGGGCCTTCTCCTTCAATCCTCCAAAGATCAACGAGTCTGGGTGAAGGGATTGGGAGATCTAGTGATTGTTGAGCTTGCAACAATGGTGTTCTTCTTTTGGGTGAGCTAGCTATTCCAAGGTAGGAGAAGGGGCTTTTATAGCTCTTGCAATAACATGACCGTTAAAGGGGTACCGGAGCCCGGCCTGGGGGCCGACCTCAGTTCTTCACGCAGGAACAACAGGCAAACCGGCCTGAGGCCCGGCCTGGGCCGGTGATACGTCTCAAACGTATCTATAATTTTTGATGTTCCATGCTGATATTATACCAATTGTTACATGTTTTGCATCCACTTTATATCACTTTTATACATTTTTTGGGACTAACCTATTAACAAGATGCCATAGTGCCAGTTCCTGTTTTCTGCTGTTTTTGTATTCCAGAAAAGCTAGTCAGGAAATATTCTCGGAATTGGACGAAACTTTACGGAGGCACCTATTTTACCAGAATACACATGGAGTCCAAAGGAGCAACGAAGAGGAGCCACGTGGGCCCCACACGCACCCAGGGCGCGGCCCCCCCTCTGGCGCGTCGAGGGTACGTGTGGGCCCCACGGGGGTCGTGTAACAGCCCAAAGTTGAGAACCTGAAAACCTGTGTAAAATTTTCACTTTTGCATTTCCTCATGCATCATGGCATCCTCCTTACATTGTAAAGATTAAAACAAATGGTGTGGCAACATCTACAAAACAAATGCTAGAAATGGTTGCAAATCTTTTCAATGACTTGAGGAAGTTTGTGACAAGTAAAAACTATTTGAAGCTTGTATAATTGTCAAGGAAGTTCCAAGAGTTTAAAAATACTATTTAGAACTTGCTCTAAAATTTCTAAAGGATTATAATTTGGGAATTTGGCAAATGCCCTATTTTTTAACTCTATGAACAAATGTTGTCCAAAACATTTTATTTGGCAACCCCACTTTTTGTGGTGTTTCCACATGCTGTTAGGAGGCTACTTGATTTTTCTCAGATTTTAATAAAATGTTTAAGTGCCTCCAGAAAATCACTGAAATGCTGCTGGAATTTTTTAAAGGAATTAAAAAAGGACTTAGTGGTGATGGCAGCAAATATCCCAGGGGGGTTTTTGCAAAATCCTCATCTTCTTCCCCTGTAGCGACCGACGCCGCGCGAGCTGCTCGCGCCGCACCACCGTCTCGACGCGCTGGGGCCCGTGCCCTCCTGCCGCGCCGTGGGGAGAGAAGAGCACCCAGAGGCCGCACTGCTCCCCCATACCCTATCCTCTCACCTGCCCCACGCTCTCTTCCTTCTCCCCCACGAGCTCCCTGCCCTAGCCGCCATGGCCGTCGTCGCCGCCGCTGTTTGAGGCTGCCCCGAGCAAATCGAAGACCACCACCAGCTCCGCCGTGCTCTCCTCTACAACCTCGCCAAAGGAATCGAGCCTGTTCGCCCGCATTGTCACGCACGAGCCGTTTCTTCTCCGACCACGGCCGCCGCGTCGCCAGGCGATTCCCGCCGTCTCCGTCCAGCTCCAGTCCTCCCGAGCACCACCACGCGTCCAGGGTGAGCACACGAACCTCCAGTGCCCTCCTTTGCGTCGCTCGCGACCCGTAGCTCGGGATTCGTTGGAGCCCGCCGTAGATCGCCGTCGACGGAAATTATCGTACGCAAATCCATTTTTCTCCTTCGCTCGGAATCGATCCGGAATTGACTCAGAATTCCGGATGGCCGGAAAATTCCGGCTAGCTACTTACCTCATTTCGACAGGATCCAGTAGCGATTCGCGTTTCCCGGATTGAACTCGGAACCTGTTCGGATTATTCCGAGTGGTTCGGAATTCCGGATGAATTCCGAAATTGTCCTGTACCAAAATTTTCTACTGTTTCAATTCCTTGTGTTTCCAATTGGATCAATAATTGTGCTGTGTTATAAATAACTTATTAAGAGGACATATCTAAAAGGGAATTTATAAATGTACTAACTTTTAGCGGTGCATCAGAAAATTGTGTTCGTTATACCAAAATGCTCCGAAAAAGGTGAACTACCTCAAATCATCATCATCATGCATGTTTAATCACAATTACGGTAACGTACTTTCTCGAAGTGAGAAGAAACATTAAGTTAAATATGGGGTGTTTTCCTATCTGGTTGAAGCAATTATTCTCGCACCCCATTTAAATTGCTAGATAGCTATTAATAAGTTCAATACATTAAAATGTCATATCATCATGTGTTTGCGCATTGCATCTGTTAAAACTTGTGTGGTGATTGATTGTTCTTCCGTTGTTATGCTTCGATAGATCAAGCAGCCGGGGTTACACCGCAATACCCCGACGATCCGTACTACCAGCACCCTGAACAAGGCAAGCGTAATCCCCCTCTGAGCATGTCTTATCCTATGTTTCCGCAAATATTTTCTCCACTATAATATTGCATGCGGTTCCAAATGTCAATTTATTGGATTAGAGTATCCTATGGTTGCATTAAGTTTCCGATGCCATTACCTGTTTCCCCTCCTATTATCCATAGGATTGTATTGTTGGCCAGAAATACTTAACTATGCTATGTTGATGCTTAGCCATGCTTAGTGAAATGCTTAGCAGTCCGGTGGATGTTCCATTGTTGGAAACATGTGATGAGATGTACAGATGATGGTGGAGAATTTGTGGTGACAGGTAATAAAATGCTAAAGGTGGGGATGAGAGGCCACTATGGTTGTGGTGCTTTGTCTCACTCTCGCCGCCTAGGTGCGAGTTCTTTACCTCTTGAACCAAGAATGAGCGCGCTTCCATTCGGTGGGGTATATGGAGCCCTCGTCGACCGACTAACTTGTGAAGGGCTAGCCGAGGGTCCTCTAGTTCGGGCTTCCATTTGCGCGTGCGTTGGGATGGTGGCCAAGACTGAGATGAGGATGGTGGTGTTAGGAAAATAAGTGGCCGCGGGACAGGGTGTTGGAGGCACTGAACCTGTCCTACCGCCACTGATGATCCTGGGTTAGTCACAAGCAAGGTAAAGGTTGTAACCGTTCCCACTCAGCCGGCTTTCCCCGGAAGAGAGCTACGCGTAGGCAATGAGCCGGACGGTACCGAAGGTAAACACAGTGCACCCCTGCAGGGTTAAATCTTTTCGAAAAGCCGTGTCCACGGTTACAGACAACTTGGGAAAGGACGATAAGACCATAGAATAACTTGAACGGAATGATTAAAACCTGGGTACTAAAGGTACCACTCAAGAATGCAAGGTTGACTTCCTCGAGGGTGATTCGGGGAGGTGCCTTTGTAGAACAGGTACAGTGGTTGATGGTGGTTGATGATGAGAAAGGTGATCAAAGAAAAGAGTTACTTCTTACCTCTTTTAAAAATACTCTGAATAGTCGATGCCATTGAGTTATGTTTCTATAAATAAAATCAGCTTTATGCAAGACAGCCATAAAACTTTGAAAGCCTCATCGAGCTAAAGCTCTATATATAATCTTGCGAGTTCGTCGAACTCAACATCGTTTGTTTTGTTTCAGAGGAGGACTTCACCGACCTCGAAGGTGGGTTCTTTGTGGACGTCGACGAGTAGTCTGGGGTTCCTAGGTGGCAGCTTGGGACATCCCGGAACAGCTGGCGCTTGAATGTTTATTTGTAGGCCTCTTAGGCCATAATTTGGATCTCGTTGTTTAGACAACCTAATTCGCTTCCGCATGTTGTAATGTTGGGTCTGTGACCTCTGGTTGTAATTTGCTATCTTTCTCTATTATAAGAGTTGAACTATAATGATTTGCGTCGTAGAGTCTGTGATGTGCCAGTTGTTCCACAAGTCTTGATCTCTCTATTATGCATTGATAGTTGTGCCTGTGTTAAGGCATCAATCGGGGTGTTGCGTTGCCGATGATCAATTCCGAGCAACGCCTGCCAAAGGTTTTGGCCGGGGATTGGTAAACCCGTAACCTCCGGTTGTATCGCTTAACCGGTGACACACAGCATCACTGTATAGCAGTCGGGTCGGGGCGCCACAGGTCGTCAGCCGCCGCCCTTTCGCCTACTTATTCCCCCCGATGCAAAACCCTAAGTACCCGAGCCATATTCCATGAAAAGTTCCAGAGCCGCCGCCGTCGTCAACCCTAGCTCGGGAGGGTCCAGAACCTCTTTCCGGCACTCTGCCGGAGAGGGGAATCATCGCCGGAGGGCTCTACATCACCATGCCCGCCTCCGGAGTGATGCGTGAGTAGTTCATCCTTGGACTACGGGTCCATAGCAGTAGCTAGATGGTTGTCTCTCCACTTTGTGCCATCATGTTTAGATCTTGTGAGCTGTCTAACATGATCAAGATCATCTTATTGTAATGATGCATGTTGTGTTTGCTGGGATCCGATGAATATTGAATATTATGATCAAGTTGTTTATTAATCTATGATACATGTTATTTATGATCTTGCGTGCTTTCCGTTACTAGTAGATGCTTTGGCCAAGTAGATGCTTGTAACTCCAAGAGGGAGTATTTATGCTAGATAGTGGGTTCAGTCTCCAGTAATCTGGGCGAGTGACAGCAATGCCTAAGGTTGTGGATGTGCTGTTGCTACTAGGGGTAACATAACAATGATATGTCCACGGTCATATGTATTTGTTTACTTTACGCACATTGCTTAATGCGATTATCCGTTGCTTGCAACTTAATACCGACGGGGAACACGGATGTCAACCTGAAGGTGGATTATTAGTCATAGATGTTGTTGGATAATGGTCTATGTATTTTGTCATAATGCCCAATTAAATATCATGGTAGCCAACTTGTCTTATATGTATGCTTTGCCATGCACTCAATATTTTGTCAATTGCCCAGCTGTAATTTGTTTACCCAGCATGACGTTTATCTTTATGGAGAGACACCACTAGTGAACAGTGGACCCCGGTCCATTCTTTTACATTGATTAAATCACAAACTGCAAACAATTGTTCTCTTTTACTTTCTGCAATTAAATACTGTTTTCCACACCATACGTTTAATCCTTTGTTTTCAGTAAGCCGGTGAGATTGACAACCTCACTGTTTCGTTGGGGCAAAGTAGTCTGATTGTGTTGTCTGCAGGTTCCACGTCAGCGCCGGATTCCCTGGTGTTGCGCCGCATCATATTTCGCCGTTGACAACCTTCTGAAGTGCTACTACTCCTACCGGTTCGATAAACTTTGGTTTCATACTGAGGGAAACTTGCTGCTGGACTACATCATACCTTCCTCTTGGGGTCTCCCAACGAACGTGTGTTTCACGCCATCAAGCTATTTTTTTGGCGCCGTTGCCGGGGAGTAGAAGTATTTCAGGAAGCTCTGCAAACTCCCTGCAACAGCTATTTTCGGGGAGTCAGCAGGCTTCTGCAAGGGGAGTCTGACACTTCCAATCTCTTTACTTTGTTTTTGTCTTGCATAGTTTATTTTATTTTATCTTGTTCGCTTTTAATTATCAAAAACAAAAAAAATTAGTTTCTTGCATCTAGTTTATTTCGGTTTGTTATTATGTCTAGTTGTTCACTTGCTATCAATGGAAACAAAATCTTGTTGGCTAAGTGGGTTCACGGAGGAACAACAAAATTATTTTAAGGATTATCGGTAGTCTCGAAAAGGGGAACACTTGTGGGTACAAATATATAAATTGAACTGTTTTGCTAGAAACTTGTGCTCTACTTATGATGAATCATGGTGCTTTAATGAATGTTTTTGTTGTAGGAGGCATAAACACCTCCCTTTTCAATGTGATTATAATGATGATGAGACTTTGGCTTCTTATGCTAAAGGAAATTATGACTTTGTTAATCTTGAAAAAATTGAAGAATTTGTTGTTTTTAAGGGAGCTTATGAAATTGCTTGTGTGTTTCAGGGTGATGATGCCCCTTATAAGTCTGAGAATTCCGAGATACTTGGTTACTGCCTTGAATATTACAATGATAATCCTTATATCACTAAATTTCTTGAGAAAACTTATTCTCCAGAACAACTTGCTTCTTTTCAGGGACCTGTGGAACAAGAAATTGCTGAAACTGAAGTCTCATTGGATGAAAAAGAGGAAGATAGTGATGAACAAAAGGAGGATCAACCTCCGAAAGATAGTAACTCTTTAACTCTTACATTATTTGATTGCCCTCCACGCCTATCTAAGGAGGAAGAGTGCTATATTGTTGAATTGCATGATTCTATTGAAATATCCCTTTTGATAAATTTGAAGTAAACAACACCTTGACTCAAGAAAAGGAAATTGCAGAAAGTAAAAATGTGCTCACTAATGTTATATATGATAATGCTCTTGATGATGGTCCTATATTGCCTAATGATATTTATTATACTACTATTGTCAAAAGTGGGTTTAATGACCCCGCTGTTTTTTAGCCTAATAAAAATTATGTGTTTGTAGATCATGAAAAACATGCTTTATGTGATAGTTATATTGTTGAGTTTGTTCATGATGCTACTGAAAGTTATTATGAGAGAGGAAAATATGGTTGTAAAAGTTTTCAAGTTACTAAAACACCTCTCTTTATGTTGAAAGTTTTGAAGTTGCATTTGTTTCGTATTTCTATGCTAGTTGCTTTATGCTTCAATAATTTATTTTATTACAAGATTCCCTTGCATAGGAAGTGGGTTAGACTTAAATGTGTTTGATATTTGCCTCTTGATGCTCTCTTTTGTTTTTCAACTCTTATTCTTAGGAGAGCATCATTAAAATCTGCTAGCCTAGATAAAAGGCATTAAGGAAAGCGCTTTTGGGAGGCAACACATTATCTTTTATTTTCAGTTTTTGTCAAGGTGTTGTTTACTTCTGTAGCAACTCCTTTGTATCTTTACTTTTTCGCATTGTTGTGCCAAGAGTAGCCTCTAATGTTAAGATGATGCTAAATTTTGATTGCTGCTCAGAAACAGATTTTTGCTGTTCACTGTACGAAATTCCTAAAATCACCAGTTTGTTAATTAAATCTGAAATGTTTTGTGCGTAATCTTTATGAATGTCTGAATCTTTCGCTAGTTCAAAGTTTTTCGATCTGAGCGTCGTAAGTGCCTCGAAAAAATTCGTCTTTGCGGACTGTTCTGTTTTAGACAGATTATGCCTTTTATTTTGCATTATCTCTTTTACTAGTGTTGAGTGAAATTCTTTTTGGGTGGAAGAGCTTCACATAACATCAGTGGCAGTAGCTAATGTTTAAAGTAACGAGTCATATTGCGTATTTATAGAACATATGAGTTTTTGAATATGCACTAACTCTCTAATGGGATTTGCTTTGAGTTTGGTGTGACGGAAGTTTTCAAGGGTCAAGAGAGAAGGATGATATAATAGGATCAAGAAGAGTGAAGAGCTTAAGCTTGGGGAGGCTCTCATGGATCTCCCCAGCATATTTCAAGAAGACTCAAGCGTCTAAGCTTGGGGATGCCCAAGGCATCCCCTTCTTCATCGGCAAAATTATCAGGTCATGTCTAGTGAAACTATATTTTTATTCTTTCACATCATATGTGCTGTTCTTGGAGCGTCTGCGTGCTTTTATTTTCAGTATTTTTATTTTCATTTTGCAATCAACTTGATTGGACCCTAGCATTCTTGATTGGGAGAGAGACACGATCCGCTTTTTCATGAGAATACTCCTATTCTTCACTTATATTTGTTGAGTATTCATATCTAGCGCTGTTCAGCTTTTAGCTCTTGTTTTCATGTATCTCTTGTCAGATCTATTAGTTCTTTTAAAGAAAGTACTCTCTTGCTTCACTTATACTTGTTTGGAGAGTTATTGAAATAAATTGATTGGTGTTTGGTTGGAACAGAAAATGTTGCATGTGGTAAATGGTATAATGGAAAAAACTTGCATATTCTTGTAGATCACTAATTTGGATAATTTGATACTTGTCAATTGTTTTGAGTTAACAAGTAGATCATGATTAAACTTTTGCATCATGAAAGTTAAGCCCATTAGTGAAGAACTACCGTAAAGCTAGTTGAAATTTGGTTTGGATGAGTGATACCTCTAAGGTCTAGATATTTTCTAATAAAAGGGTTTGGTTATCAAGGAAGACGGTGTGAAGTCTTATAATGTTTGCAATATGTTTGTCATGTAAAATTTGGTGTACTGGTTGATATTCTTGTTTGCTTACATAACCTTGCTAGCCTAAACTCTGTACTGAGAGGGAATGCTTCTCGTGCATCCAAATCCTTGAGCCAAAATCCATGCCATTTGTGTCCACCATAACTACCTATATGTGGTATTTCCTTGCCACTCCAAATAAATTTTTCATGTGCTACCTTTAAATTATTCAAACTGTTATTATTCCTTTTTGTGTCAATGTTTACTAGCTCATGAGGAAGTAGTGGGTTATTCTTTATTCGACTTGTCAAACAGACTTTACACCTGGACTAGTGGCATATATATCCGCTTATCCAATAATTTTGCAAAAAGAGCTGGCAACGGGGTGCCCAGTCCCAATTAATTACAACTTTAACCACTTAATTCTCTTCACATTTTTGCCCTGATTTATCAGTCAAGCAATGACAAACAGTGAAATACCTGCATGTGTAAACAAAAGATAAAGAAGGATGATCTGCCTTGCTGGTAGAAATAACGTCATTCATGGGAGCCGGTCTTAAAAGTCTGTTTGATAGGAAGAATACTGTTTTCATCCGCTACCATTCGTTGACAATTAACAAACACCTCTCAAAACTTAATTTTTACTCTCTATATGATTTCAAAAACTAAAAAGCTCTAGCACATGATTTAATCCCTGCTTCTCTCTGCGAAGGGCCTTTCTTTTACTTTTATGTTGAGTCAGATTTCCTATTCTTTCTATCTTCCACAAGCAAACACTAGTGTCAACTTGTTACAACATTTGTTATATGCTACATATTGGACTTATTATATTGCTTTGTGTTGACAATATCCACGAGATGAATATGTTGAAAGTTGAAGCAAATGCTGAAACTTAAATCTTCCTTTGTGTTGATTAAATACCTTTTGTTAGAATCTATTGCTTTATGAGTTAACTCTTATGTGAATTGATGGCGTGAAACACACGTTCGTTGGGAAACCCCAAGAGGAAGGTATGATGTAGTCCAGCAGCAAGTTTTCCCTCAGTTTGAAACCAAGGTTATCGAACCAGTAGGAGCAGTAGCACTTCAGAAGGTTGTTGGCGGCACCGTTACTCGATCACCAACGTTGAATCTGCACACAACACAATCAAACTACTTTGCCCCAATGAAACAGTGAGGTTGTCAATCTCACTGGCTTGCTGAAAACAAAGGATTAAATGTATGGTGTGGAAAACAGTTTTAAATTGCAGAGAATGAAAAGGAACAATGTTTGCAGTTAGTTGTATTATCAGTGTAAAAGAATGGACCGGGGTCCACAGTTCACTAGAGGTGTCTCTCCGTAAAAGATAACTAACATGCTGGGTGAACAAATTACAGCTGGGCAATTGACAAATATTGAGCGCATGACAATGCATATATATGAAATGATGACTACTATGATATTTAATTGTGCATTACGACAAAATACATAGACCGTTATCCAACAGCATCTATGACTAATAATCCACCGCCAGGTTGTCATCCGAGTCCCCCGTTGGTATTAAGTTGCAAGCAACGGATAATCGCATTAAGTAATGTGCGTAATGTAAACAAGTACATATGACCGTGGACATAGCATTGTTAGGTTATCCCTAGTGGCAACAGCACATCCGAAATCTTACAAGTTGCTGTCACTCTCCCAGATTACCGGAGGCATGAACCCACTATCTAGCATAAATACTCTCTCTTGGAGTTACAAGCATCTACTTGGCCAAAGCATCTACTAGTAACGGAAAGCATGCAAGATCATAAATAACATAGGTAATAAATTGATAGTCAACTTGACATAGTATTCAATATTCATCGGATCCCAGCAAACACAACATGTAGCATTACAATAAGATGATCTTGATCATGTTAGGCAGCTCACAAGATCTAAACATGATGGCACAAAGTGGAGAAACAACCATCAAGCTACTGCTATGGACCCGTAGTCCAAAGATGAACTACTCACGCATCAATCCGGAGGCAGGCATGATGATGTAGAGCCCTCCGGTGATAATTCCCCTCTCCGACAGGGTGCCGGGAAGAGGTTCTGGACCCTCCCGAGCTAGGGTTGACGACGGCGGCGTCTCTGGAACTTTTCGTGGAATATGACTCGGGCACTTAGGGTTTTGCATCGCGGGGAATAAGTAGGCGAAAGGGCGGCGGCTGACGACCCCCGTGGGGCCCACACGTACCCTCGACGCGCCGGAGGGGGGGCCGCGCCCTGGGTGCGTGTGGGGCCCACGTGGCTCCTCTTCGTTGCTCCTTTGGACTCCATGTGTATTCTGGTAAAATAGGTGCCTCCGTAAAGTTTCGTCCAATTCCGAGAATATTTCCTGACTAGCTTTTCTGGAATACAAAAACAGCAGAAAACAGGAACTGGCACTGTGGCATCTTGTTAATAGGTTAGTACCAAAAAATGTATAAAAGTGATATAAAGTGGATGCAAAACATGTAACAATTGGTATAATATCAGCATGGAACATCAAAAATTATAGATACGTTTGAGACGTATCATGAACCTTTGGATGCATTGTCTCCAAAGTACTATTCATGAAAAAGTTTAGCTTGTGTGATTCATTGTTTACTCATTATTTATTTGGTAGCAAACCATAGACCATTTATTTGGATCACTTCATTCATTTACATGTGCCTTACAATGTTATATGATCAAGATTATGATGGTAGCATGTCACGTAAAAAATTATATTGTTTTATCGTTTACCTACTAGAGTACGAGCAGCAACTAAGCTTGGGGATGCTGATACGTCTCAAATGTATCTATAATTTTTGATGTTCCATGTTGATATTATACCAATTGTTACATGTTTTGCATCCACTTTATGTCACTTTTATACATTTTTTGGGACTAACCTATTAACAAGATGCCACAGTGCCAGTTCCTGTTTTCTGCTGTTTTTGTATTCCAGAAAAGCTAGTCTGGAAATATTCTCGAAATTGGACGAAACTTTACGGAGGCACCTATTTTATCAGAAGATACATGGAGTCCAAAGGTGCGATGAAGAGGAGCCAGCAGGGCCCCACACGCACCTAGGGCACGGGTCCCCCTCCTGCCGCGCCCTGGGGTGGTGTGGGCCCCTCGGGGGTCTCCAGCCGCCGCCCTTTCGCCTACTTATTCCCCCCGATGCAAAAACCCTAAATACCCGAGCCATATTCCACGAAAAGTTCCAGAGGCGCCGCTCGGGAGGGTCCAGAACCTCTTCCCGGCACTCTGTCGGAGAGGGGAATCATCACCGGAGGGCTCTACATCACCATGCCCGCCTCCGGAGTGATGCGTGAGTAGTTCATCCTTGGACTACGGGTCCATAGCAGTAGCTAGATGGTTGTCTCTCCACTTTGTGCCATCATGTTTAGATCTTGTGAGCTGCCTAACATGATCAAGATCATCTTATTGTAATGCTGCATGTTGTGTTTGCTGGGATCCGATGTATATTGAATACTATGATCAAGTTGTTTATTAATCTATGATACATGTCATTTATGATCTTGTATGCTTTCCTTTACTAGTAGATTCTTTGGCCAAGTAGATGCTTGTAACTCCAAGAGGGAGTATTTATGCTAGATAGTGGGTTCAGTCTCCAGTAATCTGGGCGAGTGACAGCAACGCCTAAGGTTGTGGATGTGTTGTTGCTACTAGGGGTAACATAACAATGCTATGTCCACGGTCATATGTATTTGTTTACTTTACGCACATTGCTTAATGCGATTATCCGTTGCTTGCAACTTAATACCGACGGGAACACGGATGTCAACCTGAAGGTGGATTATTAGTCATAGATGCTGTTGGATAATGGTCTATGTATTTTGTCGTAATGTCCAATTAAATATCATGGTAGCCAACTTGTCTTATATGTATGCTTTGCCATGCGCTCAATATTTTGTCAATTGCCCAGCTGTAATTTGTTTACCCAGCATGACGTTTATCTTTATGGAGAGACACCACTAGTGAACTGTGGACCCCGGTCCATTCTTTTACATTGATTAAACCACAAACTGCAAACAATTGTTCTCTTTTACTTTCTGCAATTAAATATTGTTTTCCACACCATACGTTTAATCATTTGTTTTCAGCAAGCCGGTGAGATTGACAATCTCACTGTTTCGTTGGGCCAAAGTAGTTTGATTATGTTGTGTGCAGCTTCCACGTCAGCGCCGGATTCCCTAGTGTTGCGCCGCATCATATTTCGCCGTTGACAACCTTCTGAAGTGCTACTACTCCTACTGGTTCGATAAACCTTGGTTTCATACTGAGCGAAACTTGCTGCTGGACTACATCATACCTTCCTCTTGGGGTCTCCCTACGAACGTGTGTTTCACGCCATCAGCCGGCCTGGAGCCCGGCCTGCCCGCAGAGCCGCCCGCCCTGGAGCCTGGCCTGGGCCGGCCTGGGGGTCGGCCTGCCCGCAGAGCCGCCCGGCCTGGAGCCCGGCCTAGGCTGGCCTGGGGGCTGGCCACCCCGCAGAGCCGCCCGGCCTGGAGCCCGGCCTAGGCCGGCCCCCAGGCCGGCCACCCAGCTGCTCTGCCATCTTCCTTCTATCGAAGCATCCGTCAACCCATTTTCTTCCCTTTTTGTGTTTAGAGAGAGATGCTAAAATCCTTTATCATATATACTCAGTTTTTTGTGGATACTTAGCACAACGTTAAATTCTTCCAAGTGTTGTGATCAAACACCAAAACAAGATTAACGGACAACGTCCTTTCAATCTCCCCCTTTTTGATGTTTGATGACAACACAAGGATTTGCAAAAAGATATCTCATTTAAGCATGGCAAAGTTTTTGAGAGAAGCTCCCCCCTTACACTTATAAGCCAACAAGGTATACAAGTATAATAAGCTCAAACGAGAACAAGAGGTAGGCAAAATAAATATATACTACGTGAGCAAAGGATATGCGATAATTCTCACCATAGTCCTCATATGAGTAGGGCAATTTTCTCACCATGGGCTTCATATAGAAATAATCTTGGAATAATATCACCTTGCAATGAACTCCAAATAATAGACAATAAACCGGGAAAGTCCTTACAATAACATAAACGGTGGTCCATAATATCCGTACAATGATCCATGACATATGACAAGTTCCACGATACATAACAAATAGAGTTCACTTAAAACAAGTTCGATGCAAATGAGAAGGCAAATATGAAAACGCAAATGGATGCAATGCAAATCCCCGGAGATCTCTCTCCCCCTTTGGCATCAAAACACCAAAAAGGGAGAAAGTGAAGTGAAAGTCCATGACCACTCATCATCATCATCATCATGAGCAGCTGGACCGGAGCTAGACTGGCCAGGGTCGCCTTGCCAATATGGAGCAAGAGAGGAGGCGTCATCGCCGAACCAATAAGTGTACTTGTTCTGGGCCATGTAGGTGTTCTCTGAGACTTCATCTGAGCTGTCTGGATAGGAGAGATTGAGCTGAGTCATGATCGCACGTTGATTGCGGTTGTAGACCTTTTGCTTGTGGTATGCCTTGTACTCTGATTTCCGTTTCTCCACAAAGAAACAGTTCATCCTCTTGAGCGCTTGAACTAAACCACCCTTCTTCTGAGGAGCCTCATCATCATTCTGAGCACGATATGGTGGAACATAGATAGGAGCATCTGGAGGAGGTGCATGTAGAGCAATAAGAGGAGGCTCAAACATCTTGCCCGAATTGACCACATCAGTATCTAACTTGGTGTTGAAGAGAGTCTGCAGATATGGGCCATAAACAGGAACCTTGTTCTTAAGAACTACCAGGCGCATCTCCTGCCACGTGTAATCAAGAAAATCTATGGGCCTCCTCCTCTCGAAAAGAGCAACAATGTGATGAAGGCAATTGATCATCCGCTCGCAAACCTCGCCCTTTTCCCCATACTTGCATTTAAGACAGTTCCTCAAGATGGCATGAGTGACTTTCCAATAAGGATACATGTAGGAGGTCTTACCAAGCTTTCCACGAAGCCCTATCCCTGGTGGATAGCAATGACGGATCCCCGGATCTGCTAGCATAACTTTCTGACAATGAAGACGAATGTAGTTTGTTGGAGCATAAGGAAACTCCTCAAGACCAAAAAGTGCCCCAAAATCAGCCAGAGAAGCTTCACATACAGTAGTGTGACACATCCAGGTCATAGTCCTCTTGCGATCAGAAGAGAAATGAACTGTGGCATAAAATTGCTTAAGCAACTCAGGAGAATAGGGGGTGCTAAAAGTCATGAGCTTAGATAGTCCATGAAAATCCATAACTTCCATCACATCTGGCCATTCAGCCCGTGCATTTGCAAGATTGAAATAGGAAGTGGGCACATGAGCATTCACTTGCTTATTAACACGTTGGAGATAAACTTCCTGATGCATCTTGCAATAGAACCTAGGATCATCGGGACAAGTGCTATGGCCAAAAGCATAGGGATTGAAAATCAAGCGGTCTTGCTCAAACTCAGGGCGAGGCACTTTGACCCAATCAGCACGTACCGGTTCATCTGGATTGTCAAGAGGTTGTGAACCTCCCTTTGGCTTGGCAGCTTTCTTGGTCACGGTCTTCTTGATCCCAGCAGCTTTCTTGAGTTTCTTGGCCTTGGGCATGGAGGAGGATTCGGCATTGAGATCATCAACAATGTCATCCAGCCCATCGAAGGTCTTGCTGGACTTGGCTCCCCTGCTTGACTGAGGAACATCCTCCTCCCAATCATCATCCCAGTTCTCCATCCTTCAACCTTGAGAGGAGCTTCAAGAGACACCAACAATGGAGGAGATCCCCCAAATCCGTCCCCAAAGGAGAAACTGCGTGGATAGGATGGAAGATCGGGTGAATCCCCTTCAGATCTGTGGAGAGGAAGGAGTGGCGGAGGCTCTAATGGAGGGGGGTCGAGGAGGAGCTTGAGGGGGAGGCGCAGCCGGCCATGGAGGAGGACAACACGAGGAAGGGGAAGAAAACTGGAAACCGCTCGAAGAGGACTCCCGTGCGAGACTTAAGTGGCGGCTGCCAGCCTGGGAGCCGGCCTGGGCCGGCCAGGGGGCCGGGCGCCAACCCAAGACAGACGGCCTGGGCCGTCCAGGGGGCCGGGCTCCAACCCGAGCCAGCCGGCCTGGGCCGGTCCAGGGGCCGGTTCCCTTCTGCCTTCTCCGTCCACCTTCATTTCGATCGACGAACAGAGCTTCGAACACCTTGCATCTTCAAGAATATCACTGAGCAACCGTTGAGTGATCCGAGGAGATGCAAAATATGAGAAAACTTCACACATCCAATGGGAAAAATAAAACCTCCAAATAAGCAACATTGGATGTGATTCAAAAAGATGATAAACAACGAATATGCACCAAAAACTCACGGAAAAACCAACTCTTCAAGGAGAAGAGGGCGGTGGCCTAGGCCACCATGTATGAGTGAATGTGGTGTGACACCGCGAAGATATATCTTGGGTTCACCGCCACTACTCGTCATTTTAAGCTCACAATTCATAGAACAAATATAGAGATGCAAATGAGTTCTTACTATCGGCATAATGGGGGAAGGGATAGTCCAATGGATTAAGACCGCACTCCCCTATGTCCATGCCTACACCTAAACCAAATAGATAGTCAAGAAATAGGTGTGTATGCAAGATAGTCAAGTCAAGCTCCTTGAATCCACGATATTTAGCTCATGCCTCAAATAAGTGAATCTTGCTTCATCAAGTGGCTTCGTGAACATATCGGCAAGTTGGTTCTTGGTTGGAATATAGCCAAGCTCAATGTCACCCCGGGAAATGTGATCACGAATAAAATGATGACGAATCTCAATATGCTTTGTTCTTGAGTGTTCCACCGGGTTGTGACCAATCTTGATAGCACTTTCATTGTCACACAAAAGAGGCACTTTGTCACAATGGACACCGTATTCCTTTAAAGTTTGCCTCATCCATAACAATTGAGTGCAAGCACTAGCGGCTGCCACATACTCGGCTTCGGCAGTGGAGAGAGATACACAATTTTGCTTCTTAGAAGACCAACTCACCAAGGACCTACCAAGGAATTGGCATGCCCCGGAAGTTGATTTCCTATCATCCTTACAACCAGCCCAATCCGAATCCGTATACCCGGCAAGAGAGAAGTTGGAGTCCTTAGGATACCACAAACCAAACCTTGGGGTATGAAACAAATATCGAAGGATTCTATTGACCGCCTTCATGTGGCTTTCTTTAGGAGCCGCTTGATACCTTGCACACACCCTACACTCAACACAATATGGGGTCTAGATGCACAAAGATAAAGCAAAGAACCAATCATAGAGCGATAAAGAGATTGATCCACATCAATACCCTGTGGATTGAGTTCAAGGTGACACTTGGTGTCCATAGGAAACCTTTTTCCTTTAGCATCTTGCATGTTGAACTTCTTGAGAATGTCTTGGGTAAATTTGGTTTGAGAGATGAAAGTCCCTTCACTCAATTGCTTGATCTCAAAGCCAAGAAAGAACTTCAACTCTCCCATCATAGACATCTCGAACCTATCGGTCATAAGCTTTGAGAATTCATCATTAAAAGCTTTGTTAGATGAGCCAAAGATAATATCATCCACATAGAGTTGGCAGATCGATTTGCCCCACTTCAAATCCACGGTCTAGCAATAGCTCTCTTAGGTGCTCATACCAAGCACGAGGTGCTTGTTTGAGACCATAGAGCGCCTTATCAAGCTTGTAGACATGGTTAGGAAAGTTTGGGTCCTCAAATCCCGGTGGTTGCTTAACATATACCAACTCCTTTAGAGGACCATTAAGAAAAGCACTTTTCACATCCATTTGTTGCAATTTAAAGTTATGATGTGATGCATATGCAAGAACGATACGGATGGACTCAAGGCGAGCCACGGGAGCAAAGGTCTCTCCAAAATCAATGCCTTCAACTTGAGAGTACCCTTGAGCCACCAATCTTGCCTTGTTCCTCACAACCATTCCATGTTCATCTTGTTTGTTCTTGAATATCCACTTTGTGCCTATAACATTGCGGCGATCTTTTGGCTTCTCAACTAAATTCCACACTTTGTTGCGCTTGAAGTTATTGAGTTCATCATGCATGGCTTCCAACCAATCCAGATCTTCAAGAGCCTCAAACACTTTCTTTGGTTCCACCATGGAGATGTGTGCTTGATGCTCACAAAAGCTTGCCAATTGACCTCTTGTGGTAACCATGCGACTTAAATCACCAATAATAGATTCAAGATGCATACTCTTTCTTCTCATATCTCTTTTAACTCCTGCTTGACGATGGGTTTCGATATCCTATTGGATCTCGGAGGTATCACTTGATCATCTTGATCATTTGAGTCCCCGTCTTGACCGGAGTGTTGACCTTGATCATCATTTTGCACAACTTCAACAATAGAAGGAGAGGATTGATCTTGGTCTTGACCTTGGCTAGCATCAACAATAGGAGAGCTTGGTTCTTGCGTAGCAACTTGGTCAACTTGAGGAGGGTCTTGAACTTGTTCTTGGATAGGTGCGTCATTTGCTTCCATGGAGGGCGCCGGTTCAACTTGCGATGATGTGGTCTCCACTTGAGTGGAACTTGTACTTGCTTGAGGAGGCTCATGATGGATTTCAACGGGGCGATAGAAGCCAACGCCCATTCTCCTTTTAGCATTTGAGGTTCCTCATTATCTACATCACAAACATGAAATTGCGCCACTTGGGAGCCGTCATTCTCATCAAACCTCACACTACAAGATTCCACAACTCTCCCTAAGGATTTGTGGTAGACTCTATAAGTGTGAGAGTCCGCACCGTAACCAACAAGAATACCCTCTAAAGCTTTAGGTTCAAATTTAGATAAACGAACACCTTTGATTTTGTAGAAACACTTACAACCAAACACACGGTAGTAGGAGATATTAGGCTTGTTGCCGGTAAGCATTTCATATGGAGTCTCCTTTCTTCCAACACGAAAGAATAACCGGTTAGATGAGTGACACGCCGTCGAGATGGCCTCGGCCCACAAGAAAAGCGGAGACTTAAACTCCGCCAACATGGACCTTGCCATATCCACGAGAGTCCGGTTCTTCCTCTCGGCTACACATTTTGTTGAGGGGTATATGCAGCGGAATATTGATGACGAATTCCCTCTTCACTAAGAAACTCATTTAGGGTGTAGTTCTTGAACTCGGAGCCATTGTCACTTCTAATGGCCAATATGGGAACATTGTGTTGACGTTGAACTTCATTGGAGAAGTCGATGATGGCTTGTTGAGTCTCATCCTTTGACTTGAAGAAATAAACCCAAGTAAATCTTGAATAGTCATCAACAATCACCAAACAATACTTCTTCCCACCAAGACTCGGTTGAGGAACGGCACCAAAGAGATCAACATGAAGAAGTTCCAATATCCTCTTTGATGAGATGATGGTCTTGCTTGAGTGGGGAGAATCATGCATCTTTCCTTCAACACAAGCCCTACAAAGACGATCTCTAGAAAAAGAAACGTCCTCTTTTAGTCCAAGAATGTGGCCACCCTTGTGAAGACTTTGCAAAGTTCTCATGTTGACATGGGACAAGCGGCGATGCCACAACCACCCCACGTCGGCCTTTCCGAATAGGCATATTGCTTGAGTGTTGGTTGACCCCGAAAAGTCCACCACAAACAACTCATTTTCAACATACCCAACGAACATGACCTTTAGAGTCTTGCTCCTCAAGAGTACCACCATATCAATAGTAAAATGGACATCAAAATTCATCTTATTAAGTGCACGAACGGACATAAGATTGTAACCGAGAGACTCGACAAGCATGACATTTACAAGGGTGATATCCTTTGCAACTACCACCTTGCCGAGACTCTTTACCTCAGCTTTTGACTTATCACCATAAGAGACGGTTGAGTGATTTAGATTTGGTCTCAACTCTGTCATAATCTCCTTGCTTCCGGTCATATGACTAGTGCATCCACTAGCATAGTCCTACAAGAAATCATTGCTTGGATTTAGGTACCCATTTCACAATGGGTCCTCTTTGGTTAGCAACAAGGGTCTTAGGAACCCAAATAGAATAAGTAATGTAACCATCATAAGGACCAACATATTTTGCATAAACATCCCCATAATAATCAACATAAAGAATGTAGTTGGGATTGTTATGCCCCGCAAAGTCACTACGAGTGGTCTTGCCCCTAGTGGCATTACCACCCGCAATGGAAGTCTTGGCTTGTGCGGGCTTGGTCTTGTTCTCCTTGTTGTTGCTCACCTTCTTTTTGCCTTGGCTACATAACCAAGACCCTCCTTCCCTTTGTGTGGTTTTTGCTCAAACAAATAAGCAAACACCTTTTCTTTACCTTTGGGAATAGAGGTCTTGGCACTAGTGGCCTTGGCAAGATCCACCTTCAACCTAGCATTTTCCTCAATAATATTTGCATGATCACAAGAGAGAATAGAGGTACTAGGTGTATTAGATTTAGAAAGTTGAGTTTGTAGTTGCTCATGAGACTTGACTAGAAGAGAGTGAGTCGTCTCCAAGGCCTTGTGAGCCTTGTCAAGTTTCTCCATCTCCTCAAGAAGTCTAGCATTAGCAGCCACAAATTTGACTTTCTCCTTTTTAATCACTTTATATTTAGCAAAGACATGATCTCTATCCTTAATGATTTTAGCAATTATTTCATCATTTTTATCATCAAGAGACTCAAGTCTTTCCTCAAGAGTAGTTCTATATTCACTTTCTTCATCAAGAGAAGCATTCAAGGATGCTACGGTAGCTTTCAAGGATGCAATGGTGAGAGAGTCCTCTCTCTCAATTTTTCCTTTGTCTTCAAGGAGTTCATCGGCCGCATTAAGTTGTCTCATGAGAGACTCAACATGTTCCTTAGCTTCACCTTGCAAGTTAGTCACAAAGTATCGAAAGTAACAAATTCTTTCTTAATCACAAGACTAGATTGATCATCCATTTCATGCATAGTCTTGGGAGTAGAAGATGATACCTCGGTAACTTGAGCCATGAGACAACGAGCGTTGTTGGTGGAGAGATTTTCATTGGGGGATTCAAAGAGAGAAGATGATGGAGTTGATACAATAGCCAATGCGGCCACCTCTTTAGTGGGTTCATCTTCTCCTTCGGAATCTTCGAAGGGTACTCTTCTTGAGCCACCAACACTATTCTTGGTGCCTTCTTGAAGAATGGCTTCCTCTTGATCGCGGGATTCTTTTGAATCAACTTTGAGTGATCCTTTAGGACAAGCCTTCCACCATGTTGTTCTCGGTTCTCAAAGGACAATCTTTGATGAAGTGATGCTTGTCATGACAATTGTAGCAAGTCTTTGTCCTTGTGGCAAACTCCTTCTTCCCACTTGGATTGTTCTTTAGGTCAACTTGAGCCTTTGCCTTGGCCGGGTCACGCCAAAAAGCTCTTGTGGCAAGGGCCACGTGACCATGGTAGGCTTGTTCAAGTTCATCGGGGAGAATGTTGTTTGGGCATGCTTCAACCTCATCACGTTCATCAAGGCACACCACCTTGGCCTTCAAAGCAAGTGAGGGACCTTGTTTCATCCCATGGCCCTAGCACGGTTGTCTTGAGCATTCTTGGTGGCAACCTTGGAGGCTTGAACTTCTTGCATAACTTCATTGGATGACATTTGAAGATAGTTGTGTCTTCCTTGTATGGCCTTCAACTCAATGGGTTCGAAGGGCATGAGAGCATTCACATACTTCCTCTTGATCCAAGCATCATCCACATAGGTTGCCCCTACATTATAAAAGGCTTTGCAAGAATCTTGAGTCTTCCATACATCTCCTCATGAGTTTCATTATCAAGCATGTAGAAGCCTTCGGCTTCATTGCTCAAAGCATCAAATCTATTCCTCTTCATGCTATCATTTCCAAGAAATGCTTTCTCAAGACAATCCCAACCTTCTTTGGCGGTGGTGACATGTTGAATATGATGCATACCATTGTCTCCAACGGCAAGTTCAAGCATGTGGAGAGCGGAGGCATTGAGTTGTTTTTCGGCCACTTCCCTTCTTGACAAATTGTTTGGATCCACAACCTTGTATCCATCTTGAATGATCCTCCAAATCTCGATAGAAGAACTGTTGACATGAGATCTCATTGAGTGTTGCCAACTAGTAAAAGCTAATGCATTAAGCTTAGGTGGAGGACCTAAAGGATTTATGCGGGTATATGGGATAGGAGGGTCGGGAGAGTACCAACCCGGAGGAGGAACCGTATGGTACTCGGGCTTCTCCTCTTCCGACTTGGAAGTGGATGGAGGGGTATTTTTAAGTTTGGTTTCTTCATCCCTTTTCTTTTTCTCTTTTTCCTCCTCGGTTTCACCGTCATTGGAGTTAGCGGAGTCCTCTAGTGAGACGTCCTCCGAAGGAACCATGCCACTTGAGAGTTTCATGATCAAGTCACTTATCTCATCAAATTTGATATCCATGGACGATTTCAATGATGTTTCCATCGTTTTGAGATCGGCCATGGATGCCGGAGTGGTTTGGTTCTCATCGGACTCATCACCACTTAGTGTCATACTTCTCTTAGGCGGTTAAGCCCAACAAGAGAGCCGAGGCTCTGATACCAATTGAAATGATCGGTATGACACCTAGAGGGAAGGGGGTGAATAGGTGCTACTTCAAATTTTAGTTCTTTTTCAAATTAGGCTTGACACAAAATTCTCTAGATATGCAACTATGGTGAATTTACCTATATGACAAGCTAGCAACTAAGCACGATACACGAAGTAAAGACGGTAAACAAGGATAGAGGTAACCGAAATGAAAGCACGCGGAGACACGGATGTATTTCCGAGTTCCTCCTTTTTAGGGGAGTACGTCTCGTTGGAGAGGTGTGAACCAACACAATGGTTCAACAGCCACAAAGGGTTCACCTTCTTCTCCGATAAACCGCATGATACGTCTCAAACGTATCTATAATTTTTGATGTTCCATGCATGTTTTATATCAATTGCTACATATTTTATATGCACTTTATATCATATTATGACATTTATTGGACTAATCTACTAATAGTTCCCAAAGTGCACAATGTTCTTGTTTTACACTTTAATATGTAGGAATTATCAAATAAGGCAAAGGAAACCTTGTTGGAGTCGAATTGGAACTTTTCAGAAATCTGTCTGAAAACTATTTTTAAAGATTGTCAAGTTTGGGCCTGAAGACGACGTCAAATGGAAATCAAATATTCTACGAAGTTGTGGGAAATTTTCTGTTGATCGATCTAGAATTAAAATTCGGCCCAATCCGAGTCTGGATGCTCGAGATATGCCCGTTTTGGTGGAGCCCAAGAGGGGATGACGGAAATCCGTGAGACTTTATAAGGAGAGAAAACCTAACTCATGGGGAGGCCCCCATACCACGAATTTTCCTCCTCCCAGGCAGCCGTCTGGGGATGGAGAACCTCCTCCATACCACCACCATCTTCAAGAAAGAAGAGGGGCCAAGGGCCGCCGCCGCGCCTCGCTGCCGCCTCCACGGGCTGCCGCCGCCGCCGCGCCGTGGCTGCTGCGGGCTGCCGCCTCCACTCCGGGCTGCACCTCTCCATCAAGCTCCTCATCACCATGACCATGTGTGAGTAGTCTCCCTCGGGGCTGAGGGCTCATGTCGGTAGCTATGTGGTTTATCTCTCTCTCTCTCATGATGTGATCTATATGTGATCATGAGTTTTGTAATCTAGTTGAATTCATAAATGTTACTCTTCATTATATTATGAATATGCTACTCAAGTGGTTTTATTAATGTAAACTCCGGAGTCACCTTTGTCCCACGGTGCGAAGTTGACAGTGTGCGCACCGTGTGTGGCTCTTAGGCTAAAGATTACAGGAATACTTATCATGAGTTATTATTTGTGTTGCATGTCTCTATGAACTTGTGGTGTTTGTCTAGTACTATTTAGGGCGCTCAAGTTGACAGTGTGGGGTTCCCTAGATGTGGAATGCGACTTTAAGGTGTGCTTTTATAGCCCTACGCAGTGGATTGTTGTTCGTTATCCAACGAGAGAATAATTCAGAGTAGCATAGTGAAGAGGAAATATATATGTATTCAATTATATTATTATTGTTGAGAGTGTCCACTAGTGAAAGTATGATCCCTAGGCCTTATTTCCAAGCATTGAAACACCGTTTACTCTCATTTTGTCTCATGTTTGCTTGCTGCCATTTTTATTTCAGATTGCAATTACCACTTATAATCATCCATATCACTTGTATTTTAATATCTCTTCGCCGAACTAGTGCACCTATACACCTGACAAGTGTATTGGGTGTGTTGGGGACACAAGAGACTTCTTGTATCTTAATTGCAGGGTTGCTTGAGAGGGATATCTTTGACCTCTATCTCCCTGAGTTCGATAAACCTTGGGTTATTCACTTAAGGGAAACTTGCTGCTGTTCTAGAAACCTCTGCACTTGGAGGCCCAACACTGTCTACAAGAATAGAAGCGTGCGTAGACATCACCGCACCACAAAGGTTTGGCTCACCTTCACTATCGGAAACCTTCAAGGCGGAGTCCGGAGCCTTTACAACAACGATCTGGGGCACAACCCACAACTGGATTGGGGGCTCCCGAACAGCTACAATCTGTCACAAAGACAACAAGTGAGTATAACAAGAGGCTAGGTTCTCCCAAAGGAAATCCTAGCAAATGGTCCCTCAAGTGAATGAGGGGGAAATGAGAATCGGCTTGGTGACGATGTAGATCCGGGCCTTCTCCTTCAATCCTCCAAGATCAACGAGTTTGGGTGGAGGGATTGGGAGATCTAGTGATTCTTGAGGTTGCAACAATGGTGTTCTTCTTTTTGGGCGAGCTAGCTATTCCAAGGTAGGAGAAGGGCTTTTATAGCTCTTGCAATAACATGACCGTTAAAGGGGTACGGGAGCCCGGCCTGGGGGCTGGCCACCCCACAGAGCCACCCGGCCTGGAGCCCGGCCTAGGCCGGCCCCCAGGCCGGCCACCCTGCTGCTCCGCCATCTTCCTTCTATCGAAGCATCCGTCAACCCATTTTCTTCCCTTTTTGTGTTTAGAGAGAGATGCTAAAATCCTTTATCATATATACTCAGTTTCCTGTGGATACTTAGCACAACGTTAAATTCTTCCAAGTGTTGTGATCAAACACTAAAACAAGATTAACGGACAATGTCCTTTCAGGAGGGTGCTCGCGGGGCAAAGCTCGGTCGGGCCCACGCGTGGGCATTTTTCCGTATGAGCTCGGCCTGGCTGCAGTGAGAAGCTCGATTCGAGCTTCGCAACCGGGCAGGGCTAAGGACTCTTTTCGCATGAGGTGGGCATGGCCCAGGTTGCCCACCCGACCTACCAAACACCCGAAATTCTTTTTTTTTTTTGCGAAACACATTACAACGCAAGCGCTCATATACACGCGCATACACTCACCCCTATGAACGCACACACGCACACCCTACCCCTATGAGCACCTCCGAGAGACTGAGCCGGCGGATCAGGTCTTGAGATTGACGAATTCACCACGGGCGCCTCGCTGTCGACGGGAACGTCGCCTCCCACTGAAGAATATTCCGCCTAAATGAGAAACACCAGCGTCAAACCTGGGTTTGACCTCTGGTGGGCTGGGGTACAACCACCCTCCTAACCATCTTGCCACAGGCAAGTTCTCACACCCGAAATTCTGATGAGGTGGGAATTTCTCAGCCCACCCGACCTACGAAACACACCCTTATGCTCTCCCACCATCGTCCCATCGTCCGGCCAGAGGGCAGCGGCACCTTCGATCAAGCCGCCGACAACCGCTTCCTCTGGAGATTCTTCTTCTTCAGGTTTCCTAGAGAGGGAGTATATATAATACACATGGATCGATCGATCTCACAGTCCCAGCTCCTACACATGCTCTTCAATCTGTGAGAGTCGATAACTAATTGGCTTCGGGCTACAGACGAGCGACGCAGGCGTGGCGCCGGCCGACGAATCCTCCGATGGCCTCGACGAGCTCGGCGACACGCGCCGCGGTCTCCTCGTCGGCCTGCTCGGGCTCGGCCACGCCGTGTATCACGTAGAACATGTGTTGGGGGAATCATAACCCGGTATGCCCATGAAGAGCGAAGCGTAACCCGCCAGGCAGGAGGCCGGCCTGGGCTAGGTTACCTCACACTCCACATGGACTGGGTTACACTTGGCCCAACAGGCTCATTCAGACCCGGCTAAGATCATGACCCGGCCAAGGAGAAGACTTGGCCAGGAGATGACCCGGCCGGGAGGCAGACCCGGTTTCTAGAGTCAGACCCGGTTTCAGGAGGCAGACCCAGTTTCAAGAGGCAGATCCGGCAAACAGGCAGACCCGGTTTTCAGGACAACCTGGCACCTAGAGGGGTCTCGAAAGATGCCATAGAAGGAAGATTCTGGAAGACCCGGAATCCTGGTACAAGTTGGAGACTCAAGACTTGGAGATCACGAAGGACCTAGATTAGGTCTCTTATTTCGGGTATAACCCAGTTTTTACCTTGTACGACTAGGAGATCTGGCCATCTATATAAGCAGGCTCCTAGGTCATAGAGAGAGAGGCCGAATACGATAGGCAAAATAGAGAGAGCTCGGAGAGAGAGCTCCCACGCCGGAATCATCCAAACCCGGCGATCGCTATTGGCGCACCATGTAATCTGTTATCATATAGTGATTTATAGCAGGACGTAGGGATCCTCCACCGAGGGGACCTGAACCTGGGTAAAAAATACCCTCCCTCGCAGAGCTAGACCAACTCCTGGACACCAGAGCCGCCTTGCCCCTCATCTCAAGTTACCCCTTGGTAACATCTGCCGTGACAACTCCACGACAGTTGGCGCCCACCGTGGGGCTCGCGTCCAAGTGTGTCCTCATCAAGGGAGAAGCGCTGCGAGGGATGGAGAAAATCCGTCGGCGAGATCATCAGCAACCAGCAAGAAGATCGCGTCGTCCATGATTTTGGGTGAAACCCGGATGCAAGATTTATTGGAAGAGATAGAAAAGCCGGGCATAGAGAGAGCCGGCCATGGAAAACAGAATCAAAACCCGCCGATTCGGAAGCTGCACTGTGTACCGGACAAAGTCGATCGTTTGGGTTATCCCGATAGATGCACGGAGGCAACCAAAGCAGGTCGCACGAGTAAAATAAATATAAGCCGGATGTCGCTGTGCCGGGTCTTCACTACGTCAAAATTTGCAATCCAATCACCGTCGCCCGGGCGCGCTAATCAGATCCGCTCTTTTTTTTTTAGATAACAACTGATGGAATTTCCACAATGGCGAAACCGATTACAAACGACTCGACAAAAAACGGAAAATACAATATGGACCCAGAAGACCACACACCGTACTTCCAAATCGCAATCAAGCCCATCGTCCTCATCGTCACCAACCAAGTACAGAGACCGGACCCAGAAGCAGCACATCTTCAGACACCATCGAGTCACCGCCGCTACCTTCGCCACATTGGGCTTTGAACACCGCAGGAGTGCCCACCCCGCGGGGTGAGAGCTAATAACCTTTTCCAGACCATCGGGCAAGCAGGAGATGGGGAAGACCAGGCAGTACCTCCAATCCAAGATCCCCGAGCAGTAGGTCCCAACCATCGATGCCACGTCGAGCCGCCTCCTCCCTCGCCACCATGGCCGGCCGGAAGAAGCTTCAAGACGAGACAGTCGCATCTCAAAAAAAGACCATAAACAACCCTGACGAGGAAGGCGGTTGTACCATCCCCTTTCACTCCCTCGCTACCACGGCCGGCCGAGGGGAAGACAATAGCATCAGCAGTCCTCCGACTCCCGAACAGACTCCCAAAGCTCCACGACAGAGTCGAAAGACGACCGCGCCCGGAGAGACCACCCTCTCCAAATCCGCAGAAATCAGATCCGCTCGATATAGCCATTGGAATCGCACAAGCTGACCTCGATATGGTAGCAATTTGCTATTAGCCGAGTTACGTACGGAACAAAAAGTCCGGGACAGGTTGCAACTCGACAAGTGGCCAGAAAATCAATGGCATTAAAATCCCATCTAGGATGGATCAGGTCCCAAGAAAAGGCGAGTCAATCCGTAGTGTGCTACATGGAAGCCGAATCAAATTGGCCAGGGCTCATGCCCGCCATGCAAAAGGAGTATATATCTAGACGAGCGAAAGAAAATTAGAGAAGAAAAGTGCACAGCCTCAAGTGCAAGTTTGCGCAAGATTTCCAGTAGAGGAGAGCCGGCCAAAAAGATAAAATAAAGACGGGTCGTATCACAGCGAGGGACGACTCCTACCTTGCCGTGGATGACTGCCGGTTCATGGACGATTTTTAAACTTAACTCGCCCCACATCGACTTCAAATTCATCTTCACATCATCACGAGACTTTGAGAAAGCAAGCTGTTATCAGCATGAGCCGACGACAGTCAAGGGAGAAGATCGATTGATCAAGGAAGCTGGCAGCTGTTCGCATGCACCAGTCCACCAGCCGGGTCGAGTCCCGAGAAAGAGAGTGTGCACGCATTAAATAGGGAAAGGGAAAACTACTTTTTTCATACATGGATCGTTTGAAGCCGGCAGCTGTTTGAAGCAAAGTTCCAAGTGGAGTATGATGCATGGATATTACCGTGGTTCCCAACAATCAATTAGTGCAATCCATTACAAATTCAAGGCTATACGCACAAGAAAAGGCAGAAATACAAGCCAGGTGCTAGCTTGGTCTCAATTACAAGCGCGTCTCGGAGAAAGAATCAATCTGCTAGTCTACCAGAAATCATCATCATCAGCCGGCTTGTCGTCGCGGCCGGCTTGTCAATCCAACTGAGTTGTTGTCCAGTTGATTCATCGTCCTGGGCGACTCGCCGTTTAAAGTATACAACTAAATTGCGTATAGCAAGTCGTGAAGGAAGAAAAATAAAAAGCTGCAAAAGCTCAGCCGCTCGTGGTTTCCAATGATCCCAGAATGGAGAGTTCAGCGTGCTACCGGCTCAAAAACAAAAGAAAAAAGAAAAATCAGGCTGGCCTATTTGAGGAGGGACTCCTCGCTCATCGGTACAGCTTCATCAACGTGATGTTCCGGCTCAGCAGTCGTTGCGGTTTATTCATCAATATGTTGCGGCTTAATCGCCGTCGAGTCTTTCTAATTGTTGCAATTTGGGTTAATTGCCGGGTTACAGATTGCGCGTCATCACGGTCTAAAAAAAGCTAAGTTATTTCTATGATTAAATTTTATATTTTATTATTCAGTTAATTTAATAAAGCCGAGTGAAGACATGGATCCTACCAACTAATGGACCATACTGGAATCTATTGGAGGAAATTCATGAAACATCTCTCGGCTTCACCCGTATTATATATAGTGCTTCTTTTATGTCTAGTACCATTTATCCTGTTACAAAAAATAAGCTTAGCCCAAGAGTGCTACGCAACTTCGGTTAGCGATGCCCAGGAGTGCTTTGCAACAAAAAATAAGCTTAGCCCAAGTGCGTTTCGCAACTTCGGTTAGCGTTGTCCAGGAGTGCTTCGCAAAAAACATATAAACTTGGCCCAAGAGCGCTTCGCAACTTCGGTTAGCGTTGTCCAGGAGTGCTTCGCAACAGTATATGGATCAATGGGGTAATGTTGCACAGTTAAGCCTTTACTTTATAAACATTGATCTAGGTATTGGGGGCTCTTACTTGAATAGTTTGTAGCTGCAATCCCAAGACCCAGCTTTTATGCCACTAATATAATTCTTGGTTATCTTACTATTGAGCTTGATGTGACTCGCACTTATATGGCCTGATTGCTCACCTGTAAATTCAATCAGTCATGAGACCCATTGGGACTTGCCTGGCCTGTTTTTATCAGAGAAGTTGCGACAGAGATAATCCATGCGAAAGCCGGCTCATAGTTAAAGAAACAAAAGGGTCATCTAAACCAAAGTGATTTGCAGAACGACAGATTTGCAGAACGACATCACGTTCATTAGAAAAGCAAATCCTCAGGGTGCACATACACCATCAAGACAAAATATTCATAAGTTATTAATTTTCTTACACTAGTAGGAAAAGGCTTATAGCCACCAGCGTACCGCTGGCGGACAACGTCTTCGTCCGCCAGCGCTACGACCGCTGGCGGGCGGTTTTTCCTGTCCGCCACTGGTTCTGGACGTACCGCTGGCGGACAACAGCACAGCTCGCCAGCGGTAGGAACAGGAATCTGGGACGAGGCGGGGCAAACTACCGCTGGCGGGCACAATACGCGCCCGCCAGAGGTATTAAACGTACCGCTGGCGGACGATAGACAGGGCCCGCTAGCGGTAGTTGCCGCGGCTGAGCTCAGCTGGGAAAAAAATGGGGACAGTACCGCTGGCGGGCTGACGAAATAGTACGCCAGCGCTCCGTTCAGTACCGCTGGCGGGCACGCTGAAGCGTCCGCCAGCGGTAACCTGGGAAAGTGACATAAGTACGTGCGGCCGCACCTACCACCCTTGCTCACTTATTGCACTTCACTCTTCTCTCTCTTAGCTCGAGTTTCCCCCATTTGTGGCTCATTTCCTCCATGAAATTAATCACTTTTAGCCAACAAAAAGTGATTTAGTTGATAGATCCCACTAGATCTCTCCCCCACATCCAACTTTGACCAAAAGAAATCCACTCAAGTCACTCAGATCTCAAGATCAAGATTTCATCTTCGGCCGACTTCCGCGGTTATTTTGACGTGTGTTTTAACATTCTTAAGGTGATCTTTTAGCGATATAAGTTAAAACACATTCTTAAAATTAATTTGGTCGGATAAATGCGCCCGCCGTAACCATGCGAAATGCTGGATGAAAAATGGCTTGGAATGTGTGAAATTGAGTTGTGATGAATAAATTTGTGTTGTGATGTGTGAAAATTAATGAGGGTGCCAATACCATGCCGGAATGTTGATTCATTTTCCGTTTCGGCAACTTTTGGCACTCTCCTTGGGTCCTATTTGTAGGAAGGTCATGGCGAATTTTTTCGTGAAATAAACCCGATAAAATATTAAATGGTGCTTAATTATTGTCTTGATTATACAACGTGCAGGTGATAATGGTTATTATGAGTGAACATGTCGTGAATACATACTTGAGACACGCGACGGAAGACATGCTGCAGAATAAGCGCAAAGATATACAGTGTCCGTGTCGCGCATGCAAACTCGAGGTCGGCATCAGTCCATTTACCGGAACTTTGCTGGAACACCTGCTCTTCCGTGGTTTCATGGATGGCCACACTCGTTGGTTAACAGATGATGAACATGATGGAAATGATGGTGCGCCGGAAGGAAATAATCAGGATCAAGGGCAGCAAGACAATAACAACGAGGGGCCAGAACACGAAGAGCCTGATCCGGATCCCGTGCAACATGATGAAGTAGAAGAAGACGATGATGATCGTGTGGTACTAGAAGAGGAGGACACACGGACACCGCTAACTTCAGTCGTGCGGGACCCTCATCTAACAGAATTGTTTCTTCAGAAGACGGCTAACAGGGAATCTAAGCTGGCGCAATTGGAGAAAGATTCAAATACTCCGTTGTATCCAGGCTGCGACCCAGAAGCTTCCCGCTTGAAAGTATCGCTTGATTTTCTGCAGATGAAGACAAGACACAAATTGAGCGATATAAGCGTCGACGCTAACCTGGAATATTTGCACGGTATCCTTCCGAAGGGCAACACGTGTCCTAAAAGTTGTGACGAAGCCAAGAAAGTCGTGTGCCCCTTTGATTTACCGCACGAGAGGTACCATGTGTGCATCTTCGATTGCTACATATTTCGGAAAGAGGACGAGGGAATGACCAAATGTCCAGTGTGCAATGCCAATCGATACAAGACCGGGAAGAAAGCCCCTCGCAAAGTTGTGTGGTACTTTCCGCTCATTCCTCGTCTGCAGCGATATTTCGCAGACCGTAAGGAAGCAAAGCTTATGCGCTGGCACGCGGAAAGAAAGGCGGCAGTGGTGCAAGATTCAGACCGGAGTGAAAAGATAATTCTGACACACCCTTCGGATGCAAGCCAGTGGAAAGCATTAGACTCTTTCGATGCAGACTTTGGAGACGAGCCAAGGAATATCAGATTGGGTTGCAGCACCGACGGTCTCAATCCGTTTGGCAACCAGAGCAGTTCACACAGCACGTGGCCCGTGTTTGTATGGATATACAACCTACCTCCCTGGTTGTGTATGAAAAGGAAGTACATACACATGAGCATGCTAATTCAAGGGCCGAAACAACCTGGCAGCGACATCAATCTGTATCTGAAGCTACTGAAAGATGAGCTAGACACGTTATGGTCGTCCCAAGGGGTTCCCACTTGGGACGCCGTCGCAGAAGATTATTTCCCTATGAGAGCTGCCTTGTTGTGTACAGTGCACGATTTGCCCGGCTACGCATATGTTGCCGGCCAGGTGTGCCACGGATATTTCGGATGTGTCAGGTGCCTGGATGATCCGACATACCTCCAGCTGAAGAAAGACGGTTCTTCGAAAACCGTCTACATAGGCCATCGAAGGTGGCTAGACGATGAAGACCCATGGAGATGGCGTGGAGACCTTTTCAACGGTAAAGATGAGCTCCGAGAACCTCCACTTAAGAAGAGCGGCGATGACATTTACGAGTTGCTGAATGAATGGCAAGAGTGCCCTGAGCCGGGAAAGAAGCGAAAGGCGCCAAAACCGCTCTGTGGTGTTTGGAAGACGAGGTCTGTGTTTTGGGACTTGCCATACTGGCCCATCTACACTACGCCAAATTGCCTTGATCTAATGCATGTGACGAAGAATGTGTTCGAGAGTATGTTTGGCACTGTACTCCACATGGCGGACAGGACCAAAGATGGGCCAAAAGCAAGATTGGACCTTAAACATATGGACATCAGGAAAGAGCTTCATGCGCAGCGCAAAAATGTGGTAGACGACCAGTTGGATGAGGAGATGGACGGTCACAATGCCAAAAGGGTTAAGAAGAATGACTATTACTGTCCCCCCTCTTGCTTCACTCTTAGTCCAAAGGAGGTCGAACAATTGATGAAGTGCCTTCTAGGAGTCAAAGTGCCTTTGGGTTACTCGGGGCTGATAAGCAGATTCTTAGACTGGCAGAAAAAGAATTTCAGCGGTATGAAGTCTCATGATTGTCACGTGATGATGACACAGATATTCCCAGTTGCGATCCGAGGGATAATGGACAAGCACGTCCGTGAGACCCTTTTTGGACTCTGTAACTTCTTTGACGTGATCTCTCGAAAGTCAATCACCGCAAAGAGACTCTCAACGCTGCAGGAAGAGATTGTTGTGATACTATGCGAGCTTGAGATGTACTTCCCGCCCGCATTCTTTGATATTTGCGTGCATTTGTTGGTCCACATCGTGGATGATATCATTCATCTCGGACCGTTGTTTCTCCACAACATGATGGCGTTCGAAAGGATGAATGGGGTCATAAAAGGATTTGTTCGTAACAGGGCCCGTCCGGATGGAAGCATCGTTCAAGGCTTTCTCACTGAAGAGTGCATCTCTTTCTGCACGAATCATCTGGAGATAATTGATAACCCTGTTGGTTTGCCCCCAAACAAGCACTTTGGCAAGTTAGGTGGGTCAGGTCACAAAAATGGCGCGCGGGACTTACATGTGGGCTTCAGTAAGAGAATGGCCGACTTTAAGAGGGCAAACTTAGTAGCTCTCCAACACCTTCAAATGGTCGATACTTGGGTGCAAAAGCACAAACTGGAGATTAAGCAGAAGTACATTAGCCAGGGCAGGCAAAGGACCGAAGGAGAAATAATCAGAGAGCACAACTCCTCTTTCTTGAGTTGGTTCAAAGATGAGCTTGTCGCTCCGCCAACGGATGATGCAGAAGGTAGATGGTTATACGACTTGTCACGTGGCCCCGCCCCCAACCTCGCGACATTTCAAGCATATGATATCAACGGGTTCACTTTCTACACAGAGGCAAAGGACAAAACTTCTGACTATCAAAATTCAGGGGTAACAATGCTATCTTACGTCGGTGACAAAAAGTTCAGATACTACGGAAGGATAGAGGACATCTGGGAGCTTAACTACTCTGGAGAGAAGGTGCCGATGTTCCGTGTGAGATGGGCTAGGTTATCCACCGTGAAAAAGGAAGACCAATACTTCACCACCATGGTTTTACCGGAAGCCGGCACTTCATCAAGCAGCACGAACGTCACCGCACAAAATGAGCCATGGGTATTGGCTAAGCACGTGTCTCAGTGCTTCTTCATAACCGACCCGTCAAAGCCTAGCCGTGTAGTCGTGAGGAGAGGCAAAAGAAACATCATTGGAATGGATGGAATCGCGAACGAGGACGACTTCGACCAGTACGGTGACCCTAATATTGAAGATGATGAAGATGATGATAACACGCCATACACATCAAGAAGAAGCAGAACCACGCTACCCACGAGAGGAGGTCTTCCATTCTTAAGAAGAGGTCATAATGTGGGGCTGAATTATGTAGCTAAGACCACCAAGAAAGGCAAGAAGAAGGCCAAACGCTAAGAGAAAAGCGCGAGACACATGCATGTGTGTTATTGTAAAAAGTTGTAATTTAATTAAGATGTTTTGAACAATGTGATGTGTATGAATATTTATTTATATACACACAACTATTTATTTATATACGCACAACTATACTAGAAAATACTAAATAATAACAAAAAACAGAATAAAAAACAAAACAGAAAATTTTAAAACATACCGCTGGCGGATAAATCTTTCCGTCCGCCAGCGGTAACCATATACCGCTGGCGGACACCTGGCCCGTCCGCCAGCGGTAAGTGTGGCCGGCCCACTTACCGGCCGGTCGGGCCGCTCTCTTTCCATCTTCCCAGTTCTTCCCCCACCCGCGCCCGGCCTAACCCCGCGCCGCCGCCGCGCCGCCCCGGCCTCCGAACCGCCCCGCCGCCCACATTCGCCGCCGCCGCCGCCGTCGACCGCCGCCCCACCCCCCACCGCCCCGATTCGCCGCCCCGCGCCGCCCCGACTCGCCTCCCCGCGCCGCCCCGATTCGCCGCGCCGCCCCGACTCGCCTCCCCGCGCCGCCCCGATTCGCCGCCCCGCGCCTCCCCGACTCGCCTCCCCGCGCCGCCCCGACTTAGCCGCCCGCCGCCCCACCCCGCGCCGCCCCGATTCGCCGCGCCTACTCGCCGCCTCCCCGACCGCCGCCGTCGCCGGCCTACTCCTCCACGCCGCCGCGCCCTCCCGGTGAGCTCACCCGCCCCTCCTCCCTCCCCTCCCACCCGTTAACCGCCGTGCACGGAAGGTGTTTGTTGAAATGCCATTACTATTTTTTACCCCTTATTTGTGGTTAGTGGTGACAATATGAAGTATGCATGTGAATATGGTTGCGGATGTGATTCGGTGGTGGTTGTGATGTGATTCGGAAATGCCGATTTTGGTGGTTGTGATGAATATAAAATGTTTGCAGGTACCCTTGAGTCCCTTGAGATTGCCGGAACGTTGATTAGCTTCCGTTTCGGCAAATTCGGGTACTCCATATCTCGTAATTGTAGCAAAGGTCATGCCAAAAAAATTCGTGAATTTTTTCGTTATACTAAAGTTCGACTTTTCTCGTTAGTGTGAACATGGCGGACAACGACGAGGCCGGCGGTTCTCATATACAAGACGAGGATCCGATGCAGGCGTTCATAGAGAACGAACTCAGAAATACCTTCAAATCCATGTTTCCTACTGTCCGTGAGTTTGTTGGGACTTGGATGAAGGGAGGCCAAGTAGGACCTCCCCCCATGATCGGCTACGGGTGCGGCAACTCTATCACCAATTTGGTTCCTATCTTGCCAAATCATGGGACGCCAGAAGATGTGCCGGTGAACAAGCCTAAGAAGGCACGTAAAAGATACAAGAAAACAAAATTGGACGACTCCACCGTCCCACCGGAGCAGGGGACTGATTCCCGGTTTGTGGACAGGATACCCATCAAGGACTGGCATAAGATGCATCACTTGGGTAGATCGATCCTGCCGGCGGATCGTGTCAAACAGTTGAGAGGACATTTGTTGGACCTACATGAGGTTGTTCTTGTTGTGGAGAGGAAACTTCTCGACCAAGAAGCTCCAACATATCCCCTTTTCATTGCAAATGTACCAGAACGGTTGGGCTTTGTCAGGGAAAATGGCGCAGACCTGCTCTTTGTGAGATTTGATGATATCTTCGCAGTGTACCATAGTCTTCCGCTCCACCCATCCATAGTCCGTCTTGTTGCGCTCCAAATGGCGCACCAAATCAAAATGGAGAATACCCCCGGCATAGTGATGGTTGACCCCTACTACATGCAAGAAATGTTCGTGAACAACCCTGAGGGTAGGAAATCCGCGACCGGTTATCTCCAAAAGCTCTTCCTCGACAATGCGTCGAGCCCGCCGTGCTCATTTCTCTTGCCTTATTTTCCCGAGTAAGTCATGCCTACCTGTCATAACATGCTTCCACAGATTTCCATCGTTGAATTTGCGTCTACAATGGTGATGTTTTGCGCAGAAACAAACACGGCACCCTCATCCACTTGGACATGGAACGCTTAGCTGCCTTGTATCTCGATAGCGGGGATCGCTATGAAGACAGGGCGGAGTCTAAGCGGGACTACACCGACATCAAGATTGTTCTGAATAATGCTCTCCACGGCTACGCCATGAAGGGTGGCCCGATTTTAAAAACAAGAAAGTCAGAGGATGGAAGGTTTAGGTTCGCGCACAGAACGTATTTCCCCTGCATGAAGCAGGATTCAAGTAGTTGGATGGAGTCATGGTACCTCCTCTATCAAATGAGGTGGTTTTTAAAGTTTCAACGACGAGGCCAATTTATTTCTCGTGATTTCAACGCATGGGTTGCAAGACTAAAGGACTCCGCTGATTATGTTATCAGAGCCGAGTTCCGATACATTCAGAACATGATCGCGCGAATCATCATGTGTGACGTCCTAGATCAAGATGGACAATTCTACTACGGCTTACAACCACCAGCTAATGCCGATATAGAAAGGCGCTTAAGCTATTCGGGTGATGACAGGCCATTCAACTCGTTAAATGGTTGTGAACCATTCCCGTAGATACCAGAGAGAAGGTGATCGAGGAACAAATCTTTATTCTGTCTTATGTACACAACTCGTTAGATGCATGCATGCTTAGTTAATTTTTTGTTTGCTTTAATCTTTCTTCTCTCTTATGTACACAAATCTTTTTTCTTACAACTCTTATTTGACTTGTAATTTTATATGCGTCTTGTGTACAGAGAAATGGGAAGTGGTATGTGGTGTACAAAGGTCGTGTTCCAGGAGTATATGAAAAGTGGGAAGACTGTAAAAAGCAAGTGAACGAGTTCAAAGACAACAACCACAAGAGCTACAAGACTAAATCGGAGGCGGAAGCTAGGTATGCCAACCATCTACTTGAGGAAGAAAAGACGAACCGGATGATGAAGTCCAACATCATCGTGAACAACCACAACATTTACGAAAGTAAAGCGAGACAGAAGCTAGATATTTGCATCACCTGCTTGCGGAAGAGAGGAAGAACCGGATGAAGTCCAACTTCATCGTGATCCCCTTCTTACTGATCATTATTGGCATTCTCTTGTATAAGATTGTGTTTTAGATGACAATAGTAATCCATTTGGAAAACTTCCGTGTATGAATTAATCTATCGACATGTATTCGTGTATGACAACTTTTGACGCGTTTGTATGTGGAAATTTCTATGTTATTATCATTTTCGTCGCCTGTATCTCAATATCCTGTATTTATATTTGATATGCTGCTGGAATACGTTATTAAAAAAAAAAACCACGAAAAATGTACCGTTGGCGGACACAGAGGCGTACCGCTGGCGGACAACTCTCTCAGAACTCCAACCAGCGAGACGTACCGCTGGCGGCCGAAGTATCTTAGCGCTGGCGGCCGCTGCTGCACGCCAGCGCTGCCTATCCTCGCGCTGGCGGGCGGAAATTGATCGTTACCGCTGGCGGACGGCCGCCCGCCAGCGGTAAATCGTTACCACTGGCGTAATCACCGCTGGCGGGCGCCCGCCCGGCAGCGGTAGACCATTTCCGTCCGCCAGCGGTAGGCCTTTTCCTACTAGTGTTACAAGTCCATCGGGCTAAATAATATTATCTTTTGCAGAGAGAAAAATATTTGTAGGATCAATTTATAACCCGATAGCAGTAGCCGGCTCATCAAGCTGATTTTTATTATTTTTTGGAGTCATTTTTGCTTTGTAGCAGATTATTTCCTGGACGCGTTCCAGGTCTTCGTTTTCAATTCTATATCAACGGCGGCGACCTCATCGCTACACAGGGACGGAGCTGCCTTGCAAGCACCTGTGTCAGCTGACCCCAGTGAAAAATACTAAATCCTTCACTAAATTAATGCTAGCTAGTGTTTAGTGAAGTGGATGACCCCATTAGAAATAGAGAGATTGTAGTGATGACCCCATTGGCATATTTTTCCAGCTTCGTCCCTGTCGCTACATCGGTCAGGCGTCTGAGGGCGTATGAGCGCTCTCTTGCGACCGAATTCGCGACTCGCCAAGCTCCGGGTCTCACGCGAGCTGGAATTCTGAAGCCAGCCGACTTCCAAACTGCGAGTTGTTTTCCTGCATGGGAGTTCTGGGCTCGTCAAGCAAATAAAGAGATATTTTATTAGGCACTGATGAATCTCAAGCAATCAGCGGCGGGATGATTCGTTTCAATCGAGAAGTCAGTATGGTCAAAGCAGCACAAGGAGGCCATAATTTGAAGGTCACGCTACAGCAGCCTTTGCAGTACCAGTCGGACATGGCTGATTAGAGAAGAAAAATCGTATGGAGTTGCTGCCTTGTCAGGTGGTCATGCATGCATGCAATCAAAGCATGTCACGTGAAAGAATGAAGAAGAGAGCCCAGATAAACATGCTGCCTTTTCATGTGGGTATGCATGTAATCAAAGCAGATCGCATGAGAAAAGAAATAAGAACAGCCACACGCGAGTTCGTCTGAAGCTAGTTTGGTACTGTGATGCACGATCATCACGTTCAAGAAGAAATGAAAAAAGGGAAACACAAGCCGGATGATACAAATGCCCATACAAATCAATCGGAGGTTATTACGTGAGGAGTGGCCGGATTACGATTCGTCCCAGCTTGGCTCAGCTGGCTCGGCCTCGTCCCCAATACGGCCGGCTCTACCCAGGCTGGCCGGGTCTTCAGTATTTTTGATCTTGGCCGGCTTCGCCAACACCGCGACTGATTCCAGCCATGCGGCTCGTCGTGTTTGAAGTGAAAAGAAAGGTTCTACAGAATGAGCCCCGAGTGGTTGCAGGCGAACGAATTGATGCTTGAGGGCTACAAGCGTTGAAATTTTTCTAAGTGATACAAATATTGAAGAACGAGCTCCGAGCTGCTGTAGGAACAACAACCAGGCGCTTGGGGGCTACTATATTTCAAATTTTACGAGATTCCAACAGGAAAAGCGTGAGTCCCAGGTCGCTGCAGGCGTACAACCCGACACTTGGGGGTTACACAGTTTGAAGCTAATTTTTTGAAGTGATGAGAAAGTCCTAGGTCGTTGCAGGCACGCAACCCGGCACTTGGGGTTACAGTATTTAAAGTTCAAAATTTCTTTCAGAGGAACAAGATGCAAAAGTCTCAGGTTGCTGCAGGCACACAACCCGGCACTTGGGGGCTACAAATTATATATTCGGAGCAAAAGTGTTTATCTATTTATCACAAGCACCAAGTTATCGCGAGGTGATAAACTCGGAGCTTGGGGGCTACAGGCTATAATATTCTTGAGAACTGGTAAAGCTGGAGGTATTTGCGCTGGGTCTTCAAAAATCCAGGTCTTGAAAGATAGCCTCCATGTGAGTAGCTCCATCAAGTCCGGACTGTAGGAATCTGGAGCATCCTTCAGCACGTATGAGAAGGCTCTATCAAAAAACCGGGTCAACGGACTCACAAAAGAAACACATGGAAATTTTCCCGGCAGAATAAGCACGAGTTAAAACCTAGAGGCATATGAACCCAGGAAGAAACAAGCCGGGTTATAAAATGGACCTCCAAGATGAGATGACCTACCAAGTGTAACCCGGGTTATTTTCCTTTTATGCTATTTATCTTATTTTCAGGAGTTTAACCAGGATGATCGCGTTGGCAGCTACTCAAGGGCATGAAGAACCGTGAAAAGAGAGCAAGCCAAACCCGTATCCAAGTTAAACTTGGGGGCTACTGTTGGGGGAATCATAACCCGGTATGCCCATGAAGAGCGAAGCGTAACCCGCTAGGCAGGAGGCCTGGGCTAGGTTACCTCACACTCCACATGGACTGGGTTACACTTGGCCCAACAGGCTCATTCAGACCCGGCTAAGATCATGACCCGGCCAAGGAGAAGACTTGGCCAGGAGATGACCCGGCCGGGAGGCAGACCCGGTTTCTGGAGGCAGACCCGGCAAACAGGCAGACCCGGTTTTCAGGACAACCTGGCACCTGTAGGGGTCTCGAAAGATGCCATAGAAGGAAGATTCTGGAAGACCCGGAATCCTGGTACAAGTTGGAGACTCAAGACTTGGAGAGCATGAAGGACCTAGATTAGGGCTCTTATTTCGGGTATAACCCAGTTTTTACCTTGTACGACTAGGAGACCTGGCCATCTATATAAGCAGGCTCCTAGGTCATAGAGAGAGAGCCGAATAAGATAGGCAAAATAGAGAGAGCTCGGAGAGAGAGCTCCCACGTCGGAATCATCCAAACCCGGCGATCGCCATTGGCGCACCATGTAATCTGTTATCATATAGTGATTTATAGCAGGACGTAGGGATCCTCCACCGAGGGGACCTGAACCTGGGTAAAAAATACCCTCCCTCGCAGAGCTAGACTAACTCCTGGACACCAGAGCCGTCTTGCCCCTCATCTCAAGTTACCCCTTGGTAACATTTGCCGTGACAACCCCACGACAACATGTGGCCCTAGGCTCGCCGCCGTAGGTCCCCCGCCGCCTCTCCCCCGCTTCGCCGCCGACGGCAAAGCCGTGCGCGCCCCTGCGGGCGTCTCAAAGCAGCTGACGGCAGCTGACGGCGGCGGAGCAACTGAGCACCGCGGCGGCGGCCCCAGGCCGTGGTGGCGGTGGCCGGCGAGGTAGGCTGCCCGACCGACGCGGGCGGCGGTGGATCCGATGCTCCGGTGATGGATCTGACGTGGGCGGACGGCGGCCTGCCTCGGGCGGTGGTGCGTCATCCCGCGCGTCGGCACCCTTGGCGTGGGCGTCTCAGGCTCGCGACCCACGGCGGGGAGGCTGCTGGTGGCCTGATCTATTGCGGTTGTAGCAAGGTGGCCGGGTTATTCAGGTTCGTGGCGGTCTTCGTCAGATCTGGTACTCCGGCTGAGGTACCCTGCTGGCTGGTCACCGCTGCACCTTGTGGTCAGGTTTGTGGAGTCATGGTGGTGGATGCTGTTCGACGAGTGCAGGTACATGGAGCCGACCTGTAGTACAGTTAGATTAATGGCAGGGCTAGATATGAATAAAATCTGGTTCTGCAGAATAGAAATACTAGTAGATGTTTTTTGTTGGTAGAACTAAAGCTTGATTGATGGCAGGGCTATATATCAATACAAATCTAGTTCTGTAAATAAAATTGCTAGTAGAGGTTTTATTTTGGTAGAAGTAAAAGCTGGTTTCAGGTTTAGAAAATCTGATGTAGAGATAGATGCTACTGTTAATATGTTTGAGAATTTAGAGGAAGCTAGAGCTTGTCTTTTTCAGGCAAGTATGAGTAAAGTTAAACAACGTTTAGTTACCAAAAGATGTAGAAAGTAGAGTAGCAGAGGCTGAGGAAAAGTTGAGATATCTTTTCTGATGAATGAAACTTTAGATCATGAAGTTCAGGAATGGACAGTACAGTTAGATTGATGGCTGGGCTAGGTTTCAATAAATCTAGTTCTGTGAATAGAAATGCTAGTAGAGATTTTATGTTGGTAAAGTAAAGCTAATGGGCCGATTAAATTCAGTATATAATGGCAGGTTTTACCTGAAATGCTAGAGGTATTGGTCAACCTGAGATTGTTTTATTTTGCATGATCTAGTTTCTCAATTTCGCTTGAGTTTCCTTGGTATACAAGAAACAAAGAAAGTTACTTTTCTGATTCTTAGTTTAATACTAGTATAAGTGGTAGAGCTTTTTTGTTTTCATTGGTTTTGGGTGCCATCTCAGGGCTTTTCTGGTGGTATTTTTCTGGGTGTAGATGTAGATGTTTTTGATGTATTAGCTTCTGAATTTGGTAGATTTTTGCTATGTTGCGTGCTAAAAGATAAACAGTCTGGTATATTGCTACTGTTATGGGGCGCCCCACGCTAGAGATAAGGCCTGGTAGAATTAATTTATGCTTTTAGATGTTCTTTTTCTGCTCCCCTTATTGTTGGTGTTTTTTTTTTAAATTTGTTTAGGAAAGTAATCGAGAGTAATAAAAGAAAGGAGGCTATCTATATGGTCTAGTTTGTTTAATGCTGTGATAGAAAAATGGATTATGAAGGATATAGAGATGCTTTACATGGTCATATAACCAGCAGGATCATCCTTGGTAGACTAAGTCAGGGTTCTTTGCTGTATAGTCGATGTGTCTAGCTATAAAAATGTTCCAAGTTAAATGGTCATACAGAAAACTATGGGTATGTTCTTTGGCTGACAGGGCTTTATAGTTTTTGACTAAGGATAACCTGTTACATAGGGGTTGGCAAGGAAAAGAGTTTAAATGTATGTTCTGTGGTAAATTAGAGTTTTTCGACTATTTTCTGTAAAGATTAGACCTGTTATTTGCTGGAATAGCTGATCTGTTGGGCATGTTCACGGAAGGAAAGCGTCCGCAGCAATCCTGTTGCTTAAGTGTGGATGAAGTTTTCAGTGTGAAGGAGAAGCAGGTTTGGCGTGGGCTAGGTGGGATAGGTGTTCAGCTGCGGTCATTTGAAGGAAGAAGCTGTACTGCGTGTGGCAGCTGAAAATCTTCAGCGGGCGAAGCGGTTGGGCGCCGATGGTTCTGAGGATAGAAGAATAGAGTTTAAAGAAAAAAGGTTGCTGGAGAGAGGTGTATAGCTAGTTTTGTAGGTCTGGTTTAGACTTGCCTGTTTAGATAGTTTGTTCGGAAGTCATGTAAGAAGTGTAAGGTGTTTTCGGAGTTCCTAATACTGTTTAGTCTAGATGCTTTCGTTGTTTTGGTTGTTCAGGTGGGAGGTACCCAAGTGTTGGTTCTGTAAGAAAGTACTCTTGTATTATCGGTTTGGTTTCTGAAATGAAATCGGGAGTTAGGCTCCTCAGTTCTTAAAAAAAAAGGTCTCCTAGATCCGGCTGGTGGGTTCACATATCCGCAGCTTCCTTATGTCTCTGCTTCTCTTCATCCATTCTAACTTAATCATTCCACCCAAATCTGTGCAGAGATCTCCTTAATCACAAGAAGAGCAAGGCCGCAGCAATGGAGCTGGTGGTGGGAGCCTCGGAGGCGACGATGAAATCCGTCATGGGCAAGCTGGGCGCCCTGCTCGCCAAGGAGTACACCCTTATTAGGGGAGTCAACGGCGACCTCCAGTACATCAACGACGAGCTCGCCAGCATGCAGTCCTTCCTCCGCGACCTCGCCACCATCAGCGCCGGCGCTGGACAAATCCAAAGCCACGGCCACCGGATGAAGGACTGGATGAAGCAGATCCGCGATATCACCTATGATATCGAGGATTGCATCGATGACTCCGCCCACCGTCTCCACGGCCTCCGCTCCGACATGTACTGCTACTTCTTCGTGAACAGCGTCTACGAGGTCCTTACATGGTGGCCTCGCCGGGACGTTGCCAGCAAGATCTCTGTTCTCAAGATGCGGGCGCAGCAGATCGGCGAGCGGCGGGAGAGGTACGGCGTCAACAACCCAGAGAGCGCCGCCGGAAGAACCGAGGGACCTCATGCCGGACAGAGCACTGCTGCCGGATTCGATGCTGCCGACAACCAGGATGCAAGCCTTCAGCTTGTCGCCATGAAGGACCCGGTGGGAGTGGAGGACCACATGAAGGAGCTTGAAGAGTGGTTGACTAACGACAAGAAAACCTGCAGCGTGCTGTACGTCGTCGGGTTCGGAGGGGTGGGGAAGACCACCATCGCCACCGCCTTGTACCGGAAATTCGGGGACCAATTCGATCACCGTGCGATGGTCACCGTGTCTCAGAGCTCTGACATCAATGCTGTCCTGACCAACATCAAGAATCAAGTGATGCCACAGTCGAGCAGCCAGAAGCAGGAAGGCACCGAACGCCTGCTCGGTCGGCTCAAGAGAGGTACCTCGGCATTTGCAGCCAAGTGCTGCAGCGCCGGCGCCTCGGAGGAGACGCGTGTCGAGACGAAGCTAGATAAACTCAAGAAAGATCTCAAGGAGCACTTCGATGACAACAGGTATCTATTATCAGTAGACATTGATCCGTATTATTTTCGCTGACAAATGCTGAATAAGTACATTGCTGATTACGCTAATATGAACTGATCAAGAATGATATACTAGTTAATTAATCTTTTAGTACACTTCTTTGTTTTTGTTATGACATAGCAAGCATATATCATTTGGGGACATGGATTAGTTCTAGATATACAATTACCTTTCATTCATCACTTAATAGGACAAATAACATTCAGTAACTACCACGACTGCATATCTTGTTTTAGATGATGAAATTTATAATCACTTGGTGGGAATCCTCGCCTTTGCAATTATTTTTCCTTGTATTCTTATTCTGCTCCTCAGGCCACATCATTTGATTCAGATAATAAAATGAGGGAAGTAGTACTGTCCTTTTAGACAAGAATTAGACAATCATTTAAATCAGAAAAAGGAGTTTTAGTTATTGCTGGCTCTTACTCCTCTTCTTCAGTTTCTTGAAAACTCACTCTCTACTCCCACTTTCATGGTCTTTTCTTGCAGCTACTTGGTCTTGGTTGATGATGTTTGGTCTGCAACAACTTGGGACCAGATCAGAAAGTCACTTCCTCCAAGTAAGAAACGCAGCAGAATAATAGTTACTACGCGGTTTCAAGCTGTTGCTACAACACGTAGAGGAGATGAAGGTGATCATACTCGTAAAGTTGTCCCTCTTGGCGATGAAGAATCTGAGAAGTTATTTAAGCAGGCCTTCTCTGAATCCAAAGGAAACATGGTTGATAAGGTTCCAAAGGAAGTCTGGAAGATGTGTGGGGGGCTGCCATTGGCCATAGTTACCATGGCTGGTCATGTGGCCTGCAACCCAAACAAATCAAAGGAAGATTGGTTGGAGGTTTGCAAATCTCTATTTCCAGAACCAGGAAAGGATCATGGGAAAGATGGTAGGAAAGACCTTACCCAGGAAGAAGTCGGTAGGATTGTTAGTCACTGCTACAATGACATGCCTGCTGACATCAAGACTTGCTCTCTGTACTTGAGCATATTTCCAAAGGGCCAAAAAATCAGCACAAAGCGTTTGACAAGGCGCTGGATAGCCGAAGGTTTCGTCGCTGAGAAGCAGGGGCTGAGTGTGGAGGATGTTGCGGAGACATATTTCAATCATCTCATAAGAAGGAAGATTATCCGACCAGTGGAGCACAGCAGCAATGGAAAGGTGAAGAAATGCATTGTTCACGACATGGTTCTTGAGCACATTGTAGCGAAGGCAAGTGAAGAGAATTTCATCACCGTGGTTGGTGGTAACTGGCTTATGCAGCCACCTAGCAGCAAGGTTCGTCGGCTGTCCCTCCAAGAAAGCGACTCCAAACGTGCAAATGATACAGAGAAGATGAACTTGTCTCATGTCCGCTCATTGACCATGTTTGGGAGCTTGAACCAACTGCCCTCCCATTCGTTTAAGTTTGGAATTGTACAAGTCCTGGATCTTGAAGGCTGCACAGGTTTCAAAGGGCATCATACCGAAGAGATATGCAAAATGCTTCTTCTCAAGTATCTCAGCCTCCGAAGAACTGACACTAAGAACCTTCCAAAAGCGATTGGAAAGCTTGAGAACCTCGAGACTCTAGACATTAGAGAGACAAATGTTGTTGAGCTGCCTAAAACTGTATGCCTTCTTGAACGGCTGGTTAACATACTTGGTGGGGATAAAAGAACAAGAAGGGCACTGAGGCTTCCCGAAGAGTTGAACAAGAAGAAGAAAATGAAGGCCTTGCGCATCCTTTCAGGGATTGAGCTCGTTGGGGGATTGGCGGATCTTCATCATTTGACTGAGCTGAGGAAGCTTGCCATCTACAAGCTCAGCACCACGGGTGACGATGCGAGTTTCAAAGATTTAAGCTCCTCCATTGAGTACCTTGGTGGCTACGCTCTGCATACCCTCGTAATTGACGACGAGTCGTCCAAGTTCATCGAATCACTGGATGATATGTCATCACCACCGAAATTCCTTGTCGCCCTCGAGTTATCTGGCAAGATGGTTCAGCTCCCCAGCTGGATCACACAGCTGACTGCTCTCAGCAAGCTAACCCTTTCAGTAACAGCTCTGCGGACAGATAACTTGTTGCTTCTTAGCAATCTAGAGGTTCTGTTCTCCCTCACTTTCTCATTCAGGGCAGAGAAGCAGGATTCAGAAACAATGACCATCCTGGCGGAAAACAAGCTGTCCTCTGACGGGGAGATCACGGTCCCAGGTGCTGGATTCAAGAGCCTTAAGCTTCTCCGCTTCTGCGCTCCTCTGCTGCCAGTCCTGAGCTTTTCGAAGAACTCCATGCCAGAGCTGGAGAGGCTCGAGCTGCGGTTCAGCATGCTGGAGGGGCTTTGCGGCGTGGAAAACCTTGCAGGACTGAAAGTGGTGCATTTGACGTTGGACGACAAAGACGGCGAGCATATGACCAAGATGGTGCAGCGTGAGTTGGAGGGAGCAATGAAGAGGAGGACCGACGGCAAGACGCCCAAGATAATCCTCGATCAGTGACTCATCCAAAGTATGCCCAGCAGCGGTGCTGCTCTGTAAGTTTGAAACTCGTCCCATTCTTACCCGTTCTTAGACGCTACCTGTGCTTCATTTCCGCGTGTTTCATCTGTTGTGTTCATGCGTGCTGCGAGGCTGATCGTCGGCAGCATGATCTTGCAAATTTCGTGTAAGACATTGGTCATGCATTTATCTGTATCCATATCACGGGCACTAACTAGCGTAAACCCTGGGAGTGTGTTCCAGGAAAGAAAGAGAGGAGAAATTAGTCATGTATTTATGTGTATCCATATGAGGACAAAGTGTTCAACATGTTGGGCCCCTGTTGATCTAAAAAAAGTGCTCAACATGTTGTAATATGTTTTCTGTATTTGTTCCCTGGGAACAGCAAAGTCGGCAACGGAATGCAAAGAAACGTGTGGATGTCATGTCACTGTAAGGAATAGATGCAATGAAGCATCTGGGAGGGTCATGTTTGATTGCTGGCACTAGCTATATCTAAACACCGGAGTACAGGCAGCTGAATAATTGAAACAAAGCTCTCTGCTGGTCGCGATTCCCTCCCGTGGGCAGCAAACGTGGATATTCGGCGAGCACGGTACTGGCAGGGACGGATATTCGGGCGGAGGATGCCAGTCGCCGTCCACAGCATCGGCGTGCCGGCGTTAGTTTACTGCCCGAAGCCAGCTGACTGATGGTATGGAGCACACGCATGGAAATATCCAAGTGGGAGGGGAGGAGGACCTTGATGCCGAACGATGGCGACGCGCGCGTGCTCGTCTTCCATTACCGGGACAATACAGCGGCGGCGATGCGAGAGGAGGTCGGCAGAAAGGAGAAAACTTCCACGAGAAGACGAAGTTGGAACCGCAAAGCTCGGGCAGACAAAACTTCCACGAGATCCAATTTGCATCTCGTAACCAATAAATTAAGCCACAAGCGACACGGGTCCAGATGCGTAATCCTACTGCTACTTGTACCACCAGCACCACGGCACCGGCCTTCCGCCTCCATACCTCCCCCTACGGTGGAGGAAATGACGAATAACCACCACAATTGGGGCTAAGTTGTCTGAGACCACCGAAATTGAGGCTAGGGACACAAACCACCTATCTTTGGGGCAGTAGTGTGACAAGGAGCACTGATTCTGAATTTTAGTTGTCTTAACAACATTTTTGACCGTGTGGTCCCACTGTCAGGCCTACGTGGCGAAAAAAAGAAAGAGAAAAAAGAAAAAAAGGTCAACGCCGCCTCGTGGGCACGTCTAGCCTCCGGCCTCCTCCGCTCTCCTCTCCTACCTCTAGCCTTCCCCGCCGCCACACCATGTCTGGCCGGCGAGCCAAGCCATGGCCGCCGCCATGCTTGGGCCTGGCTCCCACGGGATGCAGGCGTGGGAGTGGCCGTCGAGTGCACGGAGCGCGGCCGCCGCCGCTCCGTCGAGTCTCCTGATCCTCTGCCAGCGCAGGTGCCTGACGCCATCTCATGTCGCCCCGCGTACAACCGAGAAGCCCACGAGCTCCCCCATGCCTTCCTCTTCTCCCTCCTCGACCAGCTCGTGACGGGAAGCCGTGAATCGGCCGAATCGGGGTCTTCTTCCCGAGCTCCGGCCGCCGCCTCTGCACTCGATTCGCTCGCCTCCGGCCTCCCCATCCCTCTTCAACCTCGCCGTCATGCTCCTGGTGGTCGAATTGAGAGCTGCTGTGGGCCTCGAGCACCTCCACCTCCCCGGCCCACCCGCTCGCCCTGAGCCCCTCGCAGTACGCCCGGCCGCGGTCGCGGCACACGTCCGTCTCCGCGAGGCACATGAGCACGCGCTCGCACGCCAGCGCCTCCATCCCCGCCGCGCCCGCCGCCAGCGGGTTGATCCACGGGTCATCCACGCCGCTGGTCTGCGGGCACACCACGCGCCCGCCGCCAGCGGGTTGATCCACGGGTGGACCAGGACGATGCCGCCTCTGACGCGCGCGCCATGGGGCAGGCCCTCCGCGCCGGCTCGCATCGCCATGTGGTGCGCGATGTTGGCGCCCGCGCTCTCGCCGCCAAGGGACAGGCGGGAGAAGTCGCCGTGGTCGGTCAGCCAGGGCTCCTCGCCGGCGCCGGCGCCCGATGCGTGGGACGCCACCCAGGAGAGCGCCCGCCACGAGTCGTCGTCGGCCGCGGGGAGAGGGTGCTCGGGCGCGATGCGGTAGTCGACGGAGACGACGATGGCCCGGGCGCGCGCGGCGAGGGACGTGAGGTATGCGTGGAACACGAAGTTGAAGGCGGTGTGCAGGACGAATCCGCCGCCGTGGAAGTAGACGAGGATGGGGAGCTTCTTTCCGAGAGCGGCGTTGACCTTTTTTTCCTTTTTCTCTTTTCTTTTTTCGCCACGTAGGCCTGACAGTGGGACCGCATGGTCAGAAATGTTGTTAAGACAACTAAAATTCAGAATCAGTGCTCCTTGTCACACTACTGCCCCAAAGATAGGTGGTTTGTGTCCCTAGCCTCAATTTCGGTGGTCTCAGACAACTTAGCCCCAATTGTGGTGGTTATTCGTCATTTCCTCCCTACGGTGCCGCCGCTGCCTCCGCCGGACGGATTTCCCGCCGCCGCTGCCCTCGTCCGCTTCGCTGCTCCTCCTCCTCCTCCGCCTCCGCCTCAGGTACGGCCGGCCGCACGCCAATCCTCTCCTTCTCCTTCCCGTTAATTTGATTTAGCCAAACCAAATGGCGTGGGTCTCTTCTCCCTCCCTCCCTCGCCGCATCCCTCCACGGATACATCGATTGCCTTCTTCCTCTTGGATTCATTCACTGCAAAGGGCGGGGACGTGGGGTTCCAATCTCAATGCTCCCACCCCCGCTCTTCTTCATCTGCATGGCGCCGCCACATCGCTCCGCCTCTCCGCGGCGCCAGATCTCGCGCCAGTGCATCTGCACCACACACACGCACAGGCGCACACGGATGGATGCTTTCGGCTAGTCCCTTTATGCTTTCTCCTCGCCTCTTTTTTTCCCCATATCGTACGAGTATTTATCTAGTATTATTTAAGCGGATTTTATTGGCAATCCTTAGATCTCCTCTGCATACTTATAACAATTTTAAGGACCGATGTTGACATTATTCACCACCTTATTGTTTAATAATCCGATATATATATGTAGTACAGACCAAGAATGAATTTTCCACATCACACCAAAGACATGACGGGTCTCCTTCGTTCGTCACTACTCCAACCAAGCTTCTCGTCTTGGCAAATCGTCCAAGGAGAATCACCTATGTTAGTACTTATTTAATCTTGTAACTAGAGGGTAGTCCTTCCTTGTAAATCCCTCGCGCGGTTGCCTATATGACAACGCTCTCCCAACAGACACATCTCCCCATCACGTCAGTTCCCTTAGTTTGACCATCAATGGAATGGAGATGAGTTGCAATCATTTGCTTTGTTTCATCACAATCTAAGACTTTTGTTACCATGGCATGTAATTCTTCGGTCTGCGGCCTGATACCGGTGTTGGTACATGAACATTCCTACCTTGTAGATGATACATTTTGTCAAACCAGCATATGTATCATTTCGTAGAGAACCACCCTCAAACGTCGAATAAAATACGTCCTCCCTCGGTAATTAGTGGCTCGTGCCCACCCATCAGGTCTGCCGGTTTGGTCCTTGGGTGAAGTGCAGGTCCGGAAATTGTGAATTTGACAAACTACATGGTGGTGGTGTAGGATGGCTGTAGCTGTAGTTTTCTCTGTCTTTATTTTCCGTCTAAAGACTATGTCCTGTTGTACTGGCTTGGACCAGTTTGTGTGGCTTTCAATAAAAAGCCAGGTTCTTTGAGCCTTCCCTCTAAACAAAACAATGCAGCTATCTCTTTACACTGTTGCTGGTATGTCGACCTCTTCAATGAATAATATTATAGTATGTTTTATTTTCTTGTTGGGCAGAAATGGAGGCCAGCGCTGGCACTGCTCTGTATCCTGTGCACCGATGCAAAACCATATACCTGGTACTCTACACTTCCTCAATTATAGGTGGCTCACTTGCAGAAAAGATGCAAAAAATGTTTCGTCTGATTAACTGTAACCAATTCATGCCTGAAGGTGAGACATGCCCAGGGTGTTCACAATGTGGAAGGCGAGAAGGATCATGCGGCCTACATGTCACCTGCACTGCTTGATGCCCAACTTACCCCTCTGGGCTGGAGCCAAGTAAGATTTCATGTTTCTTTTTTCACGAATTAATCTCCATGCAGTTGTAGGTTGATTGCCCGCGAGAGCAATTTTCAAGTTCCATTGATGTTGATTTACATGCATTTGTAGGTTGATTGCCTGCGAGAGCATGTGACAAAATGTGGACTAGCAAAAAAGATTGAGTTGGTTATTGTTTCGCCTTTACTGAGGTATAGTTTTGCTGCACCTTCTGATCTTCTTGTACATATTTTCAGTGTTCTGGATCTTCTTCTAAGCTTTTTAATGTTTGCGAATTTGTGTTCTCCCTATGTTTGCATTGTGTTGATGCTCTTTCGAGAAAATATCATCTCAGGTTTTCAGCTACAAGTACAAATTGTAGCTCTGCTTAAACCTGGACTAGGTTGATCTTCCTAACTATATTTTCTTGAAGTGAAAATGTTGTTTCTCCTTTTTTTAAACATGCTGTTGAAAGGCCTGTAAATCTAAAGCATCTCCACTATAATTTCAGTTATTGCTCGCATCACGAATCTATCAGTTGTACCATGAAATTGTAGTTCCATTACATACATTGAGTTCTTAGCAGTGCATAACAAAACATGGCTTCTGTCAGAAGAGCAAGCTCAACTAGGCAAGATTGTTTGGGGTTAGCGTCAGAACTGTGCGGGCTTCACAGTTGTAGTAAAATTAGAAGACTTGATGCACATCCTCACACATAATCTTGACTTCCTGTGATGGCAAGCAGAGTTTAGGTTTGATTTTCTTGTGCACTAACGGATATCTTTGCTGTCTGCACTCAGCAATTCTTTCTACATGTACATGACCCATGTGCAAAGAATCTAGTAAAAATAAAATTCAGTTCCAGCTCTCATTCAGACCCTTAGTCATGGCCCTTATGTCAATAGGTACTCGATCAGCTTATCTAGTATATATTATTATCTGAACTCATGTGCTAAGGTATGACACAGTATGATAGTGCATTGCAGTAGTTTGCAATTACTAAATGAGCCTCACAGTACTTTACTTGGAACTATTCTCACAGGACTATGCAAACTGCAGTAGGGGTCTTTGGTGGTGGGAACTGTACTAATGGAGTAAGTGCATCACCATTAATGGTAGAAGGTGCTGAACACAGTGGACGTCCTGCGATTTCAAGTTTGAACAGCCCACCATTTCTTGCAGTTGAGGCCTGCAGGGAGCACTTGGTATTTCCCTCTCACGAGAACACACATAACACACGAGCAATTGTTTCCATAATTTACTTTCTCATGTGTGTTGGTCGGTATTAAATATAACTAGAATAGGCTATTTCACAGTTGCTAGAATAACTTATTCAGCCCGTATCAGCAATGCTCCATTGACTAATATTCATCTTTATTTGGTTTTTAAATACAGGGTGTTCATCCCTGTGACAAGCGGAGCAGCATAACAAAATACCGCACTCTCTTTCCTGCTATTGATTTTTCCTTGGCAAGTACCTACCATTGCTAATTCACGTGAGCAGTTCCCGGAGACAGTGTACTAATGGTTTTTAATGTATGTGTGCGCACACTCTTTACAGATAGAGAATGATGAAGATGTTCTCTGGGAACCCGATGTCAGAGAAACAAATGAGTCTGTTGCTGCTAGGGGCATGAAGTTCATTGACTGGTAACTTTCCTATCTAAGATGTTTAGTTCCTTTTCATTGATGTCTTGAAAATGCATCCTGATGATTCGGTGTTATAGCCATGAAACATAAGTACCCCAATAATATGCATGTGCACGTCGTATATCACTATTGGTTCTCCTTTCTGTGTCATTCAGAACAAATTGTTCACCAACCAAGCTATTCATTCACTATTCACCTGGCCTGACGGCAGTCCATCTTCCTAGCGAACTATGTTATTAGCCTCTTCATTTTCATGTATGGACTGGAAGGCAGAAGCTGATCATATATCTTACCATATCTACGTCAACTTCCTCGTTTTAGAGAAAAACTAGGACCCGTGATGAAAGATTGTGCACTGCATTCGATATACCTTCTGCCCCTACACTAATGCTTCCTCTGATAGCTCGTTTCTCATATACACCCTCCGTTCCTAAATTTAAGATGTTTTAGTTGTTTTTGGCCCACACGTATCTACACGTGTTTTAGTGCAAGATTCATGTGAACCTTGTACTAAAACACATCTAGATACGTGTGGGGCAGAAAAAGCTAAACATCTTATATGTAGAAACGGAGGGAGTACCAGTGAGTCAGCACCGGGTGACATATTTGATGTTAGGAAGTCCTAGATGCTGTCATTTATGTGTAGTATGTATTGAGAAAGATAAACCTCAGATTAGTCGACTCACTGAGTCGATCAGTAATTTATTTTGGTAGCTGGATTAAATTAAAGTATCCTCGGATGTGCTTGCAGGTTATGGACAAGAGAAGAGAAAGAGATAGCTATTGTCAGCCATAGTGGTTTCTTATTCCACACCTTGAACATGTACGGTAAAGAGTGTCATCCAACCGTAGCAGAGGAACTGGGCAAGCAGTAAGTGTCTGTTTTTCCTTGGTAGTAATTCTCAGCTAATCAGCCCATCATGTTCTGCAAACTTAAAAAAGTTCGAACCATGGTTGATGCCATCATCACAAGACCACGTGGCTAACTTTGGCTTGGTTATATACAACAGCTTTAACAACTGTGAGCTCCGGTCTATGGTTTTGGTCGACAGAAGGTCAGTTCTTGTTTGCTTCAGTGATGACCATCTTGCAGTTGATGCTTTGCCTTCTCATAACGTGGTTTCATTTTGCAACGGTGCAGTAAGCTTGGATCAGATACCCCTACATGCAACTTCCCTGGGAAGATACCAGCAGGCCTTGACCTGCCTAGCGACGTCGCAGACGAGAAGCACGCCGAGGAAGCTAGCAAGAACTGAGACATTGCGGGTGTAGGGCTGTCTTCTTTTATCGAACCCTAGTTCTGACTGGCAGTGGTCTAGTCTGAACTGCATTGCCTGGAATTGAAGTGAAGATGAGCAACATCTATGGATAGCTACGGTCGGCATGTTTTTTTTGTTTTGTTTTTGTTATATGATTTGTTGTCTGAACACGTACCCAGATTCATGGGAATAAGGATGGTTTATACATGTAGCCCTCTTGTTGGACAGGGACAATATATTGTTACAGCTTCTGTGACTTTTGTTCTGTGTCTAAAAGATATCACGAATGTACTCTCTTTTATCTAACTAGTAGTAAAGATTCTTGTACCCACCAAAATTTAACAGATGAAGTTTCTTTAGTACTGCCTCCGTTTCAAATTAGATGAGTTCCATTTGTCCACATGTGGATGTATCTAGACATATTATAAGTATAGATACACCTATATATTGACAAATGAAAGTCATCTAATTTAGAACGGAGGGAGTAGAAAGGAGTATAAAAGCTCATGGAATGGGGTGTCGGATTCATATTCCACGTCAAGCTAGGCCGTGTAATACATCTCTGAATTTTGAGTTTTTGACAAGCCAGAATCATCTAGAAGGTCGTTAATTTTCTTAAGAATGACCAATTAAGAAAATATACAATTACAACACCAATAATTGCAAATTTGAGAATGTATGGGTGAAAACCGGTGAAAACCATGAAAATATTATGTTTAAATATTCTATACAAAAACATGAATTACGTTGGAAAGGTGGAGTTTTATAGACATGTAAATTTGCAAATTAAAACTCAAAATTTGTGTAAATTCGCATGTCTGTTGAACTCTACTCTACAAACGTAATGCTATTCGTGTGAATCTTTCAAAACTCTTAAACATGTTATTTTGGTGATTCTCCCAGAAAAATGGTTTGCATCGGATATTTTCCCGTACCACCGCGGCCCCGGCCTTCCGCCTCCATCTGGCATACCTCTCCCTCCGCTGCTGCTGCCTGAACCAGTCGGACGGATTCCCCGCCGCTGCGCCTCCTCCTCCTCCACATCCACCTCAGGTACGGCTAGCGGCAAGCTCCCCGTTGATTAATCCTGCGGTATATTCTCCCCCCTCCCATGGAAAGATCGATTAATGCCAGCACCAGATCTCGCGCTAGTGTATCCCTCTTCGCTTTGTTTTGGCGGATCATCTCCTTCGTCACCAAGGAAAAACAATTAGTACTGGGAAGTGGGAACAGGTTCATGTATTTCTTTTTTCAGCAGAGCTTCATGCTCTCAAGTTCAGCCAGCTCAATCCCACGGATACTTTTGGGGCTCTTGGCAAAACAATCACCGCCAGTTTTCCTCTATCCGATGGGAATTACCGCCTGTAGTAGTTGATACTCAATCCGGCACCTATTATATCTCTCTATAACCCAGCCACGTGAATCAACGCCTTCAAATACGATGTAGTTCTTCGGCTGGTCGGAACCGGCAACGATATACCGACATTCCTTCCTTGTGAATGTTTCGTTTTGCCGAATCACCATATGCATCGTTCTGTCAAGCATCAGGCACATGCGGGAAGTTGCGGTTTAGCAAACTGCAGGTCGCAAACAAGGCAACTGTCTCTCTATTACACCGTCTGCCTAACTCTTCAGTGGATAATAACATTAGAATTTACCTATGTTGGGCAGAAATGGAGGCCAGTGCTGGCACTGCTCTGTATCCTCTGCACAGATGCAAAACCATATACCTGGTACTACGCTTCCTCTATTAATCTTGAAGACAGACTTGTACTAAAGATGCGAAGATTGTCAATCTGATCAACTGTAACCAACGTCTGCAGGTCAGGCATGCTCAGGGTATTCATAACGTGGAAGGCGATAAGCATCCTACGGCCTACATGTCATCTGCGATGCTTGATGCTCAGCTTACCCCTTTGGGCTGGAGCCAAGTAAGATTTCTTGTTTATCTTTTCTTGAATTAATCCCCATGCATTTCAATCACCGCTGCTAGCATTATCAGTTCTACAAAGGAAGGGGCACATTATGGCCTATATAAGTTTGTGCTTCTAGTCAAATATTTAAGACAGCAATTCCTCTGTGATGTTGACATGATGGTTATAAATTGAAGCACAAATGCCTTACAAAGGACTCTATTTTGTTAACATGAACGTTATAAATGGAAGCACAAATGCTCGCTAAGCATGTTAGGAAAGCACTTTTCCATTCCTTTGCCTTTTTCTTCGACTGCCACAGGATTCGGTGGTAGCCTAAATTCCACATCATGTGTTGTTATTAGGGTATAAGTTCATGTCAATGGTAAAATAGATCATAAAGTAACATTGTTTTTTATCGAAAATGTGAATGTGGCATCTTGTCCTGACGCTTTAGTGATAGAAGTTCATTTTGATCTGCAATTAAGTGTTGGATACTCTATTCATTCACCTCACATACTAACTGATGTCATTCATGACTTTTAACCTTTATTTGGATGGTAACATCTTCGGCCAAATGCAGTTGTGGCAGTTCTGGTAATGTTCAGTTTATTTTGTCTATGTTCTGCCAAGCTTTCATTGCTGACATCCTGTAGAATACTACTTTCTTACTAATGGAACATTTGCCCGTGTAGCAAGCATTTTACATGCAAAATATTATGTTGTTGGTAGGTTACACATCTCTTAAATAAAGAATCCTCTTGTGTTGGCTTCAACCTCTGACAATATATATTAGTCCTATGCTAGTTGTTGCATCAAAGTTTTATGCCACTGCTTCTAAAATGACGTTGAGTTGCTTTTGTTGATTACATGTAACAATGAGATCTCATGTTTCCCTTATGGTTGTGAGCCATTTTCATATTCACTTGAAATATCACTGAATTGTTTTCATGTGGCAATTTTCAAGTTCCACTGATGTTGATTTACATGCATTTGTAGGTTGATTGCCTGCGAGACCATGTAACAAAATGTGGACTAGCAAAGAAGATTCAGTTGGTTATTGTTTCGCCTCTACTGAGGTATAGTTTTGCTTGACCTTTTGATCTTCTTGTACATATTTTCAGTGTTCTGGATCTTCTTCTAAACTTTTTAATGGTTGCGAAATTGTGTTTTCATAATGTCGGCATTGCGTTGATGCTCATTCGAAAAAATATCATCTCAGGCTTTCGGCTGCTAGTGTAAATTGTAGCTCTGCTTAAATCTAGACTAGGTTGTTTTTTCTAACTATATTTTCTTGAACTGAAAATGTTATTTGAACATGTTGTTTGAAAGGCATGTAAATCATGTGAGTGTTCTGTAAAGCATCTCCACAATAATATCAGTTATTGCTTGCATCACAACTCTATCAGTTGTACCATGGAATGGAAGTTCCGTTACATACATTGAGGTTTAAGCAGTGCATATCAAAACATGGCTTCAGTCAGAAGAGCAAGCTCAACTAGGCAGGCTCGTTTGGGGTTAGTGTCATTACTATGCAGCGATGGCTTCATAGTTGGAGTAAAATTATGAGACTTGACGCACATCCTCACACACAATGTTTGGGTTTGTCTTGTACACTAATCGATATCTGTACTCTGCAATTCTTGCTACATATACATGATCAATGTGAATAGAATCTAGGAAAAATAAAATTCAGTTCCAGCTCTCATTTAGACCCTTAGTCATGCCCCTCATGTCAATAGCTACTCAATAGGCTATCTAGTACGGTATACATTATTATCTAAACTCTCCTGTGCATTGCAGTAGTTTGTAATTACTAAATAAGCCTCACAGTATTTCCCTTGGAACTATCCTCACAGGACTATGCAGACTGCAGTAGGTGTCTTTGGTGGTGGGAATTGTACGGATGGACTAAGTGTGTCACCCTTAATGGTAGAAGGTGCTGGACACAGTGGACGTCTGGCGATTTCAAGTTTGAACAGTCCACCGTTTCTTGTTGTTGAGGCCTGCAGGGAGAACATGGTATTTCACTATTTCCCTCTAATGAGGACACACATAACACATGAGCAATTGTTTGTTACAAAATACATAATAATATTGTCATGATTTACTTTCTCATTTGTGTTGGTCCGTATTAAATATTCATTAGAATAGGCTATTTCACAGTTGCTAGAATATCTTATTCAGCCCGTATCAGCAATGCTCCGTCGAAAAATATTCTTAACATTTCATCTTATATTTGGTTTTTAAATACATGGTATTTATCCCTGTAACAAGAGGAGCAGCATAACAAAATATCGTACTCTCTTTCCCACCATTGATTTTTCCTTGGCAAGTACCCAGTGTTGCTAATTCATCAGAACAGTTTCATGATATGTTGTCGCGATGGTGTTCCAATATATGTGTGCCCACGCCCTTTTACAGATAGAGAATGATAAAGATGTTCTTTGGGATCCAGATGCCATATAAGCAAATGAGTCTGTTGCTGATAGGGGCATGAAATTCATTGACTGGTAATATACGTTTATAAGGTTGATTCGTGCCTTCTCATTAATGTCTTGAAAATACATGCCGATGATCTGGACATTCGGTTATATAGCCATGAAACACAAGTTCCTTGATAATATTCATATGCACATCATACATCACTTTTGGCTGCCCAAACAAGCAATTCATTCACCACTCGCCCGGACTGACAGGGGTACATCTCCCAGCGAATTATGTTATTAGCCCCTTCATTTTCATGTCTGAACTGGAAGGCAAGAGCTGATTATACATCTGCGTCAACTTCCTTGTTTTAGGGAAAAAATAGGACCCGTGGGGGAAGATTGTGCACTGCATTGGATTTACCTTCTGCACGTACAACAATGAACAATGGTTCCTTGAGTCAGCATCGAGTGACTTCTTTAGGAAGTCCTGGATCATTTATGTGTAGCATGTATATATTGAGAAAGAAAAACCAGAGATTAGATGACTTGCTGAGTCGATCAGTAATTTTATTTTGGTAGCCGGATTAAATTAAGCTATCCTTGGATGTGCTCGCAGGTTATGGACTAGAGAAGAGAAAGAGATAGCTATTGTCAGCCATAGTGATTTCTTATTCAATACCTTGAACATGTACGGCAAAGAGTGCCATCCAACCGTGGCAGAAGAACTGGGCAAGCAGTAAGTATTTGTTTCCGCTTAAAATGGTTGACTCCATCATCAGAAGAGCATGTCGCTCATTTTGACTTGTTTTTATACAACAGCTTTAACAACTGTGAGCTCCGGTCGATGGTGTTGGTCGACAGAAGGTCAGTTCTTGTTTTTCTTCAATGATGATCACGTGGCAGTTGATGCTTTGCCTTTTCATAACGCGGATTCTCTTTGCAACGGTACAGTAAGCTTGGATCAGATACCCTACGTGCAACTTCCCTGGGAAGATACCGGCTGGACTTGACCTGCCTAGTGACGTCGCGGACGAGAAGGACGTCGAGGAGGCTAGCAAGAACTGAGAGACTGCTGTGAGCGCATGGACCTCTTCTTCTATCAAACCCCAGTTCTCGTTCTGGCTGACAGTGGGTCAAGTCTGAACTGCATTGCCTTGATTTGAAACGAAGATAAGCGACATCTACGGATGGAGCTTGCTGTCTGTAGCTCTGAAGTCCGACCGGCGGCGTGATTCGTTCTGTTCATTATATGATTTGTTGTCTGAACACGGACCCAGATTCATGGGAATAAGGATGGTTTATACATGTAGCCCTCCTTTTGGATGAGGACAATATATTGTCACAGCTCCCTGTCACTCTTGTTCTCTGGCTAAACAAAATGTGTCAAAAGCTTTCCCAGTCGGAAAGTCTTGTGAACAGAGCCAAAAAAGAAAATTACAATACCCCAAAGATCAGCAAGACCTTGGCTTTGGCGGCGATCAGCAGCAATATTGCAGTATCAAGAAGAGGAGCAGATGAAATCCCGGGGGTCTGCCACACCACTTGTAGAAGCGCCAGCAGCCGCAGAACATGCATGGTGGAGATGCAATGTCAGAGACCTTCTCTATTTTGGTTCCTAAACCAGATGTGAGGGATCATAAATGTTTGTATTCATGCATGGTGGAGATGCAATGTATTTTGGTTCCTAAAGCAGTCGTGGTTCTTAAAGCAGATGTGAGGGATCATAGATGTTTGTGTTATAATGCACAACATTTATTGAGAGTGAGTGTGAAAAGCTTTTGGTTACCGGTAGAAAAAAAATCCTGAGGGTGGTCGGGATTTCCGGTTACCGCGGTTACCGGAAAATCCCAACCGGTTACCAGATGAATTTGAAATCTGAATTTGAGAATTCAAATTTTTTGGTTCCCAATTTAACCATTTACCAAAAAAATTCGTTAAAATTCAAAAATTTGGGATTTTTCGTCCGGTATGACCATTTCCCGAGGGTGCTCGGGATGTCCGGTTACCGACCGGTAACTGGATTTCTCGACCGGTAACCAAAACCATGAGTGTGATACCAACTTGATCTTGAATGAGCCGTATTAACTACCAGAATCCCTTGCTGAGCCACAACCGTGCCGAATTTTCTGAATTTCTCGCTATTCATCTTAAAAATCGTAATGAATGAACTGTAGAGTGATCTAGCTGCGCATTTATGGAACACCGAACACACGAGGCTGTTGTTCTCTGAAACGAATTTTAATATTAATTTGAATTATTGTAATATTTATATTTTCTCTATATTTAAACTATTATTATTGAACTATTCATTCATTTTCTATATTTTAGATATAAATTCGTTGATATTGAGAACAATGGATAAATCCGGCCGTTTGGGTGCCGTAATGTACCCAACATGTGTCCAACATCGTAAAAGGTAAAAGGGACCTTGGACCCCTCCTTCTCTTCCGCTACAGTGCAGAGAAGCGATTTGTGAAATCGCCCGGCCAATCCACCTCGCCAGCGGCAGCTCGCTGGTTCCCCTGCCCTCCGCCGGCCGCTCCGGCGGCGGGAGGGTGGGGGAACCCCGGTCTTCGTCTCGTGTACAGGTAGGTTTGGGTAGGCTCAACCCTGGCGGCGCTCGGGAGGCGGTGCGGTCGGGGCGTTGTTTGCAGGTGGAGGTCGCCCTCTTCGGTGGCGTAGCTCGGCGGAGCTCCGCCACGGATCCTCCATCACCATCACGCTCGCAGCTCCCGGGAGCTGTGCTGGGTGATTTCCCTTCGCCGGTGGCCGTGTTGCGGCGGCGCCGGATGTGCAGAGATCTGGAGGTTGAAGACACGTTGAAGCATGGCGATGGCGGTCGAGTTCCAGGGTGGAGGCTCTCTGAGTTCGAGGTTCGTCGACTTCCCGACCGTAGAAGGGCTCCGTCTGATCCAAGGTTTGGGAGGAGTTGCGGCGGCGCGCCGGCGGCACGGCCTGTTGCTCGTCAACGCCATCGGGTTCCAGCAGGACTTTTCTGTAATTTCTCGTTTGTTCTGGGCTTCCTTGTAAGGACTATGCTTTAATATAAGTCTTCACTTCCTCGAAAAAAAAAAACGTCGTAAAAGGTAAAAACAGTTTGATAGGTGCCGGACAAATTTCTGGTGCGCGTGGAGATGCTCCAAGCCAGCGACACAGGTGGAGATGCCCACAGCACAGCCACTGCTACTGCCAGTGTACCACCACCACGGCATACCTCTCCCTCCGCTGCTGCTGCCTCCGTCGGACGGATTCCCCGCGGCCACACTCCCCTTCGCCGCGCCTCCTCCTCAGGTACGGCTGGCCACAAGCTCCTAGTTGAATATTGCTGCGGTATATTCTCCCCCCCTCCATGGAAAGATCTCGCGCTAGTGTATCCACTCCGCCACACCCAAGGATGGATGCTTAACATACCTTGGAGGACCGATGTTCTAAAGCTCTAATACTATTCCAGATGCAATATGTAGACTCAAATTTTGCCTCCATTAGTCCATTACACCAAAGAAATCTTCAAGGTTCATGTTTCTTTTCAAGCAGAGCTTCATGCTCTGAAGTTCAGTCAGTTCAATCTCACAGGAAATTTCTCCAGGGATACTCTTGCTCTTGGCAAATCAATCGCTGCCAGTTTTTCTAGATCCGATGGGAACTAGTGAATTACCGCCTGTAGTAGTTGATGCTTGTACACTACTAATCAGGCACGCGTATTATATCTCTATAACCCAGCCACGATGAATCAATGCCTTCAAATACGATGTAGTTCTTCTGCTGGTTGGAACCGGCAACGATATACGGACATTCCTGCCTTGTGATTTGTTAATGTTTCGTTTTGCCGAATCACCATATGCATCGTTCTGCCAAGCATCAGGAACCCCGCGGGAAGTTGCGGTTTAGCAAACTGCAGGTCGCAAACAAGGCGACTATCTCTCTATTACAAAGTCTTCCTAACTCTTCAGCGGATAATAATATTAGAATTTATCGTTGGGCAGAGATGGAGGCCAGTGCTGGCACTGCTCTGTATCCTCTGCACAGATGCAAAACCATATACCTGGTACTACCCTTCCTCGATTAATGTTGATTTCAGACTTGTACTAAAGATGCGAAGAATGTCAATCTGATTAACTGTAACCAACGTCTGCAGGTCAGGCATGCTCAGGGTATTCACAACGTGGAAGGCGATACGGATCCTACAGCCTACATGTCACCTGCGCTGCTTGATGCTCAGCTCACCCCTTTGGGCTGGAGACAAGTAAGATCTTGTTTCTCTTTTCGTGAATTAATCCCCATGCATTTGAGTCACCGCTGCTAGCATTATCGGTTCTACTATCGAAGGTCCGACATTATGACGACAATGCCTCTATTTCGTTAACACGAGCGTTATAAATGGAAGCAAAAATGCTCTCCAAGCATGTTAGGAAATTTGCCTTTTTCTCTGACTGCCACATGATTCGATGGTAGCCTAAAGTCCACATCATGTGTTGTTATCACGGTATCAATTCATGTCAATGGTAAAATAGATCAACCCGTAACATTGTTTTTATCGAAAATGTGAATGTGGCATCTTGTCCGGACGCTTTAATGATAAAATTTTATTTAGATCTGATTAAGTGTTGGATACTCTACTCATTCACAGCACATACTAAATGATGTCATTCATGACGTTCAACCTTTATTTGGATGGTAACATCTTCGGCCAAATGTAATTGTGTCTGTTCTGGCAATGTTTAGTTTATTTTGTCTATGTTCTGCCAAGCTTTCATTGCTGACATCCTGGAGAATATTAATTTCTTACTAATGGAATATTTGCCCGTGTAGCAACCATTTTACATGCAACATATTATGTTGTTGGTAGATCACATGTCTCTTAAAAAAGAATCCTCTTGTGTTGGCTTGAACCTCTGACAAAAGATATTTGTCCTATGGCTAGTTGTTGCATCACAGTGCAATGCCACTGCTTTTGAAATGACGTTGAGTTGCTTTTGTTGATTACATGTAACAATGGGATCTCATGTTTCCCTTATGGCTGTGAGCCATTGTCATGTTCATTTGAAATATCACTCAATTTTTTTCATTTGGCAATTTTCAAGTTCCACTGATGTTGATTTACATGCATTTGTAGGTTGATTGCCTGCGAGACCATGTAACAAAATGTGGACTAGCAAAGAAGATTCAGTTGGTTATTGTTTCGCCTCTACTGAGGTATACTTTTGCTCGACCTTCTGATCTTCTTGTACATATTTTTCAGTGTTCTGGATCTTCTTCTAAGCTTTTTAATGGTTGTGAAATTGTGTTTTCCTAGTGTTGGCATTGCGTGGATCATCATTCGAAAAACATATCATCTCAGGCTTTCAGCTGCTAGTATAAATTGTAGCTCAACTTAAATCTAGACTAGGTTGATTTTTCTAACTATATTTTCTTGAACTGAAAATGTTATTTCTCTTTTCTTAAACATGTTGCTTGAAAGGCCTGTAAATCATGTGAGTGTTCTGTAAAGCATCTCAACTATAATATCAGTAATTGGCTAATTGCTTACATCACAAATCTATCAGTTGTACCGTGGAATGGTAGTTCCGTTACATACATTGAGTTATAAGCAGTGCATACAAAAGCATGGCTTCAGTCAGAAGAGCAAGCTCAACTAGGCAGGCTCGTTTGGGGTTAGCGTCAGAACTGTGCAGCAATGGCTTCATAGTTGGAGTAAAATTATGAGACTTGATGCACATTCGCATATAATCTTGACTTCCTGCAATATGGTCAAGCCGAGTTTAGGTTTGGTTTTGTCTTGTACACTAACGGATATCTGTACTCTGCAATTCTTGCTACATGTACATGATCAATGTGCATAGAATCTAGGAAAATAAAATTCATTTCCAGCTCTCATTTTGACCCTTAGTCATGCCCCTCATGTCAATAGCTACTCAATCGGCTTATCTAGTACGGTATACATTATTATCTGAACCCTCCTGTGCCTTGCAGTCGTTTGTAATTACTACATAAGCCTCACAATATTTTCCTTGGAACTACTCTCACAGGACTATGCAAACTGCAGTAGGGGTCTTTGGTGGTGGGAGCTGTACTGATGGAGTAAGTGTGTCACCCTTAATGGTAGAAGGTGCTGGACACAGTGGACGTCCGGCGATTTCAAGTTTGAACAGTCCACCGTTTCTTGCTGTTGAGGCCTGCAGGGAGAACATGGTATTTCCCTCTCACGAGAACACAAGTAACACATGAGCAATTGTTTGTTACAAAATACTAATATTGTCATGATTTACTTTCTCATTTGTGTTGGTCCGTAGTAGTAAATACTCCCTCCGTCCCAAAATAACTGTCATAGATTTGCCCAAAAGTGGCACTTTTGGGCAAATCTATGACAGTTATTTTGGGACGGAGGGAGTATTCATTAGAATAGGCTATTTCACAGTTCCTAGAATAACTTATTCAGCCAGTATCAGCAATGCTCCGTCGACAGATATTCTTGATATTTCATCCTATATTTGGTTTTGAAATACAGGGTCTTTTTCCCTGTGACAAGAGGAGCAGCATAGCAAAATACCGTACTCTCTTTCCCGCCATTGATTTTTCCTTGGCAAGTACCCAGTGTTGCTAATTCATCAGAACAGTTTCATGATATGTTGTTGCGATGGCGTTTCAATATATGTGTGCTCGCGCCCTTTTACAGATAGAGAATGATAAAGATGTTCTTTGGGAACCAGATGCCAGAGAAGCAAAGGAGTCTGTTGCTGCTAGGGGCATGAAATTCATTGACTGGTAATATTCGTTTCTAAGGTGGATTAGTGCCTTCTCATTAATGTCCAGACATCCGGTTGTATGGCCATGAAACACAAGTGCCTCAGTAATATTCATACGCACGTCATACATCATTTTTGGCTTGCTAAACAAGCAATTCATCCACCACTTGCCCGGACTGACAGGTGTACATCTTCCTTGTGAATTATGTTACTAGCCTCTTCATTTTCATGTATGAACTGGATGGCAGAAGCTGATATATATATTACTATATCTGCGTCAACTTCCTTGTTTTAGATAAAAATTAGGACCCGTGGGGGGAAATTTGTGCACTGCATTGGATTTACCTTCTGCACAGACAACAATGGTTCCTCTGATCGCTTGTTTCTCATATACCAGTGAGTCAGCATCGAGTGACTTGTTTAGGAAGTCCTAGACGCTGGATCATTTATGTGTAGCATGTATATATTGAGAAAGAAAAACCAGAGATTAGACGACTCGCTGAGTCGATCAGTAATTTTATTTTGGTAGCCGGTTAAATGAAGCTATCATCGGATGTGCTTGCAGGTTATGGACTAGAGAAGAGAAAGAGATAGCTATTGTCAGCCATAGTGATTTCTTATTCAATACGTTGAACATGTATGGCAAAGAGTGCCATCCAACCGTGGCAGAGGAACTGGGCAAGCAGTAAGTACTTGTTTCCGCTTGAAATGGTTGACTCCATAATCACAAGAGCATGTGGCTGATTTTGACTTGGTTTTATACAACAGCTTTAACAACTGCGAGCTCCGGTCGATGGTGTTGGTCGACAGAAGGTCAGTTCTTGTTTTTCTTCAATGATGATCACGTTGCAGTCGACGCTTTGCCTTTTCATAACGTGTATTCTCTTTGTTTGTTTTTTTTTGAGAAAAACGTGTATTCTCTTTGCAACGGTGCAGTAAGCTCGGATCGGATACCCCTACGTGCAACTTCCCTGGGAAGATACCGGCTGGGCTTGACCTGCCTAGTGACGTCGCGGACGAGAAGCACGTCGAGGAGGCTAGCAAGAACTGAGAGACTGCTGTGAGCGCATGGACCTCTTCTTCTATGAAACCCCAGTTCTGGTTCTGGCTGGCAGTGGGTCAAGTCTGAACTGCATTGCTTTTGATTTGAAACGAAGATAAGCGACATCTACGGATGGGGCTTGCTGTCTGTAGCTCTGAAGTACGACCGGCGGCGTGATTCGTTCTGTTCATTATATGATTTGTTGTCTGAACACGTAACCAGATTCATGAGAATAAGGATGGTTTATACATGTAGCCCTGTTTTTCAATATATTTTTTAGTGAAATCCAATTTGACTCCCGGTCCCGGGTGCATATGCACCCGGTATTTAAAAAGCATATTTTGGAATGCCAAAAAAAATCCCCAAATATAGTTTAATGAATACATCTTCACATTCTATATGTTCAGAAAGGTATTTCGCGTTGACTCCCGGATTGCTGTCAAAATCGTTTTAGCTACTCTGGGAAAGCTAGAACCCTCTTAGGGCACGAGCAGCGGAGGAGGCAGCATGCGGTAGTCTCATCCCCTCCACCTAGGTTCGTAGTACTGAAGCAATTGTGTGGTCCAGTTTTCAGCCAACGGAAGCAGTAGCGTAGACGCACATGCCCTCTCACTTTTCCCTCCTTTTCCCCATTTTTGCTCGAGGAGGCAGCCTCCTCTGCAGGATTCACCTGTCATTTGCAGGGCAGTACCAGTACAGCAACGTGGCATCCGAGCCTACTTGGCTCTGACAACGCAGTAGGTTGGAGCTAACCGTTGGGCATGCCCTTATGGGTTTGTTCGTGACTCAAAGCTGGGTGCTTTGGCACACACACAAGTAGTTTAATATTGAAGAAAAATTTCCACGTCAACCTGTTGATTGCATTTTAAATCCATTATCCTTTTACAGCGATGGTGTCCTCTTGCAAAGCCTAAGTTTGTCCCGTCCCTGGAGGAACTGGTGAAGATGCTCCAAAAAAAAATTTGACACTAAATGCTCCAAACCTTAAACACCCAGAAGTTCACCCCTCTAGCGACGGCCCCTGTCCCGAAATCACCTACATCGTCTACTGCCTAACGCTATGCGGCGCTGCTGTATGAAGCCTGAAGCTTGTTAGTTGCTTGTTTGTCTGGCTTAGCTTCTAAACATTTTTATTCTCCCTTTATGTGGGCTTGTAAAACTCTTAGGGCCTTTTTGATTCAAAGGGTTTGCAAAGGAATTACATATGATTTTCACCCTATGCAGATGACACTATCCTTCTCCTTCAAAATAATTTCGAACAAGCTAGAAACCTTAAATTCATTCTTTGCCTCTTTGAACAAATGTCAGGATTAAAAATAAACTTCCACAAGACTGAAGTCTACTGTCTTGGCTTGAACCAGAGAGAAGAAAAAATCTTTGAGGAAATTTTGACTTGCAAAGTTGGGAAGTTGCCTATGAAGTACCTTGGGGTCCCTATTGATGAGACTAGGCTGAAAAACAGTGATTAGGATCCCATGGGGGAAAAACTACTGAGAAAACTGGTGTGTTGGAATGGAAAGAACCTCTCCATAGTGGGGTGGGTCCTACTTATTAACACCTCACTCTCCAGTAGCCTGTTATACATGTTCTCATTTTATAGAGTGCCTGTAGAAAAAAGGAAATATTTTTGACAAATTGAGATCAGGGTTCCTATGGAGTGACAAGATGGAAAAAAAGAAATACCACTTGGTTAACTGGAAGACAGTTTGTCTTCCAATGGACCAAGGTGGTTTGTGTTAGAATAGTTCTATCAACCAACTATCCCAAAAGACCGATCTGTTAGGAAGTGGTGATATTATATACTTAACACCCCCCCCCCCCCCCCCCCCCGCACACCCGACATGGGTGAGTCAGCCCTCCACACGTGTGGATAAATGGGTGAAGAAAGTGCGGTAGGTGAGACTCGAACTCGAGACCTCAGGGCTCTGATATCGGTCTTTTGGGATAGTTGGTTGATAGAACTATTCTAACATGGTATCAGAGCCCTGAGGTCTCGAGTTCGAGTCTCACCTACCGCACTTTCTTCACCCATTTATCCACACGTGTGGAGGGCTGACTCACCCATGTCGGGTGTGCGGGGGGGTGTTAAGTATATAATATCACCACTTCCTAACAGATCGGTCTTTTGGGATAGTTGGTTGATAGAACTATTCTAACAGTTTGGTCGTGCTCAATCTAAAAATGGTGAACATAGCCCTACTAGCGAAATGGTTGTGGAAGCTTTTTAATGAGGAAGGGATGTGGCAATCTATTCTCCATGCAAAGTATCTGAGGAACTCCACCTTGGGACAATGTTCCCGCAAAAATGGAGATTCACATTTCTGGCAGGGTTTGATGGAAATAAAGCCATTGTTCCTGTCATGTTGTAGGTTTGAGGTGGGAAGTGGGAAGAAAACAAGGTTTTGGGAGGACCTATGGCTCTCAGATAATTGTCTTGCGCTTCAATTTCCGCGTCTTTATGCTGTCTCAAATAGTATCAATGTTACAGTAGCAGATGTCTTTGACATGGGGGTAGCTTCTCTCTCTTTTAGAAGGAACCTCACTGGGGTTAAACTAGAGGAATGGAGAAATCTACTAAAAATCTGTGAGAATGTAAGGTTAGGCGAGGGAGACGACAAGTTGGTCTGGCTTCTCTCAGCCACCAAAAAGTTTTCAGTTAGATCTTTCTATATGGCTATGCAAGCAAGGGAGAACGTGCCATCGAGATTCTGGTGGAAAATTAGAATCTCTTTGAGGATCAAAACCTTTTTGTGGTTAGTCATTAGGAAAAGTATTCTTACTAGGGATGTACTGTTGAAAAGGGGTGGAGATTGTGCTAAAAATTGTCTTTTTTGCGGACAAGATGAAAGCAGCGATCACCTTTTCCTACACTGACATTTGGCCAGATATGTTTGGAATGTGGTGAATGTAGCTACTGGGCTGAAATGTCAGTTTACTAATACTCAACACTGTCTAACAGAATGGCTTGATGGTTTTGACAAGAAACAAAAGAAGAAAGTTTCGGTTGGGATAGCCGCGATCTTCTGGGGAATTTGGAAAACTAGAAATCTTGCTTGTTTTGAAAACAAATGGCCGAATGAACCTATTGAAGTGATACATAGGATCTGTTACTAGATTGATTGGTGGGCAAATTTGCAGGGCTCGAAGGACGTAAAACTGGAGCTACAGGTGGGCGCAAAGCTACTGGTGCGAGTCGCGGATGAAGCATTCCAGAGCGCGAAGAGTTGGGCTTCTTGGAGACTGAGGCTGGAAGGATGAAGCAGTTAGTTGGGGTTGAGTTGCTAGAGTTACTTTGTTTTCACCAGTGCTGGGTTCCTGGGAGGTGTTCCCACGTGTTGTTAGTGCTATTAAAATTCTTGTCGAATTCTGGTGGTTGTTGTGTTGTGGTGGACCTTGTAACTTGTGATTTCTATTAATGAAATTGGGGGGAACCCTTTTACTAAAAAAAAATGATTTTCACCCATAGGAATTTTTCCTATAGAGTCCATTTGCTTCAAAGGATTGAATTCTCCAAAATTCCTATATATTTCTTTCCTAGACTACAATTCTACAAGATTTCTAGCAAGAGGTGAGACCTCTTGGAAAAATTCCTATATGTCTGTGACAACTATGTCATGCACTCAATCTCTATACAAATTCATGTGTTTTTCCTGCGGTGTAATCAAACAACACACGCTACTAATCCCCACGTTTTATTTCATGTAGCATTTCAAATGTCATAACATTCTATTCCTACAATATCCCTATTCTTATGTTTTTCCTATCACGCGAATCTAAAAGTCCCTTAAGCTGGTGTACTCGGGAGTTCATGTTGTATGTGGCCTTATGGCTTATTAATTTAAATCCGGGCACGTCCTGTCTTATGTCTAAAAAAAGTATTTCACGAAAAAACTAATGTTTTTGTGCCCAAGGTAAAATGACAAAAAACTGTCTTGTGAAATGCCTTATTTGAAAACCAATTTTTACCTTTTTACACAGGTCACAAATATACTTTTTTTGGTAAAATGTTAAGATCTATGCGTGGACTTTTTTTTTTGTACTTTTCTTGGCATTTTAAATGCCTTTAAGATACATTTAAATAAAGAGTGCACTGACCAAAATCTTTTCTGGTCAACATCTTCACCTTGAATGGGTCGGGTCACCATTTTCTCATAAATTCCGGTCACTATAATTTGTTAATTACATGTGAGCATTACTTTTGATACTTTAAATATGCTGAAAGAAGAAATGAACTATGAAATCACATGTACATGCTACTTGGATTGTACACAGTTATAGATGTTCCACAACCTTTTCCTGCAAGTCCCATCAAAGGAAAGGAGTGAGAGTGTAGTCAAAATAGTTGTACAAGTGATACAATCATAGATGCGAAAAGTGAAGGGGTACCAAAAATATATGGTGGCAATGATCTTTATTATCAGTTGTGTCTCTCGGAAAGGATCGAGTAGGTTGACTAGAGGGGGGGTGAATAGGCAACTACAAATTTTCTTTTTCTTTTAATACAAATTCGGGAATTGCTCAAATATAAGTTCTCTATATATGCAACTAGATGAACAATCCTATATGATGAGCAATAAACAAGCTAGCAAGATATTCTACACAAGATTAGCTAGCAATACGAGTAAAGGAAGGTTAAGAGATAACCACACGGTGACGCGGAGATGTTCTACCGAAGTTCACTTCCCAATGGAAGCTACGTCTCCGTTGGAGCGGTGCGGAGTCACAAAGTGAACTCCGAATAGCCTTGATATGGCACACCGTATCTCCCTCGTGTTATCCTCCAATGAGGAGATCCACGAGCCACTATATGATGCCCTCGAGGTCGGCAACAAACCTTTACAAGAATGAGGCACACTCCACAACCGAATTGGAGGCTCTCACCAAATTCCCGCGGCTCCCAAAGCCACAAGAATCACAAGGCCGGGTCGCGTCTCCACAACTCAATTGGAGGCTCCCGGCTAATCCTTGTGGCTACCAAAGCCACAAGAATCACAAGTATCTTCTAGGTATCCAATGTATCAAGTTACACAAGATCTACAAGTGACTAGGTCGATGTAGACAAATCGGCTCGGTGGAGATGCGGATCTAGGGCTCCTCCTTCACTCCTCAAAGTATCAACGTGTTTGAGTGGTTGGAGTGGGAGCTCTAGTAGATTGAAGCTTGCAACAATGGTGGAGAGAGAGTGAGGAATCAAGCTTAGTCTCCAAAGGTTGGTGAAGGGGTATATATATAGTCCTCATCAAAATATGGCCGTTGAAGAGGTAAGTGGCGAAGCGCAGGAAGCAGGGCCGGCCTGGGGGCTGGCATAGCAGCTGAGGCAGCCGGCCTGGAAACCAGCCTGGGCCGGCCAGGGGGCTGGACTGGCTGGGCTGGCCGAGCCAGCGACCACACCGGCCTGGGGGCCGGCCAGTAGCCCGAGGCAGCCGGCCAGGAGACCGGCCTGGGCCGGCCTGGGGCCGGCCAGCAACCCGACGCACCCAGCCTTGAGACCGGCCAGGGCCGGCCTGGGGGCCGGCCAGCCACCCGACACGACCAGCCTTGAGGCCGGCCAGGGCCGGCCTGGGGCTGGCCAGCCACCCGACGCAACCAGCCTTGAGGCCAGCCTGGGCTGGCCTGGGGGCCGGCCTGCCTGCAGAGCGCCTTCTCCCTTCACGATTTGAAGACCGACAACACTTTTCTTCCCTTTATGCATAGAGAGAGATCCACTAGTATCTTTTGATATAGATGGTCATAATTCCTGTGGACACTTAGCGGTATGTTAAATACTTCCAAGTGTTGTTATCAAACGTCAAAACAAGATTAACGGACAATGTCCTTTCAATCTCCCCCTTTTTGATGTTTGATGACAACACACGGATTTGCAAAAAGATATCTCATTTAAGCAAGGCAACGTTTATGAGGGAAGCTCCCCCTTAAACTTATACGCCAACAAGGTATACAAGAATATATCCTCAAACGAGGAACATGAAGCAAGCACAAACAAAATTGACTATGTGAGCAAAGGATAAGCGATAATTCTCACCATAGACATCATATAGTAGAGCACATTTCTCACCATAGGCTTCAAATAGATATAGTCTTGGAATAACAATCACCTTGTAACGAACTCCAAAATAATAGAAGATAAACCGGGGAAGTCCTTACAATAACATATCGGAGGTCCATAAAATCCTTACAATAACCATGACATAAGTTCCATAGTACACCACAAATAGAGTTCTCTTAAAAACTTAAAACAAGTTCGATGCAAAAGGAAAGCGGGAAACATAAAAGCGCAAATGGATGCAATGCAATGCAAATCCCCGGAGATCTCTCTCCCCCTTTGGCATCAAGACACCAAAAAGGGAGAAAGTGAAGTGAAGGTCCATGATCACTCATCGTCATCCTCATCATCATCCGCAACATGAGCAGCCGCACCGGAGCTAGACTGACCGGGATCGCCTTGCCAATAAGGAGCAAGTGAGGAGGCATCATCACCAAACCAATAAGTATACTTGTTCTGGGCCATGTAGGTGTTCTCCGAGACTTCAGCTGAGCTAGGTGAGTATTTAACACCGAGTTTATCCATGATGGCACGCGAGTGACGGCTAGCTGCTTTCTGCTTCTTGTAAGTCTTGAATTCAGATTTCCTCTTGAGAGCAAAGAAGCAGTTCATCCTTTTGAGAGCTTGCACTAGGCCACCTTTCTTCTCCTCATCATCATCTTCTTCATCATAACCTCCCTCAGGAGCATCACTAGGGGGTGGCCAAACAGGATCACCCTCGGGCATAGCACGAAGACCAACCATCTCAGGATGAAACAACTCATACTGACTAACCACCGCATCAGGCAACTTGGTGTTGAAGAGAGTCTGCAGAAGCGGACCATAACAAGGAACCTTGCCTTTGACAATCACCACTTGCATCTCGTTCCAAAGATAATCCAGCACATCAATTTGCTTCCTCCTGATATAAAGATCATAGATGTGATAAAGACAATTGACCATACGGTCACGAACCAAACCCTTCTCTCCAAACTTGATGGCCAGACAGTTTCTCAGAATTTTGTGAACAACCCTCCAATAAGGATACATATAAACGGTGTGGGGAATCTTCCCACGAAGGCCGCTCTGAGGAGGATAACAATGGCGAATCCCTGTCTCAGCTGAATGAGCTTAGAGAGATGGAGACGAACATAGCAAGGTGCAGCGGGTAACTCCTCAAGACTAAACAGTGCCCCAAACTCAGCCAAAGTTGTTGAACAAACAGTATCTGCACTCATCCATGTCATAGACCGCTGACCATGCTCAGTAGTGAACACAACAGTAGCATAAAATTGCTGAAGCAAAGCAGGAGAATATGGAGTGCTAACAGTCATGATCTTAGTGATTTGGTGAAAATCCATCATACCCATCACATCAGGCCAAGTATCTCTAGCTTGAGCAAGGTTGAAAAAATCCACGGGAACATGAGCATTCTTTTGAATTTCAATACGTTGATGAAAGATTTGCTGGTGCATCTTGCAATAGAATCTACTATCATCTAGGCATGTGGGCTGACCAAAGGCATATGGATTGAAAGATAACCGATCTCTCTTGAAATCACTAGGTTTCACCTTGGCCCAAGATTCACGTACCGGTTCCGCTGGATTCTCACGAGGCGGTGGAACTCCTCTTGGCTTGGCTTTGGTAGCTTTCTTGGTGGCAGCAACTTTCTTGAGTTTCTTGGTCTTGGGCATGGAGGAGGATTCGGCATTGAAATCATCAACAATGTCATCCAGCCCATCGAAGGTCTTGCTCTTGCCAGCCCTGCTAGACTGAGGAACCGCCTGCTCCCACTCATCATCCCATTGTTCCATCTTCAAACTTGAGAGAATCTTCAAGAACCACCAATGGAGGAGAACTCCCCAACCAAGCCACCAATGGAGAAACTAGATGGATGGGGTGGAAGATCGGGGGAATCCCCTTCAGATCTGTGGAGAGGAAGGTGTGGGGAAGGTCTCAAATGGAGTGGGGAGGGTGGAGGAGCTCAAGGTGGGAGAGGGGCGGCCATGGAGGAGAGCACCACGGGAGGAAAGAGCAGAAAACCGTTCGGGAGGGGAAGCTTCACGTGATATAAGCAGTGGGCGCGCCGGCCCTGGAGCCGGCCTCGGCCGGGCGGGAGGCTGGGCACGAACCCGAGCGGACCGGCCTTGGCGCCGGCCTAGGCCGGGCGGACGGCCGGGCCTGTGACCGAGAGAACCGGCCCTGAGGCCGGCCAGAACCGGGCGGGGGGCCGGACCGCTACCCGAGGGAACCGGCCCTGAGACCGGCCTGGGCCGGGGTGGAGGCCGGTCTGAGCGCAGAGAAGCCTCCGAAGCCCCGAACCTCTTACACAAACTGAAATTTGATGAGCTTTGAGCTTCCGAACACCTTGCACTTTCAAGAATACCACTGCCTAGAAATCCGTCTTCAAGAAAATCCAATGAGCAACCTTGAGTAATCCGGGGAGATGCGAAACATGGGGAAACTTCACAAATCCAATGAAAATAGAAAAGATCAAGAACGCCAAATAAGCAACATTGGATGATTCAAACGATGCAAAACAACGAATATGCAATAATAACTCACGGAAGAACCACCTCTTCAAGGAGAAGAGGGCGGTGGCCGAGGCCACCATATATGAGTGTGTGGTGTGACACCGCGAAGATATATCTTGGGTTCACGGCCACTACTCATCATTTAAGCTCACAATTCATAGAACGAATATAGAGATGCAAATGAATTCTTAATGTCGGCATAATGGGGGGAGGGATAGTCCAATGGATTAGGACCGCACTCCCCCTATGTCCATGCCTACATCTAAACCAAATAAGTATCGTCTAATATGGGTAGGTATGCAAGAAATCCACTAAATCCAATTGGATATGTCCACCACATTTAGTTCTCCTCTCAACTCCTTGAATCTTGCTTCACCAAGAGGCTTCGTGAACATATCGGCGAGTTGATGCTTGGTGTTGACATACTTGATTGCAATATCACCCTTCTCAACATGGTCTCGAATAAAATGATACCGAATCTCAATGTGCTTGGTCTTGCCATGAAGAACCGGGTTGTGTGCAATTTTAATAGCACTTTCATTGTCACATAAAAGAGGCACTTTGTCACAAATGACACCATAATCCTTTAAAGTTTGCCTCATCCATAATAATTGTGCACAACAACTACCGGCGGCGATGTATTCGGCTTCGGTGGATGACGAGGCCACACAATTTTGCTTCTTGGAAGACCAACTCACAAGGGACCTACCAAGGAATTGGCATGTACCCGAAGTTGATTTTCTATCCATTTTGCAACCCGCCCAATCCGCATCCGAATAACCAACAAGATCAAAGCTTGTACCATGGGGATACCAAAGACCATAGTTGGGAGTATCCAACAAATATCTTAGAATCCTTTTGACCGCGGTTTCATGACTTTCCCTAGGACTTGATTGGAATCTTGCACACATACCCACACTAAACATAATATCCGGTCTAGATGCACAAAGGTAAAGCAAAGATCCAATCATAGAACGATAAAGCTTTTGATCAACTTCCTTACCATCCGGATCTAAGTGAAGATCCGCCTTGGAGTCCATGGGAAACTTATATGGCTTGGCATTGTTCATATCAAATTTCTTGAGCATGTCCTTAATATACTTGGCTTGACATAAGAATGTTCCTTCTCGAAATTGGTGGATTTCAAAGCCAAGAAAATAATTCAATTTTCCCATCATGGACATCTCAAATTCCTTGGTCATTAGCTTGCCAAATTGATCACTAAATTCACGGTTAGTGGAACCAAAGATAATATCATCAACATATATTTGGCATACGAAAAAATCTCCATTTACCCTTTTTGTAAAAAGAGTGGGATCTATTACCCCAATTTCAAAGCCACGGTCTACTAAGAACTCCTTGAGATGATCATACCAAGCACGTGGAGCTTGCTTGAGCCCATAAAGAGCCTTATGTAGTAAGTAGACGTGGTTAGGAAATTTAGGGTCTTCGAAACCCGGTGGTTGTTTAACATACACCAATTCATTTAGTGGACCATTTAAGAAAGCACTTTTAACATCCATTTGATATAAGACAATATTATGAGTAGATGCATAAGCAATTAGTAAGCGAATGGATTCAAGTCTAGCAACGGGGGCATAGGTTTCACCGTAGTCGACTCCTTCGATTTGGGTGTAGCCTTGTGCAACCAATCTTGCTTTGTTGCGAATGACTTGACCATGTGAGTCTTGCTTGTTCTTAAATATCCACTTGGTTCCAATGACATTATGGGAGGAGTCATTGGGTCTTTCCACTAATGACCATACTTTGTTGCGCTCGAAGTTGTTCAACTCTTCATGCATAGCCGCAACCCAATCCATGTCTTCAAGAGCATCATATACCTTGAGAGGTTCTAAGCTAGACAAACAAGAGACATGACCACAAAAGTTAGATAATTGATTGCGTGTGGACACACCTCTACGGATACTCCCAAGGATATTTTCTTTGAAGTGTTGTTGGTAATCCAATTTTGATGCACGCCGGATGACCCGGCGTTCCGAGGCTTGACCAATTGTTTCACCAACACAAATATCTTCATCATTGCCTTTATCTTGCTCATGGTCAACCCGAAGTGGAGTTCTTGGAGTTGTGGGTTCATTATGTTCTTGTTCACCACTAGAGTTGGGTGGGTCTTGACCATCTTCTTGATCAATATTTGAGGTGGATGGCTCAACTTGAGTAGAACTTGTTCCTTCTTCTTGAGTATCATCAATGGGTCCTTCAATAGGAATTAGTTCTCCAATCCCCATAGTTCTTATGGCTTGAGATGGGATCATCACCTACATCATCATGATCAATATGCTCCGCTTGGGAGCCATTATCCTCGACAAACTCCACGTTCATAGATTCTTCAACACACCCGGTGGATATGTTGTAGACCCTATAAGCATGAGACTTTGCGGCATATCCAACAAATATACCATCAAAAGATCTAGATTCAAATTTAGCAATTTTGCAACCTTTAATGTAAACATGGCATTTGCATCCAAAGACTCGAAAGTAAGATACATTTGGCTTTTTACCGGTGAGGAGTTCATATGGTGTCATGTCCTTGAGAGGACGGAAGAAGAGCCGGTTTGAGTAATGACAAGCGGTGTTGATGGCTTCGGCCCAAAAGTTGTATGGGGAATTAAACTCGGCCATCATAGTTCTTGCCATATCAATAAGAGTGCGGTTCTTCCTTTCGGCAACACCATTTTGTTGGGGAGTATATGCAGCGGAATATTGGTGTTGAATGCCCTCCCCACTTAGGAAATCATCCATAGTGTAATTCTTGAACTCCGTACCATTGTCACTTCTAATTGCCAAAATCTTGGAGTCATATTGGCGTTGAACTAGGGTTGCAAAGTCAATGAATATCTTTTGAGTTTCACTCTTCTTCTTGATGTAGAAAGTCCAACAATATCTTGAGTAATCATCCACAATCACCAAACAATATTTCTTGCCACCAAGACTATCATATGTGGGAGGCCCAAAAGATCCATATGAAGGAGCTCCAAAGGCCTCTTAGTGGAGATAATGGTCTTCTTGGGGTGATTCTTTTCATGCATCTTTCCGGCTATGCAAGCACTACAAGGACGATCTTTGGAAAAATTAACATCGGTTAGTCCTACCACGTGTCCACCCTTTACAAGAGTTTGTAAATTTCTCATACCGACATGGCCAAGTCGGCGATGCCAAAGCCACCCCTTGTCGCCTTTAGCCATTAAACATGTAGCGATTTGAGTGGTCTCTTTTGAGAAATCAACCACATACAAACCGTTTTCACGAAATCCAACAAAGGCGACATTGAGTGTTTGAGTGAAAAGGATGGTCACGTGGTATTTATTAAAAATAACGGTGTAACCGGCATTGCATAATTGACCAACGGAAAGTAAATTGTATGAAAGAGATTCAACAAGGAGGACCTTCTCAATGGATAACTCCGGAGTGATCACCACTTTACCAACTCCCACTACCTTGAGTCTTGCATTGTTGCCAACGGTGACATGAGAGAATGAGAGTAGTTGTTTCAATAAGTCCTTTACTAGTTCTTTGCTTCCGGTCATATGGGATGAGCATCCACTATCAATGAGCCATGAAGATCCACCGGAAGAGAAACCCTACAATAAATCAAGTCTTTGATTTAGGTACCCATTTTGGAATGGGTCCTCTTTTGTTAGTCACAAGGGTCTTTGGAACCCAAATAGCATAGTGATAATCATCTCCATATGAAGAGCCAACATATTTAGCAAAAACACAACCATTTGTAGATTTCAAAAGAACATATGAGGGGTTGTATTTTCCCGCAAAGTTATTGTGAGTGGCATTGCCCCTAGTGACATTACCACTCCCAATAGAGTTGTCATTTGCTTTGGCTAACTCCCCCTCCTTCACAAAAACAATATCTTTGGAAGGGGGAGTCGCCTTCTTCTTCTTGTTGTTGACCTTCTTAGAGTTGGGTGTGAACCCAATTCCTTCTTTGCCAACCACTCCCTTTTGATTGCTCAAAAGATCATTGAGGTTCTTTTCCCCTTGGATACAAGTGGCTAGGCCCTTCTCAAGTTGGGCCTTCAACCTAGTGTTTTCCTCAATAAGAGATGCCTTGACACATAAAGGGTTAGTGGTACAAGAATTTGCATCTTTATCATTGTGAGAAGTGGTGAAGCTAGCATAGATAAATTGAGCTTGTAGTTTGGCATATGACTCCTTGAGTGTAGTGAGCTCACTTGAGGTCACCTTGTGGGTTTCCCTAAGTTGCTCAAAACCCTCAAAGAGTTTGTTATGACTCTCTACAAGTTCCTCATTTTTACTTTTTAGATCAATAGCAATTTGAATAGAGGTTTCACGAGTTTCTTTTGCCTTGGAAAGATCCATGGCATGTGTCTCCTCAAGTTGCTCACGGAGCAATTGTTCCTCAACAAGTTGATCTTCTAGCTCACCAATTTTGTCGGCATGATCACATGCATGCCCTTCGAGCTCACAAATCCTAACATCCTTCACATAAGAAGATGCTTGGCTTCTCCATATTGATACATGAGGGCCTCAACCATTTTCTTGGTTGGACCTTGGAGCTTGCTAATGAAGATAGAAATTTTATCCTCTTCTTCAATTTTCCCTACATCCTCAACACAATCCAATAGTGATGGGTTAGAGGAGATAGTAATTTTTGGTGGGGAATTCACCTTTGTTTCCTTGGCCATGAGGCACATGGGCTTGGAGATCTTGTCGTCGTTTGGAGATGAGAAGAGGTTGGCCAATGATGGAGGAAGGGTGCCCATTGCAAGAGCCGCCATTCCTACTTCTTCACTTGGTTCTTTATCCTCCTCACCTCCGGACTCGTATTCCTCTTCATGGGATGCCACAAGAGCCTTTTGAGGTGATCTCTTCATGTAGGTAGGCTTGGGGTGGTACTTGTTCTTCTTTAGAATGAGTTGACCACCATTATCCTCTCTTCTTTCATAGGGGCAATCCTTCACAAGATGAGTGTCCTTTCCACAATTGAAGCACATTCTTTTTATTGGTGAAGGGTTGACGCTCTTGTTCTTCTTGTTCCAAAACCGGGTGGCGGCAAGTGCAAGAACTTCATTGAGCTCACCCTCCAAGTCTTCTTCACCTTCATAGACCGGGCTTTCTTCATATCTTGGATGGTCTACCACACGAGCCTTCAAAGCAAGAGTCTTTGGGCCACGGACTTGGTTGAAAGACTTGGATGTGGACTTCAATGTATCATATGTGACAAATTGAGCCAAGATGTCATTGGGAGTCATTGTTGTGTAATCCGCTCTTGCATGGAGGTTCATCACCATAGTTTCACTATATGGCATAATTGCTTGAAGGAACTTGGCCTTGACCCATTCATCATCCATATCCTTCTTTCCATTTTCCCTACATGTCACCACAAGCTTGTAGAGTCTTCGGTAAAGTTCGGTCGGAGTCTCTTCGTCTAGCATGATGAAGTTGTCAACTTGATGTTGAAGGACGGCCGCATTGGAGCGTTGAATGCCCTCATTTCCTTCATACACGGTTTCAAGATAGAGCCAAGCCTCATTGCAAGTTTTGAGATTCCGCACATGATCTTCATCATTTGCGGTCATAGCACTCTCAAGAATGTACTTGGCATTTGCATCAAGTTGCTCATCAATCTCTTCTTGCTTGGTCAAGTTGTTGGGATCAACTGGGTTGAAACCATGTAGAACCACCCTCCAAAGATGCACCGATGAGCTGCGAAAATAAGACTCCATAGATTTCTTCCAAGTGAAATAACGAGTATTATCAAGCTTAGGAGGGGGTCTACCAAGGTTGGTTATATGAGGTTGAGTGAGTGAAACTTGAGTGAGATAAGAGCTAGGTGGAGCAAAGTTAAGAGAAGGCTTCTCATTAGGTTTATCATTTTTATCCTTGTCACTAGCACCCTTAATAGGGCTAGCGGATGATGAGGAGCCATTTTGATTAGATACCCGAGTATACACCTCATCCACCATTTTGCCTTTCATGAACCCAAAAAGTTCAATCATGGACTTCATGGTGATTGGGGCATCACCCTCGGGAGGGATTATTCCCGCTTCGATTAGTTCTCTATCAAGTTGTTCTCTATCAAATTTTTCTTGTTCCTTAGCAAGTCTTAACTCCTCATCTTTAGCACGTTGTACATCCTCCGCACTAGCCATCCTCCTCTTTAGGCGATTAAGCCCTTAATAAAGAGACCTTGCTCTGATACCAATTGAAAGGATCGAGTAGGTTGACTAGAGGGGGGGTGAATAGGCAACTACAATTTTTTTTCTTTTAATACAAATTCGGGAATTGCTCAAATATAAGTTCTCTAGATATGCAACTAGATGAACAATCCTATATGATGAGCAATAAACAAGCTAGCAAGATATTCTACACAAGATAAGCTAGCAATACGAGTAAAGGAAGGTTAAGAGATAACCACACGGTGACGCGGAGATGTTCTACCGAAGTTCACTTCCCAATGGAAGCTACGTCTCCGTTGGAGCGGTGCGGAGTCACAAAGTGAACTCCGAATAGCCTTGATATGGCACACCGTATCTCCCTCGTGTTATCCTCCGATGAGGAGATCCACGAGCCACTATATGATGCCCTCGAGGTCGGCAACAAACCTTTACAAGGATGAGGCACACTCCACAACCGAATTGGAGGCTCTCACCAAATTCCCGCGGCTCCCAAAGCCACAAGAATCACAAGGCCGGGTCGCGTCTCCACAACTTAATTGGAGGCTCCCGGCTAATCCTTGTGGCTACCAAAGCCACAAGAATCACAAGTATCTTCTAGGTATCCAATGTATCAAGTTACACAAGATCTACAAGTGACTAGGTCGATGTAGACAAATCGGCTCGGTGGAGATGCGGATCTAGGGCTCCTCCTTCACTCCTCAAAGTATCAACGTGTTTGAGTGGTTGGAGTGGGAGCTCTAGTAGATTGAAGCTTGCAACAATGGTGGAGAGAGAGTGAGGAATCAAGCTTAGTCTCCAAAGGTTGGTGAAGGGTATATATATAGTCCTCATCAAAATATGGCCGTTGAAGAGGTAAGTGGCGAAGCGCAGGAAGCAGGGCCGGCCTGGGCCGGCCTGGGGGCTGGCATAGCAGCCGAGGCAGCCGGCCTGGAAACCAGCCTGGGCCGGCCTGGGGGCTGGACTGGCTGGGCTGGCCGAGCCAGCGACCACACCGGCCTGGGAGCCGGCCTGGGCCGGCCTGGGGCCGGCCAGTAGCCCGAGGCAGCCGGCCAGGAGACCGGCCTGGGCCGGCCTGGGGCCGGCCAGCAACCCGACGCACCCAGCCTTGAGACCGGCCAGGGCCGGCCTAGGGGCCGGCCAGCCACCCGACACGACCAGCCTTGAGGCCGGCCAGGGCCGGCCTAGGGGCCGGCCAGCCACCCGACGCAACCAGCCTTGAGGCCAGCCTGGGGGCCGGCCTGCCTGCAGAGCGCCTTCTCCCTTCACGATTTGAAGACCGACAACCACTTTTCTTCCCTTTATGCATAGAGAGAGATCCACTAGTATCTTTTGATATAGATGGTCATAATTCCTGTGGACACTTAGCGGTATGTTAAATACTTCCAAGTGTTGTTATCAAACGTCAAAACAAGATTAACGGACAATGTCCTTTCACTCTCCATACAATACATAAATATATATAGGGGAAAGACATAGGTGGATGAGGACCAATCTAGAGGAAAAACTTGACACCCAAGACAGGTGGGGCCGTGCCATCCAGGTGGGTCGTACGGTTTCCCAACACCCCCTTGATCGATCCGGCATCCCATATTTTCTATGTCTCAAAAATTGTAAAAGCCCCAGTAGAAAAATATGGAGAAAAAGTACAGAGGATAGGTATACTTCTCCCTCGTGTTGCATGAATTGCCTCAAAAACAAATCTCAATGTGAAATCCATCGGAAAAACTCAAAAAGTATAATACACTCACATCAAGTTGAGTACTCTTATCATCCGGATCAAGATTCACATATGGAAATGTGAAGAACCTCCCACTAAGTCTGGCACCTTGTAAGTCCCATCATACTGATTACACAAACACACTTTTCAAAAGATGATATCGATAATGATTTGGTGAACAAAACAACGAGGTTTTTACACGACTTATAGTGTACAAGATTTTCACCTCGTTCATCTTCTTCACCTCATGCGCATAGAATAACTTGAAATTAATATGCTTAGTGAGATTACTCATCCAACGAGTCTAACCCTGCCGTTGGCTGACTTTCGGTCACGAAAGTTGGGTCCCACGTCTTGTGGGTCCCACGTGTCACGGACACAGTCAGGATTGGAAAATGTCGAGGGATCCGCTTCCGTGTGGCGGTGGTTTTATAACGAGGATCAATGTGGTAATTAAGTAACATGTGGTAAACAATAGGGAGGGCCCTACTGTACCTGACACTGTATTCTTAAAGTCTTGGGGTTGCTGTTTTTCTTTACCTTCTCTTCCCTCTTTTTCTTATTCCACCACCAGCACCACGGCCCCGACCTTCCGCCTGCACCTCCATACCTCTCCCTCCCGTGCTGCTGCCGCCTCCGTCCGACGGATTCCCCGCCGCCGCCGCCGTCCACTTCGCTGCTCCTCCTCCGCCTCAGGTACGGCTGGCCGCACGCCGCTCTTTTTTTCTCTCCGTTACTTGATCGAAACAACAAACCAAACGGTGTGGTCTCGCGGCGCCAGATCTCGCGCTAGCGTACCTCCACGGCTCCACCACACACGGATGGATGCTTTCGGCTAAGCGCCTCTTTCCCCTATCTTCGATTTGCTTTGGCGGATCGTCCTTCTCATACAGTATGATTTTATTGGCGAGCGTTAGACTCCTCTGCCTATTTTCTTTTTAAAGTAGGCCACATCATTCACCACCTTCTCGTGTGTACTAATCCGATATATGTAATAGCATAGATCAAGAATGAATTTGCCACATGACACCAAAGAGTGCAATTCTTCGGCTGCGGCTTGAAACCGTGCCGTACATTTTGCCGAATCAGCATATGTATCGTTTGGTAAAGAACCAAGTGCAGGTCCGGAGATTGCGAATTTGACAAACTACATGTCGCAACAGTGCATCTGTCTCTTTGCACCGTTGGTGGTATGTCTACCTCTTCAATGAATAGTACTTATATTTCTTGTTGGGCAGAAATGGAGGCCGCTGCTGGCACTGCTCTGTATCCTCTGCACCGATGCAAAACCATACACCTGGTACTATGCTTCCTCCGTTGATGTTGATGAAAGATGCAAAGAATGAATGTTCCATCTGATTAACTGTAACCAATTGATGCGTGCAGATGAGGCATGCCCAGGGTATTCACAATGTGGAAGGCGACAAGGATCCTAAGGCTTTAATGTCACCTGCGCTGCTTGATGCTCAACTTACCGCGTTGGGCTGGACCCAAGTAAGATTTTCTTGTTTCTCTTTCCATGGCATGAATCTCAATCACCGCTCTTAGCATTATAGGTTCTACTAAGAAAGTTGCACATTATCGCCAACTAAGGTTGTGCTGCCTTTTTGTCAAATGTTTGGGGCAACAATGCCTCTGTTTTGTTAACATGAGTGTCTTAAATGGAAGCATGAATGCTCGCTAAGCATGTTAGGAAAACACTTCCCCATTCCTTTGCCTTTTTCTTCTTCGACTACCACAAGATTCGGTGGTTGCCTAAATACCACATCATGTGTTATTATCACCGTATCAATTTGTGTCAATGGTCAAATAGTATCAGCAACTAACATTATTTTTATCGAAAATGTGAATGTGGCATCTTGTCCTGATGCTTTAGTGATAAAAGTTCATTTTGATCTGCAATTAAGTGTTGGATACTCGATTCATTCGCCACACATACTAACTGATGTCAACCTTTATTTGGATGGTAACATCTTCGGCCAAATGCAATTGTGGCAGTTCTGTCAATGTTCAGTTTATTTTGTCTATGTTCTGCCAAGCTTTCATTGCTGACATCCTGGAGAATATTACTTTGTTACTAATGGAATATTTGCCCGTTTAGCAGCCATTTTACATGCAAAATATTACTCCCTCCGTTTCTGAATGTAGGGTGTATAGTTTTCTGCACGAATATTAAGACATGGGTATTTTGCATAGAGTGGACTTATTTTTTTCTGGAAAAAATCGTGAGAGATGAGTTCTTAATAGGCACAAAATGAATACAATCTGTTTAATCCCTCTTTTGAGACTAGGTCTCATTTTTTGATGGGTCAAATTATACATAAATAGCAAATACACCTTATATTATGGATTTTTCTTCAAAAAACTATACACCTTACATCAAGGAACGGAGGGAGTATGTTGTTGGTAGGTCACATGTCTCTTAAAAAAAGATTCCTATTGTGTTGGCTTCAACCTCTGACGAAAGATATTAGTCCTATGGCTAGTTGTTGCATCGAAGTGCAATCCCACCACTTTCTAAATGCCGTTGAGTTGCTTTTTTTTTATTACATGTAACAGGGAGATCTCATGTTTCTCTTATGGTTTTGAGCCATTTCGTCATGTTCATTTGAAGTATCACTCTAAAAAATTTACATTTGACAATTTTCAAGTTCCATTGATGTTGATTTACATGCATTTGTAGGTTGATTGCCTGCGAGACCATGTGACAAAATGTGGACTAGCAAAGAAGATTGAGTTGGTTATTGTTTCGCCTCTACTGAGGTATAGTTTTGCTTGACCTTCTGATCTTCTTGTACATATTTTCAGTGTTCTGGATCTTCTTCTAAGCTTTTTAATGGTTGCGAAATTGTGTTCTCCCAGTGTTGGCATTACGTTGATGCTCTTTAGATAATATCATCTCATGCTTTCAGCTGCTAGTATAAATTGTAGCTCTGTTTAAATCACTAGGTTGATTTTTCTAACTATATTTTCTTGAACTGAAAATGTTATATCTCTTTTTTAAACATGTTGTTTGAAAGGCCTGTAAATCGTGTCAGTACTCTATAAAGCATCTCCACTATAATATCAGTTATTGCTTGCATCACGAATCTATCAGCTGTACCATGGAATGGTAGTTCCATTACATACATTGAGTTATTAGCAGTGCATACCAAAGCATGGCTTGAGTCAGAAGAGCAAGCTCAACTAGGTAGGCTCATTTGGGGTTAGCGTCAGGACTGTGCAGCAATGGCTTCATAATTTGGATTAAAATTATGAGACTTCATGCACATCCTCGCACATAATCTTGACTTCCCGCAATATGGTCAAGCCGAGTTTAGGTTTGGTTTCTTCTTGCACACTAACGGAGATTTGCACTCTGCAAGTCTTGCTGCATGTACATGATCCATGTGCATAGAATCTAGGAAAAATAAAATTCAGTTCCAGCTCTCATTTAGACCATTTGTCATGACCCTCATGTCAATAGCTACTCAATCGTTTTATCTATTATACATTATATCTGAACTCCTATGCATTGCAGAAGTTTGTAATTACTAAATAAGCCTCACAGTATTTTACTTGGAACTATTCTCACAGGACTATGCAAACTGCAGTAGGGGTCTTTGGTGGTGGGAACTGTACTGATGGAGTAAGTGCGTCACCATTAATGGTAGAAGATGCTGGACACAGTGGACGTCCGGAGGTTTCAAGTTTGAACAGCCCACCTTTTCTTGCAGTTGAGGCCTGCAGGGAGAGTTCGGTATTTCCCTCTCATGAGAATACACATGAGCAATTGTTTGTTACAAAATACATAATAATGTTGTCATGATTTACACTCTCATTTGTGTTGGTCTGTATAAAATAATTGAATAGGCTATTTCACACTTGCTACAATAATTTATTCAGCCCGTATCAGCAATGCTCCGTTGACAAATATTCTGTTAATTTAATCTTTTATTTGGTTTCTATATACAGGGTCTTTATCCCTGTGATAAGAGGAGCAGCATAACAAAATACCGTACTCTCTTTCCCGCCATTGATTTTTCCTTGGCAAGTACCCAGTGTTGCTAATTCATCAGAACCGTGTCATGATATGTTGTCGCGATGGTTTTTTAATATATGTGTGCTCACGCCCTTTTACAGATAGAGAATGATGAAGATGTTATTTGGGTACCAGATGTCAGAGAAGCAAATGAGTCTGTTGCTGCTAGGGGCATGAAGTTCATTGACTGGTAATTTTCCTTTCTAAGATCGACTAGTGCCTTCGCTTTCGTGCTGGTTATATGGCCATGAAACACAAGTATCTCAATTATATACATCTGCACGCCAAATATCACTTCTGGTTCTCCTTTCTGTGTCATTCAAAACAATTTGTTCACAGAAACAAGCTACTCATTCACCACTCGCCTAGCCTTACAGGGGCCCATCTTCATCTTCCTAGTTAATTATGTTATTAGCCTATTCATTTTCATGCATAGAATAGAAGGCAGAAGCTGACCATATATCTTTATCCGTGTCAACATCCATGTTCTAGAGAAAAACTAGAACCAATGGTGAAGGATTGTACACTGCATTGGATATACCTTCTGCCCCTACACCGAATGCTTTCTTCTCATGTAGCAGTGAGTCAGCACAGAGTGACTTATTTGATGTTAGGAAGTCCTAGATACTGGAGCAGTCTTGTGTAGCATGTATTGAGAAAGATAAACCTCAGATTAGATGACCCGCTGAGTCGACCAGTAATTTTACTTTGGCAACCGGTTTAAAATAAATTATCCCCGGATGTGCTTGCAGGTTATGGACAAGAGAAGAGAAAGAGATAGCTATCGTCAGCCATAGTGGTTTCTTGCACCACACCTTGAGCATGTACGGTAAAGAGTGTCATCCAACCATAGCAGAGGAACTGGGCAAGCGGTAAGTATTTCTTTTTCCTTGGTATAATTCTGAACTAATCGGCCCATCATATTCTGCAACTTGAAAGCGTCCATAGCATGGTTGACTCCATCATCAGAAGAGCATGTGGCTAACTTTGACTTGGTTATATACAAGCTTTACCAACTGTGAGCTCCGGTCAATGGTGTTGGTCGACAGAAGGTCAGTTCTTGTTTCGCTTCAGTGATCACATTGCCATTGACGCTTTGCTTTTGTATAAACATCAATTCGCTTTGCAACAATGCAGTATGCTCGGAACGGATACCCCTACATGCAACTTCCCTGGGAAGATACCGTCGGGGCTTGACCTGCCTAGCGACGTCGCAGACGAGAAGCACGTCGAGGAGGCTAGCAAGAACTGAGAGACTATTGTGAGCGCATGGACCACTTCTTTCAGTTCTGGTTCTGGCTGACAATGGGTCAAGTTCTGAACTGCATTGCCTGAAACTGAAGCGAAGATAGTGACATCTACAGATAGGGCTTACTGTCTCCTTAGCTACGGTCGGCACGATTATGTTTGTTGTCCGATTCGTTGTCTGAAGTCTGAGCACGTACCCAAATTCATGGAATAAGGATGGTTTATACATGCAGACCTGTTTATTGAACGAGGGCAATATATTGTTACAGAGCCCTGTGACTCTTGTTCTGTGGCTAAACAAAATGTTTTAGAAGTTATTTCATTCGAAAGTTTTGCAGAGATAGAGCCAAAAAAAAATAAAAAAATACAAGACCACAAAGATCAGCGAGACCTCCGCTCCGGCGAGCAGCAGCAGTATTGCAGCATCAAGAAAAAGAGCACAAGAAATCCCATGGGTCGCCGCACCATTTGAAGAAGCGACAGCAGCTGCGGAACATGCCCGGGGGACACGCAACAGCCAGTCAATCCAAGAGCAGCACACAAGAGCGGGGACTAGAGCTTGTTAAGGACAAATAAAGAGGAAAATTAGAGGACACTAACTCATGCCCTTGGCAATTTTCGTGTGCATGTTTTTGTCTAGTTTCATATAATTGATAACTGTGAGCGAACCTAACAGGAGCCTACCCGGCGGCAAATGTCTACGGCCGTCTACCAACACAATTTTTAAAAACTGGTCTACCAACACAATTCAGCGCGAAGTTTGAAAATATGTCGGTTTCCCGTAATTTCTTAAAAATCCACCAACATTGCGCTGGTTCGCTCCAATGTGCACTGATTTGCGAATTTTGGCCGCGCTAAGCCAATTTCTCATACCGGGTCCTAGTGTCGTGGCATGACGGTAACGGCCAGGGACACAGTCGTTAAAACTATCTAAATTTTGGATTTTCTTGTAAATTTCTGAGGGACCCACTAGCATCTCCCATCTCTTTCATTATTTACTTATTTTGTCTAATATTTTATTTGTTTGCCACTCCCCACTCCCAACCTCCGTCCCCAGATGTCGGCGCCGCCACACCCCATTCCCACTTCCGTTCTCAGTCGCCGCCGCCGTTCTTCTTCAGCCCGCCGCCACCGCCACCCACACCACCAGGTTTAATTACTGCGACGACTTCGCCGAGAGGCAGAGCTGGCGCATCTACCGCGACGACGGCTTCTGCCTCAAGCTCGGAAGCGTGGAACCCATTGGTGGCGCCCGCGAGGCCGAGGTCGGTGAGAGCCGGGCACCACGACGAAGGCGTCCCGCTCGGCGATTGGGGGTAGGAGCTGGCGATGTGCAGGCTGCAGCTCGACGCGGGTGGAGGCTGGAGCTCACCGACCTCCACGACTCGCAGTGTAGGCTGGAGCTTGACGCGCCGTCGCTGCAGCCGCCGCCGCCGAGCATGGATCGAGCCGGAGGGGAGTGGCGGCGCCGGCGGCCGGGGACGAAGGTGGGAGTGGCGGCACCGGCGGCCCAGAATGGAGGCGACGGGGGTGGGGGTTCGTTTCAAAAAGACAGGGGTGGTGGTGTGTGTGTGTGTGGTTGGGGGGGGGGGGGGTTTGGTTAAAAACATAAATGAAATAAAGTATTTGGAAAAAATAAGTTAAAAAATAAATAAGAAATGAAAGAGAGAGGAGCTGACAAGTGGGTCCTTAAAAAATTTACAAAAAAATCCAAAATTTAGATATTTCTAACAATCGACATGCCACGTCACCCCTGATAATGGGTCCCGCTTGTCGGAAATCGGCTTAGCGAGGCCAAATCTTTGAATCACTGCACATTGGAACAAATCAGCACAATATTGGTGGATTTCTGAGAAATTAAGGGTAACCGGCGAATTTTCGAACACCCGCTGAATTGTGGCGTTTTTTCGGCATTAACTCGCGTGTGATGGAGGCGCTCCTCCGTCTTCACCCCGGCCGTCGTGCTGCAGGGACCAGCACCGACGGTCGGCACGGCAAGTTTCTGAATCAACTGTCCTTGGACCAATTTGAAGTTCTTGGACCCCGATCTTATTTAGCTCTTTGCATTCTCCGGTGCTGGTGAATGTACGCCAATCCATGACATCAATGGGACACTGTGCACCACGCCCTACTTAGTTAACACCACCTCGCGCCAAACCAAGCCTGACTGTACGTATTCCAAACTTGAGGTCCAAGACGAGACAGAGTCCAGACAACGTACCATCCAACTAGCTAGATGGCGCCGCAGCACTTCCTCGTCGTCGCGTTCCCAAGCCAGGGCCACATCAACCCGGCGCGCGCGCTGGCGGAGCGCCTCGCGCGAGCCACGCCAGGCGCCCGCGTCACCGTGTCCACGGCCGTGTCCGCGCGCCGCCTCATGTTCCCCTCGCTCGCGTCCCCCGACGAGGAGGTCCACGATGGCGCCGTGTCCTACATCCCCTACTCCGACGGCTACGACCGCGGGTGCCCCCTCTTCGCCGGCGACGGCGACGACGCGCGGAGCTACGTGGAGGCCTTCGGCCGCGTCGGCCGCGAGACCTTGTCGGCGGTGCTGGACCGGCTCGAGGCCCGGGGCCGTCCCGTGACGTGCGTCCTCTACGCCATGATCATGTGGTGGGCCGCCGAGGCCGCCCGGGAGCGCGGCGTGCCACGCGCGCTCTACTGGATCCAGCCGGCCACCGTGCTGGCCGTGTACTACCACTATTTCCACGGTTACGAGAGGGTGGTGACGGAGCACGCCGCCGAGCCCGGGTTCACGGTGGCGATGCCGGGGCTGGAGCCCATGGCGATCCGTGACCTCCCGAGCTTCATCACCACCGACCTCACGGACGGGAGGATCGTCGCGGCGTTCGCCAACATGCGCAAGACGTTCCAGCAGCTGGACCTGGACGGCACTGGAGGAAGGAAACCCATGGTGCTCGTGAACACCGTCGAGGCTCTGGAGGCCGGAGCCCTGGCGTCCGTGCCTGCACTTGACGTGTTCCCCATCGGACCAGCCGTCCTATCGCTCTTGGCCGACGACGACACGAGGAGTGACGTTGTAGGAGATCTCTTCCAGCACGACGGAAAGGGCTACATGGAGTGGCTCGACACCAAGCAGGCGCGGTCGGTGGTGTACGTGTGTCGTTCGGGAGCATGGGTGCGGTGAGCAAGCAGCAGAAGGAGAAGATGAAAAGAGGCCTCGCCGCGAGTGGCCGGTCTTACCTGTGGGTGGTGCGCAAGGACAAGGACAACGACGACGAGGAAGATGGCGACGACGAACAGAGCATGGTGGTGGACTGGTGCGACCAGGTGCGGGTGCTATCGCACCCGGCAGTCGGGTGCTTCGTAACGCACTGCGGATGGAACTCAACTCTGGAGAGTGTGGCGTGCGGCGTGCCGGTGGTCGCCGTGCCGCGGTGGTCCGAGCAGGATACTAACGCGCGCCTCGTCGTCCGCTGGGGCATCGGCGTGCGTGCCGTCATTGATGTGGACGGGTTTTTGGGTGCTGAGGAGCTCGTGAGGTGCGTGGAGACAGTCATGGGTGACACTGAGGAGGGCGCTACCATACGGAGGAGCTCGACGGCGTGGAAGGCCAAAGTGCAGGAGGCTATTGGTAATGGCGGCTCGTCAGTGCATAATTTGAAGACCTTTCAGGAGCAATTTGCAAATGATGCTTAGACACTACAGGAAACTGTGCATATGCCCGGCCGTCGGCGTAACAAGGCATCGGCGTAGGCCAAATTGCCGTCGGCGCATTAAAAGCCATTATGTTTGTTTTTTTCTATGGTAATACGATTCTCATTGATAAATAAAAGACGAGATACAAAGTACGTATACACCGATCTTACAGATCTGGAAAAATAGAATAAACCTATGTGACAAACCAACGCCTATCCATCTTCTTCGGCATCACCGTAGCAGTCACCAAAGAAAAAATAGACTGATCACCTCTTCACCCGAACTCGACGCGGCTCCATCGCTGATCATCAGCTTTTCGGAGCTCCAAAATAGTTTGCCATAAGACAAACCATTGCCATTGAAAGAATCTGACCGGGGCAGCATGACCCCGGACACGCCATCGAACTTCAGCACTGTCACCCCCGCACGACGATGTCGGAGTAGGGAACCAGAACCGTCAGCCTCCAACCACGAACCCACCACAAGGTGCACCATCTTCCAGCTGTCACCAGTGCAGACCACCGTCTGCACGTACTCCTGGACGAAACCTCTCTGCTCTACCATGGCGCCGGAGACAACGCCACAGCAACGGGGACATAGCAGGAGGAAAAACCCATCTGATGGAGTCGCCGCCGCCTCGCCGACACCATCCATGAACCCTACAGCCACCGATCTGAAAGATCGGCAAGCACATAGTGCCACCAACTCCGAGACGCCGCCATGAAGGACAATGCCGGTGTGGGAATAGAGTTGAGGCAGATTTATTTGCCCGAGCGCCGCTCCCACCACCCCAACGGCGCACCATGCCAGAAAACTTCTAACCCTAATTACCATGCAAAAAACGGGGTCCCCCTCCCTCCTGCCGCCGGAGTGGCAAGCGGAAGGAGAGGGGCCCAGCTCTTCCGCCGGTGACTTGCGGCGGCGGCGGCGGTGGCTAGGGCAGGAAAAGCGAGTCGCCTCGTGAGTTGCCTGGGAGCGCCTCACGAGCGGGACGTCCTATTATGTTTGTTTATGTGTGATATATACAACATCCTACGAGGAGGGTAGATATTTGTGCGTACCCTTATGAAGTTATTAGTAGTTTGCGATGATGCTTCATGCAGTCGCAAATCAAAGGATTAGGAAAATTTTCGTCCACTCCGAGTCGTTGTGTTGTAATTGCTGTTGTTAGGGTGTGGTCTTTACTCGGTCTCCCTTTAATTAACCGAGTGTTGTATGATCTTCCTGTCTTGTTTTCTTTATAAACTGAATCGCTTTTTCCCTCTTTTTAAGCTTAATACAAAGACGTGTAATTCTCCTGGCGCGTTCTCGAAAAAAGTTATTAGTAGCCGATGATGCTTCCATGCAATGGCAAATCAAAGGAGTAGGAAAATTTTCATCTAGTACCATGAAGGACATGATGGTTAAGAGACACTCAGGATATGTTGAGAATAGTTACGGATGCAAGCGGTTTTGTTTACCGAACGATTTTTCTACACGCTAGGCTTACGCACTAATAGGTCGAGCGCCCGATAAAAAGCATTCGGCAAGCATTTTGGGCTCGGCATACACTCAGATTCTGGTAGTTTGTAGGTATCATCAAACATTTAAAAACCTGTCACTACGGGAATCCCACAAAACGCCGACGGCTGGGAACCGTCGGCGTAGACCAGAAGGCCGTCGGCGTATGGATACGCCGACGGCAGCCGTCGGCGTACCCAATCCGCCGTCGGCGTCTGCGACCCCGTCGGCGTATGCTTGGTGGGCCCCACAAAGACGGCAGCCAGGCCGTTCCGTCAGCCCTCCATACGCGCCGTCGGCCTTTGCGCCCCGCTATTTTTTCAGTTCCTCATACGCCGACGGCAATGCCGTCGGCCTTTGAATGCCATTTTTTTGAATTTTTTGAAATTTTTGAATTTTTTTAAACTTTTTTATTTTTTTTCTATTTCGAAATTTCTAACTCACCTATATACTAAATCTCTAATTACACATTTAATCATAGGTCAAAGTAATTACGCTGGTTAAAGTTCCCGTTCGGTCACCCATACTCAAATTGCTCCAGCCCAATCACGCTTAACATTTGAGTTCTTTCAAGATTAGCTTCCAAATGAGAAATGAGAACTTACTGATACTTGTATCATATCAATCATATTAACCCCTGAGTTATGATATTACACTTTTTCATTGTTTAAATTTTAAAAATTCATTTGAATAAGTAACAATGATTATGTAATAGTATATTTTGAATAAATGACAATAAAATTAATTTTACTTTTATTTCTATTTTACATTTAATATGGAATAATTCATATCTTTAATTCCGTTAATCGAAATTTGAAAAATAAAATGTCTATGTCAATTAGAAAAATGAGAGTAATTCAAATATGACATCCATATCATCCTTTGCATTGTATAAACATCGATGGTTTTAGAAAATTGATCTCTTTCGATGAATAGTCATGTTGGCCATTTTGACACTTTTTTGAAAAAAAATCAAATAAAGTGAAAAAACCCTCAAAAAAGGTATCCTTTGGCATTGAGTTATTTTATGTGTACTATTTTCTATTAAAAATGATAAACTTCTTTTTTTACAAATTGTTCAAAAAAATGCTTCGCAAAAAGGTCTATCATCTATAGACATGTATATGTTTCGCGCCAAATGACCAAGTTATGGCCATCACTGTGCCATAATTTGTGATAATGTGTACATATTTGAAACATAGGTGTGCCTTGGTATGGCAAACATTGTTGCCAAAAACAAATTCCAAATTATTTTTATAAATATCATTTTCCCTTTTTTAAGTGCCAAAAATGACTTTTGTTATGGAGGAAATACCAAAAATATGTTGCAAAAGGCACCCATCTTATTGTCGCGAAGGGTACTACATATTTTACGGATAATACCCAAGTATTAGGAATTTTCTCGATTTTTACCTAATTATTCTTATTTAAATGACTTTATGCCGATTTTCCAAAAGTAATTAAAATTGAACTACAAGTGTGTGATAGTTTGGTCTAATTAAAAAAAAACATTTTTAGGTACACAAGTAGTGACTTTATCACAGAAACATCGATAGTTTTGAAAAATGTGACCCCTTTCAATGAATAGGTACGACGGTCATTTTGACCGTTTTTTCACAAAAATAAAAGAAATTGAGAAAATACTTAAAAAATGAATTCTTTTGACATGGAGTCCTTTTATGTGTACTAGTTGCTAGCAAAAATGATAATCTTGAGTTTTGAAAAATATTTCAAAAGAATGCTTCACAAAAAGGTGTATCATCTATAGACATGTATAGTTTTCGGGTCAAATGACCAAGTTATGACCATTCCCATGCAATAGTTTGTGATAATGTGTCCATACTTGACACATAGGGGTGTCTTGGTATGGAAAACATTGTTGCCAAAAACAATTTCCAAAATATTTTAGTAAATATCATTTTCCATTTTTTAAGTGTCAAAAATGACTTTTTAATTAAGCAAGTACCAAACATATGTTACAAAATGTCATGTGCACGGTGAAAAAGATTTTATGGATGTCATATTTGGATTTCTCTCATTTTTCTAATCGATTTAGACATTTAATTTGTTAAATTTCGATTTACGGATTTAAAGATATGAATTATTTCATATTAAATGAAAAATAGAAAAAGTATACGCCGACGGCCGCCGTCGGCGTATCAATGTAGAAAAATAGAAAAAGTAGACGCCAACGGCCGCCGTCGGCGTATCAAAGTAGACGCCGACGGCCGCCGTCGGCGTATCAATGCCGTAAAGTTCCGTTTGCGTGCCGTCACGGTGGGCATTGTACGCTGACGGCATTGTAGACGCCGACGGATGCAGTCGGGCTACGCCGACGGGTTTTTTACGCCGACGGTCGCGTTCTCGGCTTGCCTCGCTCGCCTTATACGCCGACGGCCCCGACATTTGGCCGTCGGCGTATAATTCGGCCGTCGGCGTTTTGTGGGATTCCCGTAGTGTGTTGAGGCTGTACCACACGTTCCGGTCCCGATTGATTTTGGTCGTGTTGGTCCCAAGTTAGGAAAGATGTCACAAATTGACCACTGGACCAGAGATGTCATATTGATGTTGATCCCCTGGTACAGTCCGTAGGTAAAACCTAGACCAGTGCTTTGAGGTCGATTTTGAAAGGAACACGATAGTACGTTTACCTGTGCAGCCCCCAACTTCTGCTGCTACAACTTCTGCACTTAGGGTCTCGATAGGAGGCTGTCATCAACCTGTAAGCAAATGGTTAACAAATGACGATTACATTTATCATATCAAGGCCCTCGCAATTGGATCCATGGATGAACAATACCTAGAGAATCTAGAAGTGACCACGGAAAGAATTTTGCAGAAATGTGGTGGGCTACCTTTGGCGATTATTAGCATTTGGATCCATGGATGAACAATACCTAGAGAATCTAGAAGTGACCACGGAAAGAATTTTGCAGAAATGTGGTGGGCTACCTTTGGCGATTATTAGCATTGCAAGCCTCGTTGCCAACTATAACTCGCCCGAGGGATCAGCAGTGTGGGAGAAAGCTTGCGGCGTAATTGGTTCCCTGAAGGACTGGTTGTTGCTAGGCGGGGGCACACCATGATGGAGGTTCCAGAAGATTACTTCAACGAGCTTGTGAGTAGAAACGTGAGGTTGATTATGTGATCAGCTTCCAGGGTGTAGACATGTCGGGTTCACCACATGATGCTTCAGGTTCAGGTCGTTGTGTCTAAATCCCTGGAGGCTGTTTTTATTAGCCTCGTTATGTGCAAAGAAGGTGAAGGCGGAGCCGGGGCAGACGACGGAGCTGGCGCGGAGGCTGCGTCTGCAGGAGGCGCTCGGAGACCTGGACACTGACCCCGACGACCACCCCGGGTTGAGCCGCGTGCTGGAGGACTCGATGAACGACGTCCCGGCACTGACAGAGGGTGATGCCCTAGCGTGGTCTCTGACGGACCATGTCCAGATGACAGGTGTGCCGTTGGTTGACCTCGACCCCGACGGTGAGGCAGAGCCCATCAGCACATGTGACCAGGACAGCGGCGCAACCAACAGGTTCAACGAGTAGGACTGGGAGGCGTTCCAGTGGCGGTAGATTTAGGTTTAGGGTTTAGTTTATCTAAATTTCTTTCGAACATGTAAATTTTGCTAAATTTTAAATCAAATTTTAAGTTAAAAAAATTGGTACTGGGCCCACGATGTGAAGAGACAACTCAATACGCGGCAGCTCGCTAGAACCGGTCAATAGAATATGTCCGGCGCTGCTTCTAGATGTTATTTGGGCGCCGCTAATTGAGATGTTCTAAACTAAGGGAAACTCCAACGGGCTGACACAAACAAACACAAGTTTTGTCCGGATTTTGTCCGTTGGGTCATCAAACGGACAGGTGTCCGGTCCATGTATGCCCCTCCCTGACCACTGAACCCAACGGGGACCCATTTGGTCCGCCCGGACAGGGTTTTGATATTTTTTATCACTTTTGATCATATACAATTCCACCAAACAAATATAGCAAATACGGCGACCCTATACTATCTTAAGAAGCAAAGGTACTCACCGTCCAAATTTTCGGTGGCCGTTATGTCCTCATTTTTCTTAAGTGACGCGTAGAGGTCCTTCCACTTTTGTTGATCTTTGAGGACTTTGTAGCAATGAGTCAAGGTAAAGGCCTTCCCATGTTGAGCTTTGAAGATTTTCAATGCTTGCAATACCTATGAGAGCACAATTCATTCAAATGCATAGGAGGACAATGCATTGGACGCAATGAGAAGGAGGGAGGATGACGTACCAATTCCTTGACGCCAATGCCCCTTATTGGCCGGGCATGAGCATGTTCATGGGAACCACAAAAATTGCTCACCTCCGCCGAGATAAAATGCCACCTCTTTTGGATTGATATCTCGGTCCGGTCACTCGTCATTTCATAGGGCGGAAGCAACTTCCTTTCATTGTAGTGTTTGTAGAACCATGCCCAATAGGCGCTCCCTTTTTGCTCGGCCCCAACGATTTGATCCGTTCCAACCTCGATCCATGACTCGCAAATGAGCTTATGCTACTTCAGGGTAAATGAGGCACCCCTTTGGCTAATCTTCCTCCTTTGTGTCCGTGCTTCGGTCTCCAGCTCCGTGAGAAAAATTGGCACGGCATCGATGTCGATCACATCAGGTCCGGTCGGCGGACTTCATCGTCTCCGACGACATAGTCTGAAAGTGCATGAGCCCTCATGTGTGGTTTTGGTAAATAATGACAATCTCTATGGACTAATGGTTGCATTGAGCTATCCTTGTAGGGCTTGTCCACTGGCAATGCATGAACACCATGTGTTGGTATCAAGATTGAAAGAAAAAGATAAAGTGATGACCAAAGCAATATCCAAGTCATCATATATATTAGAGAAGAAGTTGAAGTGCAAGTTCAAGAGAAGCATCTCGAAGAAATCTTATGCTTGAAGCTTGTCACCCTTTTGGAGATATTGGTCAAGTGAAGATGTGCCTTATAGAGGCTCTCCCATATTAGTGTATGGGGGAGCGATATGTGAGTCTTCAACAAGCAAAGCGCAATCAAAAAAGGTGGTCCACTTAAAGAGATCAAGATCGTCATCATCTAGCTCAAGTGGAATGCGCAAGGCAACGGTATGATCTTGATATGGTTTCTATTTTACCGGTCTCATGGTGTTAGTGGGAGACCGGGTTATAGGATAGACGGCGTACAATCAAGAGGGGCTCTCAAGTGAGTAACTTGATCGCATCTTTATGGAGAGCTCAAACCTTTGCATACTTGGCATCATCATCTTTCTTGGTTCTTATTTGGTTTTTCTCCTAGTTGGGTTTTGGTGCTTATCGTGATCTTCATGACAAGCCCAAGTTCTTCGGAAACGGTTTTTGTTGAGAAAACTTGTTGCGTTTTCGTGTTGGAAATATTATCGGTTTATCCGTGAGGAAAGTTCCACACCTTTCCATGTGTGTCAACTTAACTCTGTTATCGGTTTCTCCGGCCTGCCGGTTTGGCACTCGTTCCTCCATGGACGGCACTCTCTGCCTTCGGTCCGGAGTTGGTCTGAAGTGACCCCGGAGTCTCTAGACTGGCTGGAGTCTCTGCCCCTCCCGGGCCGGAGTCTCTGCCCGGACCGGAGTCTCCGGCCCTCCTGGACCGGAGTCTCTGGTGTAAGTTTTCCTACAACGGCTCTTTTTCTGGGGACCTATAAAAAGGGCCCCCCTTCTTCCCCAAAGGGTCAGCTCTTCCAAGCACGTTTTTCTCCCTCTCTCACCTCCATTGTTGACCTTGGAAAGCTTGCCCCTCTCTCAATTCCTCCCATGATTCTTGCATATCTTTGAGAGATTTGAGAGAGGAGATCTGGATCTACAATTCCACCAATCCATTCCTCCTCTAAGTGAGCGGAACCAAGTAGATCTTGATCTTGGAGTTCCATTTGTTGAGTTCTTCTTTGTTCTTCCTCTCTTCTCTCTCCATAAGCATTAGTTGTTTTTGGTGGGATTTGAGAGTGAAGGATTTGAACACTTGTGCTATTGCCATTGCTTTGTGCATCGGTTTGTGCTCTCCACGAGGATTCGTGGAAGTTGAAAGTTTGTGAACTTGTTACGCTTGAGTCTTTGGACTCTAGACGCCTTTGTGGTGGTTAAGACCTCTTGTGGTCACTTGTAGCCATTCGGGAGCCCCCAATCCTTTTGTGGGTTGAGCCCCGGGTTGTTGTTGTAAAGGCTCCGGTTTTCGCCTTGAAGGACTCCGATAGTGGAAGGTGAACCAAATTTTTTGTGGTGCGGTTCATCGGAGAAGAAGGTGAAGCCTTTGTGGCTGTTGAGTCATTGTGTTGGCTCACACCTCTCCAACGAGACGTACTCCCCTAAAAAGGAGGAAGTCGGGAATAAATCCTCGTCTTCGCGTGCCTCGATTATTTCTATACCTGAGCTCTTTACTTATGCACTTTACATTGTGATAGCCTTCGTGCTTCAAGTATTCTATATTGCTATCACCTTGTTGCTTGTCTTGCGGGCGGAACAATGCCAATCATGAGGAGGGCAGCTTGCGCGGCACTGTAGTTGATGTCGCTGTCATGGACCTGGCCCTTATATGCGGCGGCAGCCTTGGCAGCGGCTTTGGTGACCGCCCTCTCCATCTTTCTCCGGGCGCCCCCCCTTCATGGTCTCGTTGGCCCTCTGCGCCGCGGTGAGCTCCTTTTTCTTTTTTGCTTCTTGGGGGTTCAGGCGTGAAATCCAGGACCACAGGCCGTCAGCCACAGACCTGGCCCTTGTCGTCGGCGGCGGATGCGTCGGCCATGGCTAGGGCTGGAGCTGGTTATGGGAGAGAAAAGGTCAGCGTGACGATTTTGCCTCTCTTGAGCGGGTTAGGGGCGGACAATAGGAGGAAACAAGAGTTTTCCGCGTGTGTACGGGGCCGACACAAGCCTGGTTAAAATTTGATCCGAGAAGGGGTCGAGGCGGACAACAGTCCGTTCTTGGTTTTTCGGGCACGCGGATAGAAACGGATGCGCGGTGGTGCCGGTTGGAATTTTCCAGGTCGGTCAATTGTGGTGGGCCATACGATTCGAACAGCACTAGCAAATGTAGTTGGAGTCGACCAAATGTCAAATCTTTGAAGAATCATTGTGCGTTAGCTGTGCGGATGGACTGGCGTGTCAGCTGTACGGGACGAATCTTTGCAATATACCATGTTACAAAACAATACATCAAATAAGTGTTACCAGCTATTCTCCCACATCTGATCTGCAAATTCATCCCTCTTTTGAGGCCAAGAATTATTATGCTGTGAAAATTCCCACCGACTATATATTGTGGAGTTTGGCAACCCTAGCTTTCACCTGACCAGATTGCATCTGCTTAGCCACACCACAGATATACTGACTTCTTGGGAACAATGCAAATAGTTAGCATCCGCTGTGCGAAACATATCCTCGTGTGCCACACCACAGATAGCACAGAGGTCAGATATCCTTACCCTCAAACCAAAGCCCCCCAAAATGGATGCACGGAAACAAGGAAAAACACCATGAACTGAAACCATAGTCATTGCTTCGCTACGCAACCCAAGCGTGTTCATTCATTTGCGACATTGAAATTTCTTCAAAGTTCTAACCGTTCATAAATTCCTAGCTATACGAAAACAGCTGGTCCACCTTTGTTACAATGCTTTAACTAAAGGCACGGTTTAAACTGCTGACACTAGGCTGTACTCCAGCTTTATCAGAGCCAGAGCCAGTGCTCTAACAAAATACAGTGTGGGATGCTTTTAGTCACAGGACCAAACCACAACCACAACCAAAGCACAAAGTCCGAAGTTAACCTCAGTAAAGACACTAAACAGGTAACACGATGGAGAGTAGAGGGATCAATCGTACTGTACCGTAACTTTGAACCTGCTAGGTTCCGAGCGACTATTGCTCTCTTCCATTAGCTCATTGAAAGTACGTCTCAGTGCAGGGTTTATCTTCTTACCTGTGAGCTTCACCTCTTTAAGGCTCTTCAGGTGCTTGACGCCGACTATCTTTTTAGTTGGCCAGTTACTAAAATGTACTGTAAGTTTCTCCAGCTGTGTCATGGATTCTTCCTGGAACTGGTAAACTTGCGGATATTCACCAGGGCAGCCCACTATGATATCCTTCAGTGCCGGAAATGTGTGCTTCGTGCACACAACCAGTTCATTGCCATGGTAGAATTCATGTTGGAAATAGATGCTCTTGAGCTTGGGCAGTTTACATAGGACATCCAATAGTTGGCCATCATGAAGACGTGCCCAAGAAAGAGTAAACTCGACAAGATATGTCAGTGAGCCGACCCATTCTGGTAATCTAGTAAATGCCCCAGCAAACCTGAGGTGTCGAAGGAGGTGCGGTGGGGAGCGAAGATCAGTGAGATAATCCATTGTCTTGCCGTCGTCACTCATTTCTCCCAAGTTGAGCCACCGGAGGGAGTGCAGCCTGAACAAAGATATGGCAAGCTGTTGACGAACATCCTGTTTTTGGGTATTGTCTTCAACGTATACAAAGATACGCTGCAGTCGTTCAAGTTCACCGAGCTCTTGAGCAATGCCAACATCTTTGACCATTACTCGACCCACCTCACGCAGCGCCATCATGTTGGAGAGCCCTCTGGGTGGCTTCCACATGACCCACCACTGGTCCCTTTTCCTGAACTTTAAGCACTCAAGTTTTTCTAGCTTTGTCACGGTTTTTGGTAGATCATCAAGTAACGTATGTTCTAAGTCAAGTGTCATTAAATTCTCCAGGTCACCGATTTCGGGAGGCATCACGCTGATATTCGTACCCTTCAAGCTCAAGAATTTGAGAAGGTACATCCGGCAAATATCTTTCATATGCTTGTTGCCTAGGCGACCCTTGCAGTTTTCCATATCAAGTACCCTCAGCAGGGCGAACTCGCCCAGCCTGTCAAGCACCTCGTGCCCTTCGGGATCAAATATACTAAGTGAACGGACGTGCTGCACGTCCATTTCATAGGTGCCATTCCTCCTACCTTGCCGCACTGCTTTCTTCTTGGACAGAGAGGTTCCTTCTCCACCATGAATAGAGAGACGCCGAATTCTATCATACGACATCCCTTCATACTGTCCACCTACGAGGCTAATAAAGTTGGCCTCCAGGGATTTAGACACAACGACCTCTAGCATCATGTCATGCACTCGACATGACTGAACCCTATCGTGGCTGGTGATTATATAATCAGCCAGATCAATCATGTTTCTACTCAAGCTCGTTGAAGTAGTCTTCTGCAACCTCCATCATGCTTTGCCCCGCCTAGCAACCACCAGTCCTTCGGAGATCCATCTCTGCAAGAGCCGAGTTTTCCTCAACACGTAGTCTTCTGGGAAAATGCCAGCATGCAATCTTTGAGATAATATGGCAGATGGTTGTAGCTGAGTGTCAGTATCTGCCTCATCCCTTCCAGTGTAGGGTGGTTCTCCATCAGGGAACCAATTGCGCCGCAAACTTTCTCCCACATTGCTGATCCCTCGGGCGAGTTATAGTTGGCGAGGAGGCTTGCAATGCTAATAATCGCCAACGGAAGCCCACCACATTTCTTCAGAATTCTTTCCATGGTCACTTCTAGATTCTCTGGGTATTTTGCATTCATGGATCCAAATGCTCTACTAAGAAATAGCTTCTTTGATTCTGTATGTTCGAGGGCCTTGATATGATAAATGTAATCGTCATTAGCATGACTGCATGCTCTAGCCACATTTACTATCCGAGTGGTCACAATGATTCTGCTGCCATGGTTGTTTTCTGGCAACTTGGATTGAATTGATTCCCAAGCAGCTATGGTCCATACATCATCAATCACAATGAGGTACCTGAGTGCAATATTTGTGTGTTGCAGTCAGGACGATTTATATAGATCCGCAAAATGGTAGTTCTACATGCATAAACTCTAGCCTCGGGGGATGAATCAGCTGGATTTTTTTTTGAGATTGAATCAGCTGGATTTTAACAGTGGATCTTGATCGACTTTTGTAGGAGTTCTTAAAAAAAACGTACATAGTCTTTACACGTACGTACCTCGTGTCCAAGAGAAGCTCCTCGAGCCTGCGGGCTAGAGCATCTAGATCCATGGTTTCGATGTCAGCCAAGTGGTTCTCTTCCTCGATACCTTGTTTCTTGGTACCTTCTTTCGGCTTCACGATCTGCTGAAGAACGCGTTTGAGCAATCCATTTAGATCCTTTTTGCCGTCGAACGCCTGGGACACAGACACCTGCGCTTGGCGCTGGAAATCCGCCTCCAGCAGCTTGCACACCTCCATGGCCAGCGTAGTCTTCCCGAGCCCACCGAACCCCACGATGGAAAACACCTGGAGCTTCATGTCATGGCCAGCCTGCTTTAGCTTCTCGGCGAGGGAGCCGGCCTGCTTGCTGATGCCGACGAACCGATGAGGATCGTTGGCAGGGCGGAGCGCATACGCGGACGTCGTCACCGGTGCCGCCGCTACGCTGGCCAAAGAAGGCGGCGGGCGGTTGACGCCGTAACGCGCATGGCGCTCGCTGATACCAACGGCGCGAGCGCGGAGCGCCTCGATCTCGCGAGCCAGTCGCCGGCGGGGGAAGAGCGTCGCGAGCATGCGTTTGGACCAGACGATGAAGTGGTGATCTCCCGACCGGAATCGGATGCGGCAGATGTAGAGGTGAACGCAGTCCTCCGCATCGTAGGCGAGCTCGCTCACCTGCTTCACCCACTCCCGGATGAAGTGGTCGACGGCGCCCTCCTCGGTTTCCGAATGCATGCGGAGGATGGCGTTCATGATGGCCAGCTCGTCTTTGAGCTCAGCCACCTGAACGCCGACGCCGCGGAGTTGCTGGTACTCCTCGCCCACCAGCTGCCCGACCATGGACACAAGCCGCGCCGTTCCCTCCATTCTTCTACCCCGCCTGGCTTCTTGATTCTTTCCCCGGCCGGATGGCTCAAGTTTTTGTCTTGTGTGCTAGCTACCTTCGCGATTCGCGAATGCGGATTTTGACGAGCTGCTATGGCTTGTTTTGCTGCTACTCCATTATCGCGCGCCTTTTCGTTGACCTGAGGCCCCACGTCTGTATATCCATACGTGTTGTACTGTCACTCTATGAACTGCGACTCGGTGTTGATATAATTTGTACTCGCTCTGTCCCAAAATAAGTGTCTCAAAGTTGTCCAAAAGTGAATGTATCTATACTTGTTTCATGTCTAGATGCATCCACTTTTTGACAAATCTAAGACAGTTATTTTGGGACGGAGGGAGTATGACTTATTGATACAATTACTTATCAACTAGGTTTAACGAATATAAGCTCAAAGGAAAAATCTAATATGGAGTAAAATACTACTGTACTTCACATGGCATATACTACTTCAGTGATGCATCTTCTAATAGTCACAGAAAAGAAGTCGTGGACAATCGAAGAACTATGACATCTAGCAATAGTGATCTAATAGTCACAAACCCTTCGGTCGATCTCAATCACAATCATTTTGACAATCACAGTCACCTCGACACATAAGAACGTATATGCTTATTTCTTGTGATGAAATATTATTGACTTCTCCAGATCACAAGTGAGCAGCGAATAACATGCATCCATATGCAGGTTCTCATCAAAACAGCTAACAATAATTTCAAATAACAGACTCCGCACAAGGGGAAAATGGTACACCACAGCATGTCATTATCTACATCTTATTGTTCTTCGCCATCTCTTCCACGTCGAGCTCTACCGCCAAAACAGGTGAATCCAGGGACATGGCTACACGGCTGTGACAGAAAAAAAGTCACAACACGCATTTGAGCTCATGCCTAAAGTACAGGTATAAGATTTGACTTGGCGCTAAATCTAACAAAGGGAGTACACGTATAAGATCCTCCTACCTGTTGTCCACTGGGCCGTGGTCGACAGCTGTTCTTAAAGAGTATATAACTCTGCCGACAATATCAGTCATAGGGACAGGCCCAAATAAGCGGCTGTCCCTAGCTTCCTGCCACCAACCAAAATAATCACAAAGAACATGTCAAAAGAGCTCTGCTGAAATCCAATAAATTCAATTCACTCAGTAACACTCTACTCTTTATGTACCTACAGTGAGGATGTGTTCTTATCTCACGTTTACGCAACAGAAACAAATAAAAAAACTGGCCAAAACATGCTACTCCTTTGCCTTTAGAGCTACTCCAAATAATAGTAATATAATTATTTACTATTACTAACTGATGAACAAAAAAAAACATACCTTTGCCTTTAGAGCTTGGTTGTCTGCCACGACCCAGCATTGATCCTTGTCTAGTACAAAGGGCTCCTCCTTCTCGTCAGTAGAGACAATCTCATAGCCTTCCACAGCAGCGAGACGTCGAACAATTAAATCATCAGATTTCTCTGGGTCCTTCAACAAGACAATGTCCCCAACAAAGACTTCTCTGTTGAGACAAGTGGATGCATATAAGACACCAGTATATTGAGATACCATTAAAGGCTCAAGAACTGACCCAATATGTATTCTCTTTCACTCTTTCTAGGTTTAAGCAATAGATGAGGCCAAAGTTAATAAAATGCATAATAATGCTTACTTCGCAAGATCCATCAGTTGATTTAAGAGGAGAGAGAGGTGTCAGTCAGCGCAGCAGATGTCACACCATGACACAAATTTGAAAGAAATGAACGCTGATTTAGTTATGCAAAACTTACCACAAGTTACTACCTCCATAAATAGTTTTAGAAGTAAATTTCACACATAATTTTCAGCCTAAATTTCAGAATGACATTCACGAGTCGTGCATGGAATTTTAATGAACATATCCTTGCTCGACTTTCTTTAACGATTTTGCTATGTACAAAAACAGTTAGTTCCACCGTAAGGACCACTTTGTCATTTTGTAAAACTGCAATATTTGTACCAACATAAAATATATAACTTTAGTTTGATGCAAATCGTCTCAGCCATCCAATCTAATCTAACGGCAAAAAAGTAAGGGCCCTCTTCTTATGGAGGCCATGTGGATCAAAGGAATGACACCATCAAGATTCCTATGGATTGCATTCCTACACCTCAATTCCAAAGGAGTTTCAACATCCACTCCAATATCTTTTTTACACGCATTCACGTAGGATTGATGCACTTTTCCAGTGTTCCATCCAAATGACTATTTCCTTTCATGTGTTTTGCACTTGCATTCCTGTCATATTTCTGTGATTTACGTATGTGTGTGTTCCTCAATCTTACGATTCAAAGCAGCCCTAAAGTTGAATATCCAAAAATACTTCTTAATTTGAACATTTAGTCTCATAATAGCATCATGCCAATCACCATTAACGACTCCTTTCATGATATAAGAAACTGCAAAAATATATTTAACATATCTTACCCATGACACCAAGGTTGCCGATTTGCCTCTACATAGAGCTATTTTCGTTAAACTTTATTGTTATTTGAATCTTTTTTTGCTATTACCATAAACATGCTAATATTTTCATATACTTGCAAAAACAAAATTCAGGGAGTTTTCAATCTGGTGGAATTATATTTTTAGAATCTTATAATTTTATATACTGGAAAAACATTCACTGAATGTGTATGTTTGCTACTCCTCGCCATTATCATAAGGTGTTTCTGTTTGTGGATGTAAGAAAGAGGTAACTTGTCCACCAATAGCAAACTAGAGGCGGTTATAAGAGCACAGAAATACCAGACAAAACAAAGTTATTGCTCTGGATAGTTTTTTATTGGTTTGGTGGTAGATCCAGCAGCAAATCACATGGAATAGTCTTAGTTAACTTTTGCACTAGGGGTTGTAAGCCATAAAAACAGGCAACCTTGATTCAATACACAGTACGATACTAGGAAAGTCTCGTGATGGGAGTGAAATACGGGCCAATATATAAATATTAGTATGGAAAATTTGTGCTCGGGCAGCGCGAAATTATTTTCAGCATACAATTTTTACAGTGAAATGCACATTAGAGGATTCGGTTAGGGCAAGAAAGTGAAATTAGCTCATTTGTAAAGAAAGGTCGCAGGAGTAAACACCAAAACACTCCTAATACCTAGATTCAGGTCTATGTTCCTTGAACCATTTCCGTAGAACTAGGCTACATCAGTTCATTGAACAGAAATATAAATGTAACGGAAAAAGAAAGACTGGTTGTAGGCAACAGCTTGGCAAGAAAGAAGATTACTTTGGGGATAAAGTGGCGAGCTTTCTGACGAGTACGGTTCCTCCGGCCGGAGCCACAACGGGGGCCATGGCTTCACCCCCTTTGATCCATTGCGGGAAGGTGAGCTTGCCTTGGAAGAAGCTTTTCCAGATGGCGTCGGTCATCTCAGTGCTGTTGATCTGCCCGACGTTGTACTTCTGCATTGGAACGAACAGGAACCAAAATATGAACCAAGAGAAGGAACAATCGCACAGAAAAATCGCTGCACCTCCCATTGATAATTATGTCAACAGTGAGCAATGAAAACATCATATAGACACCATATATGCGATGCATCGGTCGGGTGTCTTCTTGGGTTGGGCCAATTAGCTCCAGACGGCGGGGTAGTATAAGGATATGTGTGGATCAGAGAGGGTAGGTAGGTGGGTGGAGTGACGGTACCTTCCAGGAGAGGGAGATGGAGTACTCGAACTTGTGGGCGGCGTAGCGGACCCACGTCGACAGCGAAACCATCCTCTCGTGCTTCGCCGGGGCCTAGCTCGTCCTCGTCGTCGGCCGGCTGTGCTGATTGATCCCCTCTCGAATTGGCAGGATTCCTCCTACTAGGTGCTGGTAGCGCGGGCGGCTTCTGGTTACGATCGGAATCCCTGGAGCGACGAGGGGGGGTGGGCCGGGGACGGCGGCCGGAGGAGGAGGCGACGGCGAGAGTGGGAGGGAGAGGGGAGAGGGGATGCTAGGGTTCTTCCTCGGCCTGATCTTGGACTCGACGACGACTGTCATCGGGGAGTAGAATGGGCCTAATTAATTTTGTTTTTTTAGAGGACCTAATTAACTTATTGGGCTGGCTTCGTTCGTGGGTTGCTTTTTCCTAGTTGGGCTGTGTGGGTGGCTCGAGATATGGAGGTACCGCGCAACTAGCTAGCGTGAAAGGAAACATCTCAATGAGGCCCAGTTTCGGGATAAAATGTAAAGCAGAAATGCAACAAAAATATACTCCCTCCGTATCAGATTATATGTCACTGACCGATTCGTGTACAAACTTTTAACGCTACGAATATTTTGAACTTCCCGAAAATACCCCACCGTCCTCACCACTTTCCCCACTCGCTCGCTCCCGACCACGAGCACGACCTCTCCGTCGCCGCTCCCCACCGCCCTCTCCCTCTGGCTCGTCGTCGCCGCCGACCCCACCGTCCTCTCCCTCTAGCTCGCCATCGCCGCCGAGCCCCACCGCCCTCTGGTAAAAGACTCCATTTTTATGCCTCAGCGAGGGATGCGCCGGATCTGCGTGTGCCGGCGCGGGATCTACGTGCGCAGCTGGAAGACGGCGCCATGGAGAAGCTTGAAGACGGAAGAGGACCAGAAGCTGCTGGCGAGGACGCTTGCGGCCCGCCGCCCGCCGCAACGTCCTCGTCGAGTTCTACCCGCCCTGGAGCGGCCACTGCCAAGCGCCGGAGCAGCGGAGCGGCGCGCGGTGGAGGGCCGAGCTGGACGCCGCCGCGGTGCACTTCTGGGCCTCCTGGTGCGAGGCCTCCAAGCAGATGGACGAGGTCTTCGCGCACCTCGCCGTCGACTTCCCCCACACGTTCTTCCTCCACGGCTCCGTCAGGTACTGATTGCGTGGATCACACGTTTGTTGGGAGACCCAAGAGGAAGGTATGATGCAGTATAGAAGCAGTTTTCCCTCAGTATGAAATCAAGGTTTAATCGAACCAGTAGGAGTAAGAAATCGCTTCGGAAGGTTGTTGGTGACGGAATATGGCACGGCGCAGCACCAGGGAATCCGGCGACAACGTGGAATCTGCACACAACACAATCAAACTATTTTGCCCCAACGAAACAGTGAGGTTGTCAACCTCACCGGCTTGCTGAAAACAAAGGATTAAACGTATGGTGTGGAAAACAGTAGTAAATTGCAGAGAATGAAAAGGAACAGTGTTTGCAGTTGGTTGTATTATCAGTGTCAAAGAATGGACCGGGGTCCACAGTTCACTAGTGGTGTCTCTCCATAACAGATAACTAACATGCTGGGTGAACAAATTACAGCTGTGCAATTGACAAAATATTGAGCGCATAACAATGCATATATATGACATGATGATTAGTATGATATTCATGTGGGCATTACGACAAAATACATAGACCGTTATCCAACAGCGTCTATGACTAATAATCCACCGGCAGGTTGTCATACCAAGTTCCCCGTTGGTATTAAGTTGTAAGCAACAGATAATTGCATTAAGTAATGTGCGTAAACTAAACAAATGCATTAGACCTAACGGCGTACCCTTAAGCTAAGCATCGGTTATTTTATCCCTAGTGGCAACAGCACATCCACAATCTTAGAAGTTATTGTCAGTCTCCCAGATTACCGGAGGCATGAACACACTATCTAGCATAAATACTCACTCTTGGAGTTACAAGCATCTACTTGGTCAAACCATCTACTAGTAACGAAAAGCATGCAAGATCATAAATAACATATAAGATAGATTGATAATCAACTTGACAAAGTATTCAATATTCATCGGATCCCAACAAACACAACATGCAGCATTACAATAAGATGATCTTGATCATGATAGGCAGCTCACAAGATCTAAACATGATAGCATAAAGTGGAGAGACAACCATCTAGCTACTGCCATGGACCCGTAGTCCAAGGATGAACTACTCACGCATCACTCCGGAGGCAGGCATGGTGATGTAGAGCCCTCCGGTGATGATTCCCCTCTCCGGCAGGGTGCCGGGAAGAGTTTCTGAACCCTCCCGAGCTAGGGTTGACGGCGGCGGCGTCTTTGGAAATTTTCGTGGATAATGGCTCGGGTCTCTAGGGTTTTCGCGTCGGGAGGAATAAATAGGCGAAAGGGCGGCGGCTGCGGAGCCACGAGGGCCCCACACCACCCCACGGCGCGGTTGGGGGTGAGCCCGCCCGGCCCCATGGTGTGGCTGGCTCGTGGCCCCCCTCCGTGTCTCCTCTGGACTCCGTCTTCGTGTTGGAAAAATAGGAGGTTCTGTCCAAGTTTCGTCCAATTCCGAGAATATTTCCAGACTAGCTTTTCTAGAATACAAAAACAGCAGAAAAAACAGGAACTGGCACTGTGGCATCTTGTTAATAGGTTAGTCCCAGAAAATGCATAAAAATGCTATGAAGTATATATAAAACATGTAACAATTGGTATAATATCAACATGGAACATCAGAAATTATAGATACGTTTGATACGTATCAGGTACTTAATCTCCCTCTCTTTTCCTCTGTCTTCTCCGTCCGGTGCTGCTTGCTCGATCTTTTGCAATAGGAGTAGAATGAACTAGTGCTTGCTTGTTGGTACCATGATGCGGACTGAAATTACATTGAGGTCAAATACATATGCCGCCTATTGTTCTTGTTTCCACTCTTTACTTTCCTGAATGCTTGCTTAATTGCTCACAGTGGAATATCAGTAGCTCTCCTGAATGCTTGATTTTACTCCTGCAAGTGAGCATGATTTGTGTAGCAAGTGCAGTAGTGCATTGCTTGCAGCAGTAGTGCATTGCTTGCTTACTGTCAGTAGATGGTGGTGAACCAACTTGCTTAAATGAAGTACAGTATTGTTTGTGCTTGTAAAATGGAATACACTTGCACTTCTTGTACTCTTACTGCTGCTAGCAAGTGCTTGCTAGTACCAATAGCAAGTGCTTGCTACTCCATTAACTGAAATAGCAAGTGCTTACACACAAAGATTTTTCTTGTACTCGTATCTGCTCCATTAACTGAAATAGCAGGAGTAACTTGCACTTACTGTAGGTCGTTACTGATGCTAACAAGTGCTTGCTAGCACCAGTAGCTTGCAGTGCTTGTTACTGTTTGCTTGCACACATTATAAACACACAAACAGTACTAACATTGATTGAATTTTTTCATTACAGCAACACACAAACATTAACTTACACAGAAATTTAAAAACTGGGAGAGGTAAAATTTCAGTCCATTCTTGAGCAAACATAAGTTACTATTGGCAAACATGATAAAAATGGAGTAGTAAAATGGAGTAAATTTCATAAAAAATGCAACACCTGTCGTGTTCACGACCTCCTCTTCTAAATTGACCTCTTGTTCTTCCATATTAACCTCTGCTTCTATATTAACCTCATGTTCTTCCATATTAACCTCATGTTCTTCCATATTAACCTCTTGTGCACCTACAAAAAGAAACAAAACCAAAAATAAATTAAAACTTGCTCAAGTTACTCAAGTTTTCGAAATGCTGGAGTACATGCTTGGTTCTTTGAATTGCTTGTTTTGTTGTTTAATGTACACTGGGATGACAGATTGTGCTTCTGATTTTGTTGCTTGTACTCGTATCAGAAACATGTGACCAACATATTCTACCTGCATCCTCGTGGACATGATTATCGATGCCCTCCTCTTCTCAGGATGATCAACATTGCCTCCTTCAGGTATGATATTATCTTCTTCTTCTGGTGGGCTGAAATTCAAGTCCAGGAGTAGAACCATAGCGTTGTGCCGGGACTAGATGATTGAATTGTTCCTATACTTGCAGGGTATCACTGTGCCGTGTCTGGAGCTCTTTTGAACAACGCAGACAGCGATGTTCTGCTGCTGCTTCTAGGAGATCTTCTTCTGCTACTTCTACGGACAGCGATGGGGGCCAGGACCTGGGCGAGATCTTCTGCTGCTTCTTCTGAACAACGCAGACAGCGATGTTCTGCTGCTACTTCTAGCGCTGGGCGCTGCTGCCTAGTGATGCACCTGGGCGAGGGCTGGGTGAGGAGCACCTGGGTGATGGACCAGGTGCTGCTTCTAGCGCTGGGCGACGATCTGGATGGAGCGGGGAGGAACTTGGGCTGCGCCTGGAGGTGAGGATCTTCCTGCTCGATCCCCTTTCATGGTCGATGAATTGATCCTGCCTGGAGGTGATTTGATCCTCGTCTCGATTAATTTCAGGTGCAGGGAAGGAGAGGAGAAGCAACCTCTGATCTACTTGTCCATGGTGGCGAGGAGAAGCTGGGCGAGGCAGCAGCTGCTCTTGGAGTTGAGGCACTGGGTGATGGCCCAGGTGGTGGTGATGGCGCTGGATGCTCCTCGCCCAGATCTGCTGGTGATGGCGAGGAGAGGAATTGGGCGAGGCAGAGAGGAGCTGGGCGAGGAGAGGAATTGAGGGAGGCGGAGAGGAGATGGGTGAGGCGGAGAGGAACTGGGCGAGGAGAGGAGCGAGGCTGAGAGGAGCTGGGCGAGGCGGAGAGGATCGAGAAGCGAGGAGGAAGACGATCGCGAGATTCAAAAATGTGGGAGGGTATTTTAGTCTTTTTTCCTCTTTTCACCTGGTCGGAAAAACGCCCCAGCGACTTATAATATGATACGGAGGGAGTACTTTCCCATGTGTCCTTTAAAAAAATGTTCACAAATTTCTAAAAAGTTCACATATTCAAAAAAATCATGTAGAAACATAACATGTTTGGTTGCTTGAAAAATATCCATGTATTTTAAAAGAATGTTTCATGCCCACTTGAAAATTTTCGATATTTCAAAAGTAATGTAAATGCATGTCCTTAAGGTTGTACATGTTTCTAAAATAAAATAAAAGTAGTTAAATAATTTAAAAAATTATAAAACAATACAAGATAAAAGTGAAAACAAAATGTGAAAAATGAAAAAACAGTAGGCATTTGTAGTTGCCATGAGTGTCTTCACAGCCCATGCGCCGTCGGACTCTAATTGTACAAAACAGTAGGCATTTGTATAATGTTATTCGACCCAATTGGACAATATTTGTTTTTGCAAATTGGTGAATTTGAAAGGCAGCGTAATGCCTGCATACCAATCAAGATGTTTCGGCAACGCATCAATTCAACCCAAACTCAGGAGCAACAATTTGCATGTTCTACATATACAACTCACCACACTGTAATTCACCATACTGCACAAACGCAGCTCCTGGTACTTCGAGTTGAAAAGAGGGATCATCTTGGCTATGTGATGACTCGCCAAACTGCACAAACGCAGCTGGCAGTTCAAGCTGAAACGTGTCGTCGGCGGTGATTCTGAGGAGCTCCTCCAGCCTCCAGGTAGTCGCCCGGATACGGCGATACGGATACGGATACGGATACGGCGATATCGCGATACGTCGATTTTTTGAAAACACGGATACGGGAATACGTCTAGATATGTATAATTAAAATTAATAATATATAAAAATTACTAATTTCTAATTTTAAAACACGGATCGGGATATATAGGAGTACCTTTATATGGCTGTTAGTCAAAAAAGCTTCATAACGGCAGCGACGCAGCTCTATCTTGGCCACGTTTCCATCTAGCTTAGGTGTTGGTGGCTTTATACGGGAAGGATTAGGGTATTTTTGTACCGGTAACCCATATTCGAGTTGTTTTATTAATTTTTTAGAACAAAAAATCGCTTGATACGGCTGGATACGTATCTGGTGAAGTATCCGTGTATCCGGGTATCCGCGCGTATCCGACACAGGATACGTGGGTTTTGAGCCGTATCCGTGCAACGTAACTCGGCGCCGAGGTCCTCCAGCTCCACCACGAACTGTTTAATCTCGCCGGCCGTTTTGTTACCCGTATTCTTCCTCCTGCGTGTCGCCGTCGCCGCGTCGCGCGCTATCTCGGCCTTGTTGCGCCTCTTCCTCTTGCAGTGGCGCCGCTTGAGCGCCAGCACGGGCGAGCCGCCCGTGGGCGTGGTGGCGCTTGCGCCGAGCGCGAGGGCACGGAGCGACTCCTGGACGCGCTCCACTGGGAAGTTGAGCGCCGTGGCCGCCCCACGCGAGGAGAGCGCCGCCTGGTCGTAGGCCATGGCCGCGGCCTCGGCGGTGCGGAAGGTGCCCAGCCACACCCGCGCGCCGCCCCGCGTAGAGTCCCGGATCTCCGCGGCGAACCTGCCCCACGGCCGCGCGCGCACGCCGATGAACGACGCCGGCTTCCGCTGCCGAGTTTCCGGCTCCGCCGCGTATATCATCTCGCCGCTGCTCAGGTCGGACGGGAATGAGTCCGAGGAGCTGCTGGTACTTCGAGTTGAAAAAAGGAATCATCTTGGCTACGCAATAACTCGCCAAACTGCACAAACGCAGGTGGCACTTCGAGCTGAAGCGTGTCGTCGGTGATCCTGAGGAGCTCCTCCAGGTAGTCGGCGCCGAGGTCCTCCAGCTCCACCACGAACCGTTTACTCTCGCCGCCCGTTTTGTTACCGGTATTCTTCCTCCTGCGTGTCGCCGCCGCCGCGTCGCGCGCTATCTCGGCCTTGTTGCGCCTCTTCCGCTTGCAGTGGCGCCGCTTCAGCGCCAGCACGGGCGAGCCGCCCGTGCCAGTGGGCGTGGTGGCGCTGGCGCTGAGCGCGAGGGTGCGGAGCGACTCCTCGACGCGCTCCACGGGGAAGTTGAGCGCCGTGGCCGCGCCGCGGGAGGTCAGGGCCGCCTGGTCGTAGGCCATGGCCGCGGCCTCGGCTGTGCCGAAGGTGCCCAGCCACACCCGCGCGCCGCCCCGCGTGGAGTCCCGGATCTCCGCCGCGAACCGGCCCCACGGCCGCGCGCGCACGCCGATGAACGACGCCGGCTCCGCTGCCGTGTTTCCGGCTCAGGCTCCGCTGCGTAGATCATCTCGCCGCTGCTCAAGTCGGATGGGAACGAGTCCGAGGAGGAGGTGGAGCAGGTCGGATTGTCGGCGCTGCCCATGTAGCCGGTGTAGTGCATGGCGCCGCTGCTAAAGTCGGATGTAAATGAGTCCGAGGAGCTCGTGCAGGCCGTGTAGTACATGGCGCCGCCGTGGTTGTGATGCTGATGATCCATGTGTGCGTGTGTGGGTGGAGGTGAAGATGTTGATGATCCAAGCTTATGTAGCTGAGCGTTGAGAATGAGAAACAGGCTAGCTGAGCGGGTGGGTTAATATAGAGCTGATCGAGCGTCGGGATTTGACAAAATTCTGTGTATTGACTGTTGACTAATTCGACAGATACTAGTACTAATCAGTAATCACTGTTCACTGAGCTAGGACGTGCGGTGCCTCTACCGGAATGAATAATGGCAAGTTGCGGGACATGTCTAGTTTACTTTGAAAAGGAAATTGCCCTGCTTGATGGACATGCACAGCACAAGGCTAAAATTCAGCCTCAACTCTCAGTTCGGTGGCATGTCTAGTTTACTTTGAACTGTCAATTGATCTATGGCATCTGTCTAGTTTAGCAACCTCTTCTTTCGAGCCTTTGGGAGCAAAGGTCGTCGATCTCATCTGACAATGTTGAGTGGTTATCTACCTAGATTGAACAGTGCCCCACTTATATGCTTGGCATGGTTGCCAATGGAGTATCTATCATACGTGACGGCGTATCATTGCTACAAATCAACGAGGTTTGGTCATCTAAAGGTTTTTATAGGTACTTCCATGGCGTAATTCCTCGATTTTAGCCATTTACGGCGAAAGCTATATGGGGGTCCAATGACGACGAGTTTGGCGAGATTTTTGTGGCCTAAGATCTTGGTTATAATTTTGAACCCTTGGATTTAAAACCATCCAATCGTGGAACTTGAACCAATAGTGTTGGCGGTACTAGGGTTTGTGAGCTGCAAGGAGTGAGACGGTCGGTGTGATGCTAAGGAACGGAGGATGGATCATCAACATATTTCAAACACGATGCATGATGAATCGTCCCACTCGGGGTTTTGATCGGTCCCCGGGACCATATACATATATAGTGTGGAGAACCATTTCATATTTATGATCTTTGCATTGTGTTGGTATGTGGTAAGGTCGGCCCACTTTGTTGAGAGGATTTCCTATCTGATCCAAGGAAAAGAAGAGAGGTGGAAAGTGTTGCTGTGTCAAATCGGGTGTTCAGTGTGCTTCTAGATTCGGGCTGATAGAGTAGAGGAGTGAAAATCCTCCTCAGTTTCGCGCATGGCGGAACCCCTCTTTGGCACCCAATTTGGAGTGTTTGGATCTTGCAGAGTGCGAATTCGGACCCGCGCCATGGCGACACCACTATTGTGGTCAACTAAACCCTTCATAGATAGCGCGGTCCGATAATCATGATGATAAGTAGTCTAGTAGGTTCTTTGTATTTCAGTCACTAGTTTTTTTTATTGGGTACCTCGATGGTGGCATATTCCAGAACAAAAGGTTAATTTGTTACTTAATTGCAGGACAAGCTTTTCCACGAATCAGCGCACTAGTAGTAGTGGGGTCGCTCCATCAATGGCCATGTAATTAAAAGACCTCCTGAAAAAAAGGAAAGAAGCTTCCTGGTATGATCCAAAAACAGAAGAGAAGCTTCCGAGACGGCTCACGGCGACGTGAACAGCGGCAGGCTGCCGCCGCCGTCCCCGGAGCTACTTTTCGCTCTGACGCTGCACGCCGCTCCGGTCCAAATCATAGCCAACACCGCCCTGAAGAAAACAAAATTAAAGCCCAGGTTTATCGGGGCAGCACTATCTAGGATCCAGCCTGCAGCATTTCCCAACTGTTTCCCAGGTTCCGGATTCAGAGAACCGAGGCTGCGTTTGCCCGTGATTATTCCAGTCAACTTGAATAGCTTCGAGTTTGTTTGTACGCCCTAGTGTACTGCCAACAGATATATAAAAAGTCAGGGAATCTAGCGAACGTTCTCTAGTCACTCTTTCTGTGATCTCCCAGATAAATTAATCATGGTGAGTTGAGCAGATGGACTTGAATAGAATTATCTTGCTTGCTAATTAATTTGTCTTATTAATGGTTTTACCATAGAAAACTAAATGGACATGTATAAAGAACTAATAGCTTAAAAAGCTATTACTTCTGTTCTAAAATGTAAGACGTTTTGGTGGGTTAAAATAGCCTCTAACAAAACGGTTAACATTTTGGAACGGAGGTAGTACTTGTTTACAAATTAAATATATAGATTTATTTTTCGGGGACACTTATGGTTTTGTTTTAAGATGTCGAATTTGTGTAGACTTGAACATGGGGTAGTAATATGTACATCCACACCTATTTCGTAGATACAGATTTATTTTTTCTTAGACACTTATGGATTCACTTGAAGATGCTGAATTAGACGACATCTTCATTGAAATTCCTTTTGATGAAAGAGAGTTATCGATTTTTTTTTTGAAGATGCTGAATAGACGGCATCTTTGTTAAAAATCCTTTTGATGAACGAGAGAAGTTTAGCTTCTTACCGTGTTGACTTCCTAGTTCTTGCACCTTGAATTCGCTCCCAACGCATAGTCAAAGCTCAACATTCTTAGTCAAAGGCAGAAGAAATATCCCCTTCTTCGCTTTGGTCCTGCTCTTATGAGACGAAGAAATCAAGCAAAATAATACTGAAACTAATATAGTTTGATTAGTAAATTTATTGGTATCCTATGAAACATCTAGGTCGGTTCCTCTCTATAAAGGACAAGCACACGAGTTGTACAATCAGATAAAAAATTGCTCTGATAGAGACGGATATGGAATTATTGGACTTCTATGATCTAGGCCACCAGGATGCATATTACATGACCAAAGGGTAATGCAGATGTTTTTGTTTTCTAACTTGATTGATAGCAAAAAAAAAAATTGCAGTTCCAAGATGATGCACACACGGAACAAATACATCATGACGATTAACAAACAAAACTCCAGTTCTCTTCATAACTGCAAAAGCACAACGATAATACAATTTAAAAATACAAAATGGTATCAATTTTGTATCACATAATCCACATAATGTTGGACTATTGAAGAGTTTTGCATATTTTATATGAACCAAGTTAGTGGTTATTCTGAAATGTATTGATCAACGTTCTTAGTGAGAAAGAAATGACATATTCCCTTCTTCGTCTTGGTCCTGCTTTTTCGAGATGGAAGAAACAAAACATGGAAACCAATATAGTTTGACCAACAATTTTTTAAATGAATCAGCTAGGTAGGTTCATGTACTAGAATTCGTAGAAGCAAGTACATATGATCCTCCAATAAACAAGCACATGAGTCTATAATGACTTCGAGGATGACTCATCCACCACCTAAGATGAATATGAGATTTTTTTTGACTTGCATGATCTAGGCCACAAGGATGCATATTGCGTGACCAATTTGTAATGCAAATGTGTGTGTCTTCGGGATTGCTAGCGTACTGTTGTAGAGGTTGGCCTGGTACTAACCAATGCATGTTATGTGGTGGTAAAGACAACATTAATCAATGATTCTTTCATTGTGCAGTTGGTAACTACATATTAAGTGTTGTTAGATTTACTTTAAGCATGTCTAGTATTCCATATTCCTTTGATGAAACTTCATGTGGATTAATAGATTTTCTGGTAAAGATTAGACTGTTCATTTTGTGGAATGGCTGCATTTTAAACATGAGCGATATGGAAAAACCAGGAATGATGCTTGTTTAATTAGGGTTTACCCGTAGGATCCACAGGCATCATTTTCTTACGCCTCACTTTACATCTCTGGTCTGATCTTCAGTAACAAAGTGTTCAAAGCAAACAACACAATGGTGGGGGGGGGGGGGTGAGGGCAAGGGTGTTAACTCTGTTGGCAACTGATTGGAAGGGGGTGTGCGCGTCTGATCCTTCACATGGAGACGACAAAAGTAGACAAATAAATGGTGAAAATTGGTGGTTCCCTACCAAAGTTACCTTTGGAGAGGGTTTCAACATTGCCTTTATAGGTAGAGCTGGCTGTAATCTTGAGTTGTGGTAGCTTAAAATAGACGTTCACGAGAATGCCCTTGGTTGATGTAAGTGAATAATGGGGATCCGTGAGCTTCTTTCATCAAAACAATATCAATTACTAGCGAGGAAACTAAATTGCAGTTCCAGGTTAACTTACACACACAAAATAAAGACGACATGGCGAATAACAACAAAAACATAAAGTTCTAATTCTCTTCATAGGACTTAGCTACAAAATAACAACGACGAAGAAGTGATTTTTAAAAAGAATGGATGTTATCAATTTTGTATCACATATTCCACATAATGTTGAGCATCGAATATATCTTATATGCAATCCAAATTAGTATAGATTTAGTTTATTGCGAGCTATTAAAAATTGATACTCCAAATACACTTGGAGTAACTACACCTGAAAAATAGATGTGCCGCCGACTCTGGTTCTTGCTTACATAATTGACAATGGCTGCAAGTCCAACCCCGGCATTGGAGACATACGGTCCACTAAACATGCATGGTATTGGTGGGACAAGACACACAAAGAGCTTGCATTTGGGTGGAGCCCAATTTTCCCAAACAGCCGGTAGCATCGGAAACATGGTAGTGCCCTTGAATTTGGCCAAATATGCCGACTTTATCATGTAAGCTCCTGACAAGGAGAGCTTGCAATTCTAGATGATATCGTCAAGTGTGCCGACATGAAGCTGAACCTCGCTCATCCTTGTCCAAATTCCTACAAACTCCATAATGTGGTGGATACTGGATAGTGATGGCCGAAGTGAAGTTCAAGCCCGAGATCCAAAAGTCTTGGTAGATTGCTGTGTTGGCAGAAATACTTTTTCTCCTAGAGATGGAGAAGATGGTGTCAGCCATGTTTTTGGCCTTGATCCCTCCCAGCCATTGAGCATGCAAAAATTGTGCCACATAGAAGAAGTCCACAACTCCATATCTTCCTTGTCACATGGATCGATCCACGCCATGTTAGGGTCTTTCCATTGGAGCCAAGACAAGGAAGCATTAGAGCCCTCTCAAACTTGTTCAGATCCATGATCCCGCATAGACCTTACACACACTTTAACTCTAGTGGCAACTGAGTTCTTCCACATGAGAAGGGGGTGATCCTTCACATGGAGACGACAAATGAAGCAGAAAAATAAATGGTGAAAATCGATGGTTCCCTACAAAAGTTACCTTTGGAGGGTTTCAATAATGCTTCTATAGGTAGAGCTGGCTGTAATCTTTAGTTGTGATAGCTTAAAAATAGAGGTTCATGAGAATTCCCTTGGTTGATGCAAATGAAAAATGGAGTTCGTGAGCTTCTTTCATCAAAACAATCCTGGCTGCTAGCAAGGAAACGAAATTGCAGTTCGAGGTTAATTTACACACACAAAAACAATGACGACATGATGAATAACAACAAAAACATAAAGTTCTAATTCTCTTCATAAGACACAGCTACAAACCACAACGACGAAGAAGTGATTTTTTAGAAGAATGAATGTTATCAATTTTGTATCACATATTCCACATAATGTAGAGCAATTGAATATATCTTATATGCAATCCAAATTAGTGTCGATTTAATTTCTTGTGAGCCATTAAAAAATTGTACTCCAAATAAACTTGGAGGAACGACACTTGAAAAGTAGATGTGCCGCCGTCTTTCTTACATAATTGACAATGGCTGCAAGTCCATCCCCAGCATTGGAGACATTCGGTCCACCAAACATGGTATTGGTAGGACAAGCCACACAAAGATCTTGCATTTGGGTGGAGCCCAATTTTCTCAAACAGCCGGTAGCATCGGAAAGATGGTAGTGCCCTTGAATTTGGCGAATATGCCGACTTTATCATGTAAGCTCCTGGCATGGAGAACTTCCCATTCCAAATAATATCGTCGAGTGTGTGCCGACATGAAGTTGAACCTCGCTCACCCTTGTCCAAATGCCTACAAACTTCATAATGTTGTGGATACTGGATAGTGATGGCCGAAGTGAAGTTGAAGCCCGAGATCCAAAAGTCTTGGTAGATTGTTGTGTTGGCAGAAATATTTTTTTCTCCTAGAGATGGAGAAGATGGTGGCAGCCATGTCTTTGGCCTTGATCCCTCCCAGCCATTGAGCATGCAAAAATTGTGCCACATAGAAGAAGTCCATATATAACTCCATATCTGCCTTGTCACGTGGATGTTCGGATCAACCCCATGTTAGGGTCTTTCCATTGGAGGCTTGGAGCCACGACCAAGCCTTTAGAGCCCTCTTAAATTTGTTCAGGTCAATGAACATGTCTATGGTAGAGCTAGACGATGAAGATGATCGTTAGACGATCGATTGGCTACGTAAATTCACCAAACTGCACAAACGCGGACGGTGCTTCAAGCTGAAGCGTGTCGTCGGTGATCCCGAGGAGCTCCTCCAGGTAGTCGGCGCCGAGGTCCTCCAGCTCCACGACGAACCGCTTGCTCTCCCGGCCAAGCTACTCTTGCTCCTCCTGCGCGTCGCGGCGGCGTCCTTTGCTAGCTCGGCCTTGTTGCGCCTCTTCCTCTTGCAGTGGCGTCGCTTTAGCGCCAGGACGGGCGAGCCGCCGGCGGCCGTGGGCGTGGAGACGGCGCCGAGCGCGAGGGCGCGGAGTGACTCCTCGACGCGCTCCACGGGGAAGTTGAGCGCCGTGGCCGCGCCACGCGAGGAGAGCGCGGCCTGGTCGTAGGCCATCGCGGCGGCCTCAGCTGTGCCGAACGTGCCCAGCCACACCCTTGCGCCGCCTCGCGTCGAGTCCCGGATCTCGGCCGCGAACCTGCCCCACGGCCGCGCGCGCACGCCGATGAACGACGCCGCCGGCTTCCGCTTCCGCGTTTCTGGCTCCGGCTCCGCGGCGTAGATCATCGTTTCGCGGCCGCTCAGGTCGGACGGGAACGAGTCAGAGGAGGAGGAGGTGGAGCAGGATGGATCGTTGGCGGCGCCCATGTAGCCGGTGTAGTGCATGGCGCCGCCGCTCAAGTCGGACGGGAACGAGTCCGAGGAGGAGCACGAGGGATTGGCGGTGTAGTACATGACGCCGCTGCTCAAGTCAACCGGAAATGAGTCCGATGAGGAGTAAGAGGGATTGCTAGCGGTGCCACCGTGGCTGTAGCCGGCGTAGTACATGGCTCCGCCGTAGCTGTGATGCTGATGATGATCCATGTTTGTTTGTGGGTGGAAATGGTGGTGCTTCCTGTCTGACCGAGCTTATAGAAAGAGCTCATCAGCGTTGAGAAGCAAGATAAGCGGGCGGGTTAATATATAGAGCTAAGAGCTGATCGAGCGTTGGGGTTTGACAAAATTATGTGTTGATTATCTGAGTGACAGATACCTCTAATCACCACCTAACGGTGCATCTACACCTCCAGAAAAAAAATGCCAAGTTGGGGCGTCGTCATTTTGGCTGGAAAGAGTGTGTGTCTGTTCTGGGAGTGTGCAAACGTAGGGCGGCTGAATAAGACAATCCTACTGGCGTCACCAACCTAGCTCCCGGATGGTGCTTCCTAGTAGTAGTAGAGCGGAATTAAAATGATTGGATGAATTCAGTATCAACTCTGTCATTACTAATCCAACCGTTGCATTGGGTTTTGAGAGCCCCATGTTTTTCCTATGTCATTCATTTGAGAATCGGGCTACGGTTTTCTGTCATCTCCGACCACACCGCACCCCTTCAACAATCCACAGTGCAATCCTATGGTATATATGCAACTAGAACGAGAACAAAAATTTGTGCCTACAAACATCTCAAGAGATATCATATAACACCATTAGCATAGGATAATTCTCTCATAAATAAGGATCCACCATCATAAATACAAGTATTCAACCGCAATCACGTAGGAAGCTCAACGAGGAGGTGATGGCGAAGGCAGATGCTAGGCGATTCCAACAATGGTTTCCCTTCTCCTACGGCGGCCGCCTACACAGCCTATGTTTCTATTTCCACTCTGTGCGGCTCTGTACGCCGCTATAAAACGAATATTCGAGGCTATGTATAGAGGTTTTTACACAATGAAAGCGGTGGTGAAAGAATCAACACAATCCTACACTTGAGGGGAAGTGGGACCCCCTCGGCGCAGCTAGGGGGTGGCCACACCCTCTTAGTCCTTCAGAGGATCGTCCTGGGTGTATCTGATGCTTGTACACTCAAAAATACACGAAAGGGGTTTTCTGCCTTTGAGAGTTAAATAGAAATTAAATAGAATTTAGTGCAAATCTCAACTTAGGTTTGGTATAAGCTCTTCACGCTCTCTGGGCAGCAATAGAGTTTGTGGTGTCTTGCCCAATAACCCTTTAGGCTCCGTTTGAAATGCATAATTGAAAATTGGGAATAAGAAAACACATAAATGCAAAATTGAAAATTAGGAATAAGAAAACGAAGAAATTGAAATGTTATGCATCTAGAATATTTCTATGTGAACCAAAATCACATTAAATTTCAAAATCATTGGTCTGGGTGTCGCGTAGGAATTGAATATACAAGATATGAAAACATGAGTTGATTTCATGTTTGCGATCCTGTAAAATTCCTATGGAAATAACTCATACAAAGAAATTCCAAAGGAGAGTCAATCATGCAAGAGAATCTACCTGGGAAGTCCCAATGTTTTCGCTTTTGCTCCACTGCAAAGCCTTATAAGTCACGCGAGAGAATCTACGTGGGATATCCGGTAACCGTCGATTCATGGTTGGTAAGTAGTGAGTCTGGATCGCGTGCTGCCATAGACCATAGTGTTTACAATTGCAACAGGGGCAGTATACATTTTTTTTTCTGTTGGATCAGTGATCGATGCTATTCTCGCGCTACCGGTTTGTTTGTCGCATGTGGCTCGAACGATGTGCCTTTCAGCTGGATTCCTCTCAATCACAAGTTCACAACGAGGAAACGTCACATGCCTAGAACAAAATTAATTTTGTTAATTAGGGTATGTCAATGGTTATATCTTAACGTTACCACGTAAGATGATTGCTAAGATGGAGTAGAGAGAAATGAAAAAAAAGAAGCTTGCCTTCTCTATAGCACAATATGTCTCACCATAAATTTAGAAATACCTTGTTAATAAGACAAAAAATAACTCATTATACATCATATTTTGTTGTCATATATTTTACGTGGCAGGATTAAGATAAAACTGTCTTATCAACCATTATTTATGCTCTTAGACGACTATATTTTCATGGAATAACGTAAGAGTAGTACCACTAATTTGTGTCATTGTCACTCCAGCCATGGCCAACTACTCGCACGTACGCAGTACTAAAGTAAGACCTCCAGAGTAGGAAAAACGCTACTGTCAAGGTCGAAGAGAAGCTTCGGAGACGGCTCGCTCGGGTGTGACGTGAACAGCGGCAGCCGGCAGCCACTGCCTTCCATTGCTACTTTTCTCTCCGACGACGTTGCACGCCGGCCGGCCGCTCCGGTCCAAATCAAGTGCAGTCACCTAGCCGGAACCACCCTGAAGAAAACTAAAATAAATCCTAGATTCATCCGGGCAATGCTGATCTACTAGGATCATGCCTGAAGCAACAGACGCTGTTTCCGAGCCTTTTCCCAGGTTCCATCCATATACAGGGCACCGAGGCTGCGTTCGGTTTAATTATTGCAGTTGCACATGATTATTCCGGTCAACTAGAATAATTTGGAGTTTGTTCGTACTAGGCCCTACTGTATTCGCAACAGACAAAATAAAATCCAAGGACTCTAGCGAACGTTTTTTAGTCATTTTTATGTGTGCCTGGAGCAAGCTATACTTTAATTATCACTCATACTCATGGAGTAGTACGTAAGAGCATCTGTCGCAGATAAGTTACTTTACCCCATGTTGATTTGATTAATAGTGTTTTTTTTCTTCTGAGAAACATACTATATATGGATTTATATTTTGATGCTCGATCAACTGGAAATGGAATGCGTCTACGTTGAAGTTCGTCCTGATGAGACAGAAAAGTTCAGCTTTCTGCCTGCGTTGACTTCCTCGTTCTCGCGCCTAGCTTGAATTCGCCTCTCAAACGTAGAGTCAAACCTCAACGTTCTTAGTCAGAGGGAGAGGAGAAATATCCCCTTCTTCGTCTTGGTCTGTGGTCTGTTGAGATGACGAACGTTTTCTCTGGAGAAAAAATTCAGATGAAGAACAAAAATTTAAATTCTCAATAGTGTTTGACCAGCAAATTTGATGGTGTCGTACGAATCATCTAGGCAGGTTCCAGTAACAGATATTGTAGAACCATCTAGGTAGGTTCTCATGCCAGATATTGTGGAGCAAGCACGAATGCTCCTCCAAGGCTCCAATCCACTAACGAAAAGGCACGCAAGTCGTAGAGTGAGTTCGAAAATAACTCTAGGCCACCAGCATGCATATTACATGATCAAAGGGTAAGGCGCATTCTTGTGTTTTTTAACCTGATTGGTAGCGGAAGAAAAACAAAATTTCAGTTCCAAGTTCATTTACGCACGGAAAAACAGAGACGATGGGACGATTAACAACAAAAGCATAGACTTCTAGTTCTCTTCACAGCTATACAAAATCGAAACAGTAAATATAAATGGATGGTATCAATTATGTATTACGTGGTCCACATAATATTGGACAATTGATTTTATTTTATTTTGCATATCTTTTATGCAATCTAATTGGTGGTTATTCTGAGACATTTTGTTCTTAGTCCAAATCTCCTTCCTCTTCTCTTTTGAGATGATGAAACAATAATAAATTTGGAACCGAATATAGTTTGACCAACAAATCGAATAGTATTTTAGTATGAATCATCTAGGTAGGTTTCAATACCAGATATTGTAGAATCCTCTTGGAAGGTTCTGGTACCGCTCATCCAATGAAGGAAAGGCACACAAGTTGTAAAATGAGTTCGAAAACAACTTCCTTCTTTCGTGAGAGATGGCAATAGTTTTTTTTAGACCTAATAGTTTTCGAGAGATGGCAATAGTTTTCGAGAGAGATGGCAATAGTTTTGTGTCTCGATGCATATCTTGAAAGAATAGTGTTGTACAAACCCCAAAAAAGGCACACCCACAATTACAAAGCAACGCCCCTAACCGCTTGTTGCCACCGGAAGCCAATTTGCGATGCCCTTGGCTACCGCCTTCCCCTAGTTATGGACTTCTGTATGGACTCTCGAGCATGGCTAGGAGACGGGTATCATCAGGTTGCGCACCATCGAAGATAACTAAGTTGCGCTGCTTCCAGATCCACCACGCCCATAAGCATTATCAACGACTAGTCAATTAACCGCAAAAACATAAACTAGTTATTCCATGAATTTGTTCCTTCTACAGTAGTTATTTTCATGGCTAAAGACCACCACCACGACGGAAAAGTACTCCTAAATATGATGGTGTCAATTTGTACTCACATGATCCATGCAATGTTCGACCAGACGAAGATTTTCGCCAATTAAGAATTTTGTGTATGCTATATGCGATTCTAAAAAAAAAACCTAGAACAGACCCTGCTGGGTAAGTTCAACAACTTCTTTCCCACCACTAACAACAGATGCATCTGTAAACCGTAGCTGTGAGTGATTCTGGTAGTCGTCTGATCTGGAAAAACTGCCGTAAGCTATATACTAACGTTGTACTATAGCAGTACTATGTCAGCGACAATAAATCCGGACAGGAGGTAGTAGCATTATTGTCATTTGCCGGAACAGCCACGATGAACCAGATCCAGAACATTATATACAGATGAATCACAATCCAGAAGGATAGAAATACCCAAAGAGTCAAACCATCTTTATATACTATTTCGCTAACTTATTTGTTGCTGCAAGTATCGCCTAACAATCACTTTCACTAACCCAGAGAAGGGTTTGTGGTGTCTGTCCTGAATCCTGGCCAATGGCAAACCTCTTACAAATTGATACTCCCTCCGTACCAAAATAACTGTCTCAGATTTGGCTAAAAGTGGATGTATGTAGACAGACAATTATTTTGGGACGGAGGGAGTATATACTACAGCAACTGAAAGAAAGGAATTGTGTGTGAAAATGTGGCAGCAAATAACAATGTCACATCAGAATTACATATGTACTACTAGACTGTTTCAGGCCTTTAGGACGTCATAAAACGTGGAAGGCCGATTCCTTCTCTTCAAACAGAGCTCCTGAAAAGCAGGGGGAAATTACGTCACATGGTTAACTTACAAGGATCCTAGAAGCAGAAAAATAGATGCTACAACAAATGCTCAAGTTTTATCTCGCATTCAAATGCTGATTTTTTTTTCCAGATTCAGCGGGCAGCCTAAATTTACCACTCTCCGTAAATTATAATTTGTTTGCTGACAATTTTATTTGGCACAGCATCTTTTCCCCTTACAATGACTAAGTGATCTGCATTTAAGTATATTTATTACGTTGCAATACAAAAAAATGTCCTTGGACAACATAGTTCTGTAACTACAGTTTTCCCAATATACAGGGATTCGCCCAGGTCCACAACAGCTACCAATGAAGCCTTCAAAGACACATCGGCTCTTTATTGAGTATAAGCACATTCTCAGGTGGAAATCAACAAATACAGAACATTTATGATGAATGTGAACAATACCTCTACTGCCGAAGCCACCCTCAATAAGCTAGCCTCACCCCATGGACGGCCGATCAGTTGCAAGCCAATAGGAAGGCCCTGCTTGTCATGACCAACCTGAACACAGGACAGAAGTAGCACCATATCAGCTAACAATACTCTTCCTGCATGTTTTGAGCTATATCATACCAGAACCCTGAATGTTTTCCTATGATTGTATTTAAATCTTTCAAAGAAGTAGTATATCGGAAAGAGTGCAAATGCCATTTTTGAATCAATAACTCAAAATTTATCAGTTCAGATGTGAACTAGACGATGCAATAAATAATCAGTCAAGAGTCAGTGGCAACACTTACCGGAACAGTAATGGCAGGCAAACCAAGAAGGTTCGCTGCTAAAACGAATCGCATCAGTTCAGCTGCAATAAAGAGACAGAATCAGAAACATAAAATATGTCTCAACAATCGTAATTAGCATCAGAATAGGGAAACTGCTGAAGCCGTATAAATTATGAACTTAGCCGATGTACTTCTGATACTAGAATCCAAATAGGATTAAATGTCCCATGTATGGGGTAGACTCCAAGAAACTTCTAAACAGCTAGTGATTGCTTTTAGGCCATGACTGCAGAAGCGTGAAGACCACAATTTATATCAATAGCTAGTGATAGCACCATAAGCATTTTTTGTTTGAAAAAAACTTCACCTATAGAGCTGTCATTGTTTCTGTTTTATTATTATTAAATGTTTTCCCAATACGAGGCAGTCACAACACTAGCTGTGTCAAATAACAATTGTTTCACATCAAGATTTCTACAGTTTTTATCCAGTATGTTAACATGGTTCAAAGTTGAGCAGTCGAGTTTGAGATAAGCTGTAACCCATATGTTGAAGAGCTAATGAAGAGACACAATATAGTGAAGATAATCAACCTGATACAACATAATCAGACTCTCCTATCTTCAGAGCACTTGGTGGTATTTTTGGCGCAGTCATGCTGGGAAAAAACAGCACATCTCCTTAGATTTTATAGCAACAGATAATACATATTGACAGGCAAAAGTAGATCAGAATTTCTTGAAAGTGGTGCAACCGGATAATAGATGCAGCATTCTAGGAAGTTATATCAGTCACTCTGTCTGTGTAATCTCGAAGGTGAATTAGTACGTCACAAATATTCTCTCGTATTTGAGTCAAGAACCGGTATGCTTACATTAGATAAATTGGGATTGCCAAGAACTACTAATCATCTACTGGAAGCTAGAAAGCAGAATTTATCCACATGCAATAGCCTCATTGACTAGGAAAAACAAGTACAGACGACGAAGCACGCATATACACTCTTAGCATAAATTATTATATATTGCATCTATGGATCAATTGTAATAAACTTCAAATTCTCTTACCCGGTTGTCGGGGTTGCTATGACATCAACCTTTTTGAAAGCTTCCATGTGATAGTACATTATCCTTCTCCTATATAAGGCACAGATACTGTAAGCACACAATTGGAAGAACAACTGCATGGGAGAATGCAATATATACTTTACATTTCACAGAGATTAAATTGCATTTATCATAGTTATACAACAAGTATGTCGCGTGTGATCCATAGTAACACCTCAATTTCCACGATTGGTGTAACAGTGAGCACATCTAGGAATTTTCAGCAACTCAGTATGTAACAAACTAGGAAGCTGAAATGGGCTTTTAGAAATAACATTTCTGGAGTCTAGTCAAGAACATGGTAGCTTATTTAGATAAGAAGAGGTTTGAGTTAGCAGCACTTCATGATAGCAGGTAAGGACAAATTCGAAACTGCACATCTTCTAGTAGTTATTCAATTATTGTATACTTAATAAGAATGTCCACACAATAAGTATGCCCCATCACCTGGCTTGGTATGCTCTGTCATGCAGGTCCTACTTATTTACTTGTCTTAGATCTCCAATTTGTTTTCAAACTAAAATGCTAAATAAAGAACCCCTAGCTCAAATATGACATATATAGAAATATGTAATAATGGAATAGTTCAGTTACGTGGAATTGGAATTGAATTTATATATTCAGTAATACCCAGGGTTATTCCTATCTATAGTTGATATTGTCGAATTAAATCTGACTAGAATGCACTGGATAAGGCCCCTGAAACCTGTGCAGAATAGACTTTCCTGTTTTGTTAGCTTGATTGATCATTTTTATTTTTATCCTGAAATCAATCTTGCAATTTAAATAGGTTTTAGTTTCTCTTTCTTATCTGCAATCACAGTAAAAGTGGTCCTAAAACAACTTTCCAGAACTGAATAAGACTGGAAGACGAAAAGGCCTACTTCATACGCATGAACAAGCCTATAATAAAACATAAATGCAGTATTCACCTCAGACGTTGAGAAGCAACATAATCTGTTGACGTGAATGACCCAAAAAGTGCCAAACTTGCTCGAGTATCAAATGTCAGTTCAGTTCGCCTCCTGGAAGGTAGTGGTAGAATGAGATTGATCGTACAGAATAGTAAAGACTAGAAATATTTTCTAGCCTCTTAGGAACCAGAAGTTTTAAGTTCTATCTCCTCTTGAAAAGATATTTTTTAACAGCTCAAGCTGAGAGCAACATTGAGAATCTGATATTCAGTTTAATAGATAGAGTACCCTTCTTGGTAATGAGCATTCAGATCACACAATGATTCTGAGCCAATAGAGACAACATGGGCAGTACGCATCTCCTCAAGTTCTGGTAATATTATCTCTTCTATCTTGAAAAATGTTAAACAACACTAAATCAGCTGAGATATCGAGAAAGAATAGAATATGCATATTACAGTAGATATCACATCATCAGAAAAGGCATCTCATCATAGTCATTTAGCTGGAAAATATTAAGCTTAACTCTTACTGCTGGTTGGATACCTAGAAGCTCCAAATGATGGAGATCAATAATCAGTTCAACTTACAGGTGTTGTTAACAGTTAACACTAGTTAAGATGTATATTTTCTGATTAATACTTAACGATTGTTTCAACATAACCATCAACAGAACTATGGTTGCAGTTATTGGTGCGCACAAAAGTATTTACTGTCCACATTAAAGATTTATGTGCAAATGCTTTCATCTAAAGAATAGATTGTACATTCAAAGGCACACGACCTAGATAGCTGATATACCCACAGGCATATGTGATAACTAGAATGGTAGAATACAATTGTATAACATTTGTTGCGCTAGCAATGGGTATACCTGACATCCGAAGGTGCTGCACAGGAGGTTAAGTGCATCCTCACATGTATTTGAGATCGCTCCATCAGAAACATCATGAAACCACTGCAAAAGCCAGTTTTATATAAGAAAACGCACATATGTACAAAGATAATGTTCATGTAAAAATTGTACCTCTGTATATTTTCCCACTTTCACTGATTGCAGGATATTGCTGTTGTCAGAGGACAGTAAGTTAGGAACACACAGCGGCGACTGTACATAGGAAAAGGGGAGATGTTACAGATAGCTGAGAGCCTGATTGCATGCATTAAAGCTAACTTTTAAACCATAAGTTATGATCCATCCTGGGGAATAGTGGAGAAAGTTAACATATGACTGTTGCTGCATATGATTACCTTACTGTGAAGTTTAAATTTTATGTTTCATTTCAGAAAAAAATAACCACATTCATGTTTGCTACAATTCAGTATTAGAGTAGTGACTGACACATGTACCGTTCCCCTTTTAAAAGAAAAAACTGACTGGTATAGTGCAATGCTGTAGAAGTGACATGAAAGATATTTCTCTTTTAACAAAGACACTTGTGTTTGTGTTATTTAACAGATGGGAGATGGAGATGTTAAGACAGGAAATATCTTACAGGTGTCCGAGTAAACTTATCCATAGGTCTAGAGCCTGCAAGTGCAGAATACCTGAAATGTCATACGGTAGGGGTTAAGTAGTAAATACATACATAACTTACAAGCAGAGGGTGTTGGCTGTTGACTGATCATAAATGACAAATATTTAGTTGTACCCAGTACCCACAGATAGTTCATTTTATATCTTATACCGGTAATGCAAATAAGAGAATTGACAAACTTCCAAGTTAATCAACAAGATAGCTAAACCTAACAGACTTATGCAATCTCACGATCTCATCTAGCAAGCTAAATCGCTTACACTAGCATAGAATCCTCCACAGACGCCGTAAGAGGTGAAGCAACTTCAACAGTCCCACCATCACAAAGTACCCTGCAAATAAGATATATAATTATGCATAGTTGCATACTCACAATTGAATGATGTCGATGGATTTTTTAATCAGATCCAGTGCAAGATAACAATAAAAGTTAACTCGGCAGCCTCATTACTTGATTGCCAGACAATTATATTATATAAAAGCAGTTCAGGATTTTAATTTTAATTTCTAAAAATAAAATGGGCTGGCTGAAATTTCTTCTGCAGTTCGCGGCACTCGGCATCTAGGCATTTATTTGTTAGATGGAGCAATCACATCTATTTCACATAGTTACCAAGAAGCTCGTACAGCAAAATCCCATATTTAAGGTTAAACCGTCACATGCAACAATATCGATGAACCTGCATCACCTCTCAGCCGATTGCAACCCCATTACACCCTTGCTGAAACCTCCATCAAAGGTATGTATTAGGACAAGAGGATGACAGGCGGGTCAGGTATGGTTGTTCTTAAAACTGGAGTCTTGTGATAGTTTGTAAGGTTATTTGCAGTTTCACGAAATTTACTTTGTCTCATAAATAGGAGTTGGTGAGGAACGGTTCATCAACATATCTAATCGGTTTATCACCTTGCTACAAAGATCCTTAACAAAAAATAACAAATTAACTAACTGAAACACAATGGATCTTCCCCATAAACCGACTTAACAAAAATGGAGCATGACAGAGAGCAAGAATGAAGACGTGAATTGTTGGATTTGGCAAACCAACCCTCCTCAGCAACACACGCCGAGCAGCCTCCCGGGGCCACAAACGCCGGTCAGAGACGGACGAAGGAGACACCAATAGTTTTCCGGCGCACAGACGCCTATATCTTGGATTTATTTCTCACAACTACTCAAACATATACATGGAGGTACACACGCACACACGCAGTACAACCCAGGGAGCTCTCCTGCCGGCCGGGCACACACCACGGTCCTGACGGAGACTACATCTCTCCTGTTGCTTGTGCTCACCCAAGCTCTCTCCTTATATAGACAATTCAAGGTCGGTGCTACAGTGACCGACCTGCTACAGTGACCGGCCTAGCTTCTAGTGTCTTCTACCAGGTTACTTCTACCAGGTTATACTCACATGTATTCTAGACACTTCTTCTACCTACTAGCTTAGCTAGTAAGAAACGGTAGTGAATTCTACTGCATGGTAGATAACTCTAGAACGCACAGGATTATTCCAACATGAATCGAGTTACACCAGCCCACATGGGACTCGGGTGAGCGTGGAGGCATGGCCAAGATGTGGAGCCGACTGAGTCAATGACAATGATTTAACGCATATTTTTGTCTGTAGCAAATCACAGGGTTGTAGAAAAATATATGGTAGGAACTTTTCTTAGTTACCCAGTCAAATCTGTCCGCCCATACGTTGTCTTCAAACCAACAATGCCACATAGGGAAGATGGAATTCGAACTGAACCTGTAGAAAAGAAAAGGTAGTAACTAGAGACTAGTATCGAAAATACTGTAGTGTTAATGAACCTCGTAGCATTATGTGTACAAACCTCCACCATCTGTTCCAATCGCTGCTGAGCATAACCCTGATGAGACAAGTGCAGCTGGACCAGATGAAGAACCACCAGTATATCTATCAATTGAATGTGGATTTCTTGCTGTCCTGCAAAAATAATCACGAAGACATGAATATAAAGTGACGATCATCAGAAAATATAGAGTGGATGGACAATATATGATGAATGCAAATTCTAAAATTACTTCCTTCTATTTCCCCTTCATAGCGTGGTTTTCAATGATACTGCTGGGGCATAGAGTTTATAAACATTCTAGAATTCTGATTCATTTTCAAGCTTTACTAAGCTAAGCTGAGTTTGCTTATAAGAATTAGCTAGTAAATAAAATATATCTTCCTTCAGCAAACTTTAGACAATGCAAAATAATCCACTAGATGTTAAATATTCATGTTTGCGGCATGTCAAACAAAAATTGTTACTGAACCAGGTAAAACTCGAGTTCCACCGGGTCGACACAAGTGTTTGGTGAAAACATGACTTATCTTTTAACAACCCCAAAATAACTGATGAATCTCTATGTAATCATTTCAAACAAAACTAGCAGGACTGGAGGAGCAGCCGCACAATTATTAACCATACCCATAGTTTGCATTGTTTCCAGTTACTCCAAGGCCTAGCTCGTGCATATTTGCTTTCCCGATAAAGATTACTCCACATTTCCGTAGACGAGCAACACAGACTGCGTCTTTCTCTATGGGGCGGATTTTGTCGATATATGTAGTAGCACCTGCACACAAAAAGAAGACCATAATATGGAATATGCTTCTTAGGCGGAGCAACAAATGGTTAATTCAGTCGAGTGAACTAACTCTTTGATGGATACGGGAAGCAGTCAATGTCATCCTTGATGGCGAAAAATATCCCATCCAAAACGGAAATCGGATTTCCTGGACACGAGAAGCAACACGTATCAAGAAATTGGAATAGAGACAGATGAAATTTCCACCTGAAGCCAGTTCGTTCAGTCATGAGCAGGTAAAGCAGAAAAATTGGTCTATGGGTAAACCTTGCTCAAATCTCTTTGTGGAAGCATCAGCTTGCTTCCTGAGGTCATCCGCGTTAAAATAGACCAGCATTGGCATCGGAGGCTTCTTGTTGTTCCACTCCTCGACGCCCGCGATGACATGTTCAGCAACCTACGCGACAGATCAAGGTTGAACGCCACATTTCAAGGAAACCAACCAAACCACACAAAAAAAGGGGCAGCCCGGTGCACGTAGCTCCCGCTTGCGCAGGGTCCGGGGAAGGGTCCGACCACTTTGGGTCTATTGTAAAAGCAACCAAACCACAGAAGCAAGAAATGCTCTGTCCATTCTGAGCTACTCACAGCCAATGGTGTCGTGATCCCTGACCGGTATGCGTGGGCAAAGTCTCGGATCTTCCAGTAGAGGAAGGGATTTTTCTCATCGGCCGACGTGAAACGCGCGGACGGGTCATACGGAGTGAGGCACTGCAGTGCTTCCTCGACCCTCTCCACAGGGTCCCTGTCATCACCCACGATCACGACCCCTTGCTCCGGCTCTGGTAAATAAAATTAGGAGCAGCAGCACTTAGCAACACACCACGAGGAGAATTTGCAAGATGCCCAAGAACAGGGGTGCTTCAAAATGTCAGCTGCAATAATTGATAAACTGAATTGAGTAGATTGTTCAGGCGTGCTTCTTCATTAAACACGCGTGATGCCAGCCAAAATAGCGAGCCGCTAATCTCTCTTTGTCTTTATCAGTTGCAGCAGAACTTGTCTGAATAAAAAGATGCAGAGTATTTATCTCAACTATTAAAAATAATTCTAGTACTAGTTTTTTTTCTCTAGCTGCTTGCTTGTCCCGCTGGCCCAACTGCCATTGACGACTTCAATGGAGTTAAAAAGAAGCAGAGCCTTTTTCTTTCCTCGTCTATTAAAAAGTTCAAGTAGCATATTATTTTATCCATGGCTGCTTGCTTGCGACGCTGGCTGAAAAAGGCAACAACCATTGACGATTTGAAAGGAGCAACCCGTTGCTGGACTAGTGCACGTACATAACCGCTTACTCCAGCTCTGGAAAATCAGGAGCAGCAGCAATTGACAACAGCACACCATAACTCATCGAAAAGAGACACCATGAACAAGATTGTAAGAGGCCCAAAAACAGGGGTGCACCGAGATGTCAGTTGGGACAAGTGAGTAACTTAATTGAGCAAACTATTCAGGTTGGTTCTGCAGCAAACAGGCGTCATGCTGACAAAGGAACAAGTGTGCAATCTTTCTGTGCCTTTTACAGGTCCAGTAGAACTTGACCGAACGAAAAGAAGCAGAGCATTTTTTTCTCAGCTATTAAATAATTCAAGTAGTATATTATTTTACCCACAGCAGCTTGCTTGCGACGCCGGCTGAACAAGACAACAACCACTGACGACGATTTCAAGGGAACGGAAAAAAATGCGTACCTTGTGGTGGGAACTCCGGGAAGAACATGGGCCGCTCAGGGATCACGGTGTTCTGCAGCATCTGCTCGGTCCCCAGCAACGGTACCAGAATCGATCGTGGTGAGCTCAGCAACTGAAGCAAGCAAGCAGACGAACGATCTGCTAGAAAAAAAACGGAGGGACAAAGCAAAGGGATTGACCTGCGTCATGTTGTTCTGTTTCTTGAGGACGGAGGTGATGAGGGGCCCGAGGAGGCGGGACTCCATGAGCCAGACGAAGGCCTTGAGCGGGAAGCCGGTGAGGTGCGGCGCCTGCATGGGGCGCGGCTCGTAGCGCACGGCGGAGATGTCCACCTCCCCCACCGGCGCCATCGCCCGCGGCCCACCCTTCCCCTTGGATCCGCCGCCCATCTCTGATCTCTCCGGAACAGCAGCAGCAGAGGAGTAAATGCGAAACTGCGAATGCGCGGCGGGAGCTGGGGAGGGAGGCGTGGGTTTTATGGGGGGAGGTGGGGTTGGAGGGAGAAGACGGCCGAGGAGGACGGAGGAGGGTGGGAAGAAGTTTTAATGGCCGTTGCTACTGGCACTTCTGTGAGGATTTTTAGCTAGAGCCACGCCGATCCTGCCAAAACTAGGCTGCATCCGGTATTCCGGTGGATGATAAAGTTTGCCAGAGAGACAACATAGTCTATAGAAATAGTATTTCTTAACCTCGAGGTGTTGCCTGTCTGAGTCCACATTTCAACCTCAGCCTCTAGAACATCGAATTATTAATGGTAATAAATTCTTAGGTTTGACTAATGTTATAGACAAATGTAGCAAAAGTTATAGGGGGCATCATTGTGGAGTGCTCGTTCCCGCCCGACGTGGGTGGTGCTAAGATTTCCGGGTGAAAACCTAGTCTCCATCGGGAGCGGGCGGCGATGACGGACGCGTCGTTTCCTTGTTGGAGGCGCCGCCTTGGAGGTTCTTAGCCCTCACGGTGTGTTGGGCTCGCGGCGCTCGGGGAGGGCGGTTCTGTTGTCAGGGGAGCGGATGACCGGGGCGGCGGCCCGAACGGTGGCGGTACGTCGAGGCGGCGGTCTCGATCTCCCACGCTACTACGATTTTTTGAGGTAGAACCGTTGTCCAGCGGGGGTCTGGGTGGCGACCTGGATGAAGACTGCGCGGGCAGAGGGTTCGCCGACCTGACTGGATCACCTTCGGGCAATGCGAAGGTCGATCTGGTTGCTATGTCGGGGCGGCGGCCTCGGAACAGGGTGGTTTTGGTGGCAACCTAGATAAAGACTGCGCGGGCAGAGGGTTCGCCGACCATGACTGGATCACTTTCGGGCAATGCGAAGGTCGATCTGGTTGCTACGCCGGAGCGGCGGCTCCGGAGCGGGTGGTGTGTGTTGTGGCGTTTGGTCGACTTGTGTCATGTGGGCGGCGGGTCGCTTCGTCTGTGTGTTTCTTTTGTACAACTTGTATGGTTTTTGGACCCGGTTTCCCTTATAAACTGGGTCACCTCTTTCTATCTATTCGGACGGTGGATACGACCCCCTTATTTAAAACTCAAAAAAAAGTTATAAAATAAATTTAGTATGCAATTACATTTCTAGATGGATCTACAATTTCCAAACCGATGGTACAATACTATAACTTAATCAGCCTCGCACCCTTTTTCATTTCACCCTGATGACAATCCCAACGATACACACAATATTTAAATTTAAATTCAGATGGTGAACTTATATGTGGATGTAGACCTTCATTAATACAGAAGATCCAGTGGTTGGCGGAGTCCGGGGAGTGGGTGGCTTGACGTCCCATGCAGGGCCCACGAATTTGGCTTGACGTCCCACTGCAGTCTGGCTGCGCGTTCGGTTAATATGGTTAATTCGGTTCGGTTTATACGGTTTTTTTCTTTATACGATTTCAATATTTCGGTAAATATGGTTTTGTACGAGAATACGGTTCGGTTTCGGTAATAACCATTTAACTTCGGTTCGGTTTCGGTAATAACCAAATTAACCTAAGTTGACGTGAATTTTAAAATGACAATTTCTTTTTGTGGCCATATATTACAAAATAACGGAATAGACTATAAAATTAATAGGCATATGATCCAAAGTAACCAAATAACCCATAAAGTTAATAAAAGTCTATACAAGTAGCAAATCACATGCTACAAGTAATCCGTAAAGTGAATAAAAGTCAATAAAAGTAGCAAATTAATAAAAGTTAATAGACATTTCGGTTTTTTTGATTAACCATTCGGTTTTCGGTTATTAACTGTATTAACCGCAAGGCATATGGTTAGCTATTTTACTAACCGTAACCTTAACCAGAAACCAAAATAACCAGAATTTCGATTCGGTTTCGGTTTTTGCAGTTCGGTTTTCTCGGTTTTCGGTTAACCGTGCACAATCTTACACTGCAGGCCTTTTATTTGGGGGGGGGGGGGGGGGGGGGGGCAGGTATATGTATACGTATACAAGGCATAGTAGCATGTAAAAAAAATAAAAGGCAAATGACCTGTTTGCTGTCCGTGGCTGCCATTTTAGGCTGCTAGCGTATTGGGCCAGCTAGGCCTTTTTATCTCCCCTGTGCGCTCAGCGCTCGTTGCCGGGAATTGACAGGCCTGCGATGGAATTGGTGATCGAGTCGGTGTCCGACACGGACGGACCCATCGCTCGATCCATTCGATTAGATTTTTAACGCTTGACCCTCATCCGATCAGAATCATCCGATCAGAAGAACAAAGAGCATCTCGCGATCGCGTTTCGTCTCGCCCGTCGGCCGCCGCACACAGGCCCGATCGACTCATTGTTCACCTATTTCTGATCGCCCAATCCCCAAGCGCCGTGCCGCCGCCCCGCCCGAATCAGGTTGATTGATTAAGTTAGATCTTGATCTTCTCTACTTTTCTACTAGTATAAGTGGTTCATGCCTAATCTTGACTGTTAATTATTTTTATTTTCAGCGTTATTATGAAACAGTTATCTGGCGTTGCAAAACGGAAAAGGAGAAAAGATGGACAAAAAATTGTGGATTCACAGAGAGGATCTATTCACAAATTTTTGAAGAGTAATACGAACACTCCAAAAAATCCAGACGAGTTGGCGCTAGTTGTTTATGTGGGGGAACAAAGTAATGTAAATTTGGAAGATGGGACCCATACTGAAGACAATGTTGAGATCAACGCGGAAGATAACAATGTGAGTGATCATGAACACGTATTTAATTCATCTCCTACAAAATCTGCTAGTGTTGATAAGGAACCAGTTCATGTGGATATTTATGACCGGCAAATTGGGCTAGTCTTGATCACAAAGCAAGGGACACATTAGTTGAGAAGGGGCCTATTAGAGAAGATAATATTAATTTTCCTTTGACTGAGAAGAGAAGACATTTTTCGTCTGATCATTACTCTAGAAAAATGAGCAATGGAGAGGTACGTGATTGAAAATGGTTAGTTTATTCAAAGCAGGTTGACAAAGTGTTTTGTTTTTTCCTGTAAATTGTTCAATCCTCTCAATTGCAAGAGTAGTTTGGCGCATAATGGGTATAGCGATTGGAAGCATATTACTGATAGGTTAAGAGAACATGAAGGTAGTGTGGAGCATATTGCCAGCATGATCTCTTGGAACGAACTGAAAAATAGACTCGGCAAACATGAAACAATTGATAAGGAGTTCCAGCATCAGATCACAAAAGAGAAGGAGCGCTTGAGGAAAGTTTTGCAAAGAATAGTTGCTATTGTGAAATTTCTTGGTAAACGCAGTTTGTCTTTTAGAGGATCGAATGAGCAGCTTTACAATGATTTTAATGGTAATTTCTTAGCTTCTGTTGAGATGGTTGCAGAATTTGACTTGGTAATGCAAGACCACATTAGACGGTTTCAAAACAAGAGATTCAATATCATTATCTAAGTCATAAAATTCAGAATGAGTTGATTTCTCTTATGGCTTCTAGCATTACAGACACTATTTTGAAGGTAGTTAAAGAGGCCAAATATTTCTCAGTTATTCTTGATTGTACCCCTGATGTGAGTCACCAAGAGCAAATGTGTATGTTGGTTCGATGTGTTGATATGTCTGGTGCCAAATAAAAATTGAGGAATACTTTCTTGGCTTCTTAGTTGTGAATGACACATCCGGTGAAGGGCTTTTCAATGTGTTGGTTGAATCCATCAAATCATATGGTCTTCTTGTTGATGACATTAGAGGTCAAGGTTATGATAATGGCTCTAATATGAAAGGAAAGCACAAGGGGGTAAAAAGCAGGTTGCTTAAAATAAATCAAAGGGCTTTGTATATGCCATGTGCTTGTCACAGTCTTAATCTCACTCTTTGTGATATGGCTAAATCTTGTGGTAAGGCTGTTTCTTTTTTTGGAATTGTGCAACGGATTTATGTTTTATTTTCTGGATCTACAAAGAGATGGACAGTTTTGCTTGACCACGTGGAAGGTTTAACTGTGAAGTCTTTGTCCAATACTCGTTGGGAGAGTTGGATTAAAAGTGTTAAAGCAATTAGATATCAAGCTCCTCAGTTAAGGTCCGCTCTTCTTGCGTTAAGTGAAGATGGTGATACAGAACCCAAGGATAGGAGCGATGCATGAAATTTATATGAAGTGCTTGGTAGCTTTGAATTTATATTTGGTATGGTTATTTGGCATGATATTTTATTTGCAGTAAACACAGTGAGCAAGAAGTTGCAATCACCATCCATGTGCATTGAGTCTACAATATAGCAAATAGAAGGTATACGCACATACTTTCACACCTATAGAAATGAGGGGTTTGCTTCTGGTTTAAATAGTGCCAAGGAAATTGCATCTGAATTGGGTGTACCCCAAGCATTCCCAGTAAAACGCCGTGCTTCTAGGAAAAAAACAATTTGATGAAACTGAATGTGAGGAAGCAAGATTGCAAGCCGAGGAGGACTTTAAAGTTAACTACTTTTGGTTATGGTTGATATGGCAATCACATCATTGATGACCAGATTTGACAAACTCCAGGTATTAAAAAATATATTTGGGTTTTTAATGAGTTGAACAAATTTGAAGTCGTTGGATGTTTCTCAATTGAAAAAAGGTGCACTAACTTCGCAAATACTTTCACTGGAGCTAAGAAATGTGATGTCGAGTTAACAGATCTCATTTCCGAGTTAAGTGTTATGAAGTTGACTTTACCGGATAGAACAATGTCTGCTATGGAGATTTTTCAGTTTGTGAGAGAAGCAGATTGTTATCCTAATATTTCTATTGCTTATCGGATCTTCTTTACTATGCCTGTGACTGTTGCATCAGCCGAAAGAAGCAATACAAGTAAAGGAAGGTAAAGAGATAACCACACGGTGACGCGGAGATGTTCTACCGAAGTTCACTTCCCAATGGAAGCTACGTCTCCGTTGGAGCGGTGCGGAGTCACAAAGTGAACTCCGAATAGCCTTGATATGGCACACCGTATCTCCCTCGTGTTATCCTCCGATGAGGAGTTCCACGAGCCACTATATGATGCCCTCGAGGTCGGCAACAAACCTTTACAAGGATGAGGCACACTCCACAACCGAATTGGAGGCTCTCACCAAATTCCCGCGGCTCCCAAAGCCACAAGAATCACAAGGCCGGGGCACAACTCCACAACTCAATTGGAGGCTCCCGGCTAGTCCCCGTGGCTCCCAAAGCCACAAGAACGACCAACGACCGTCTAGGGTTCCAAAGAACCCAAGAGTAACAAGTTCCTCAAAGGAATGGATGGGGAAATCAAATCTCTTTGGTGGAAGTGTAGATCTAGGTCAACTCTCCCAAGTCCTAGAAGGACAAGGTGTTTGAGTGGGTAGGGAGAGAGATCTACGAGTTTCAAGCTTTCAACAATGGTGGGTAAGATATTTCTGGTCGTGGTAGTCCTCTTGGAGAAGAAGGACCCCCTTAAATAGGTCCACCGAAAAACTAGCCGTTTTTGACAGAAAACGTGCAATCCGGAATGGATCCGTTTTTCATCCGGAATTCCGAACCATCCGGAATATTCCGAACGTCTAACAACTGATTCCGGACCGATCCAGTACCGAATCGAGCTGTCTCGGAATCAGGTCGGAATGGTCCGGAAAATTCCGAATCACCCGGAATTCCGGACGAAAAACAGCCCATCCGGAATAGGTACACTTTGGCTTGTTTTTCGATGGAACTATCACCATATTTTTCCACCAAGGTTGTAGAAAGACTGAGGAGAGTATATCTGGTATGTATATGCAAAATATGATTTCCCCCAAACTTTCCAAAGAGCAACCCCTCTTGATAGTACGGCTTCCCTACGACTCAATAGAATTAAATCTACGGGCCACCGTCTTCAACCTTCTTCATCGTTTTGAGGGGTCACTCAAGACCATGTGCATATCATCTATTGTACCTGTAGTACTTTGGCACACGGTAAGATCATCACTTATGTTGTTAACAAACACACAAAACTAGATAAGGAGACAATGTCCTTTCAATCTCCCCCTTTTTGGTGTTTGATGACAACATAAGGATTTGCATAGAGATATATAAAATAAGAGCAATGCAATAGATTTACAAAATATAGGAAGGCTCCCCCTTGATGTGTGCACTAATAGGAGTTGCATTTGAATACATAGAGTACACACAACAAGGATCAATACACCCCCTATATTTTATAAACCAACAATATGTGCAACATTTAACAATAAAGGATAATCATGATGAATTTGCACAAATTGAGGTAAGACATGATAATATGAATGTAAAAGACCACACACAGGATATAGAGATAAACAACATAGTCTTTTAACATAACACACACAACACCGGGCAATGCATGTCTTACCACATGCTAGACATAGTTCACACACACCATAGGTAGTTCAACACATGCTAAAAATAAAGCTAAAGAGTACAAGCTTATAAGATCAAATAAAGTGGCAAGAAGCTTGTACTCCACCCATGCAAATCCCCGGAGACAACCCTAATAGATCTCATTTCTCCCCCTTTGGCACCAAGACGCCAAAAAGGGAAAAAGAAGCGATGCTAACGACCAACCCCGCTAAGTCTCCTCTTCCTCTTCCTCCTCGTCATCATCATCATCACTCTCATCATCATCCTCATCGCCGCAAGCCGGTGGGACCCCAAAGAAGAAATCATCATCTGTAATGGGTGGCATAGTGATATCCTTGAATGGAGTGGGAGCCAAAGAAGCATCATCGTCATCTTGAAGCAGGCCGGCAGCCCTCCTATCGGCATTCTGAATGCGACGGGCCTCCTTGGCCAACTCTCTAGCATCGTGGCTGTAAGCACGAGCATCACGGCAAGCAGAAAACATGGTCTTGAAGAACTTAGAGACTGCGCTGCTGCTCTTCTTCTGGGAGGCTGAAGAGGAGGCACGTGAAGTGGATGCACTAGCTTGAACCACAGGTGTTTTGCCCTTGGCATACTCTGGAATTTCAGGGCCCTTGGTGAATACAGGAGCAAGCAATTCAGGCTCAAATATCTCACGGCAAATCATAATGTTCTTTCCAGCCATACGGATAATGAATTTCTGAAGGAGAGGGCCATATGCTGGAGTCCGCTTACCCTTGACTCCCATCTCAATCTCATTGTAGATGAAATCCATGACATCAATCTTCCTCTGACGGTTAGGCTTGGTGTAGTACATGAGGTTGGTCATGTAACCCCGAACCGCAGACACATCACCAGCCTTGCTCATAATGTTTTCACGGAAAATCTTAGCAAGCATGTTGTAGAAGGGGTACATCACACTAATGAAAGGAGGGTTGATATCAGCATACTCTGGAGGGTAGAAATCAGCAAGCATGTCCTTGGAAAACTCAGGGGATGAGTGAATCTTGAAACCATAGTCACCAGAGGTGTTTTCCCAATCATAACCCAGAGCAGTAGCAAAGACAGATAAGTTGCTTGTGTATTTGGTTGATCCGGACATCCATGTCATGGTGCGCATGCTATCATTCTTGAAGTGTACTGTGCAATAGAATTGACTAATGAGTTCGGGGCAATATGATTGAGAGACCAATGCGACCTTCAAGATATCCATCTTCTTGAGTGTGTCATAGATGTGAGCAAGGGACCTTCTTTGTGTTCATAGAGATATTCTTCATCAAGTTGCTTGGACTTCACCACTTTGTCCTTTAGAGTCATGTAGAACTCATTCCACATCTTAAACTGAGTGCAAGTCCAGAACCTCTCATCACCGTCACATGTTGGTTCTGGAAAACGGTAAGGATTGAGCTTGCGCACCTCCCTCCAATTCTTGAGTTTCATTTTCTCAAAGTTTTCAATAGGAACTTGTTCTCCCTCCATCTCAACAGCGTCAATTGCTGGCTGTTTTCCTCCCCTGCCTCGAGCCGGACGGCGGTTAGAATGACCACGAGATGACGGAGAGGTTTCACGAACAACCTTGGTGCGCGGTTTCTTCCTCAAGGTCTCACGGCGGGCATTGCGGTCAGCACTATCACCTGTGAGAATAGAGCATAGGTACGCAGCAGGAGATAAGAACATATGCCAAAAGTTTTAAATTTTGAAATTTTAGTGAAAATAGGAAGTGCAATTCAAAAAAAAACTGTGCATTCGGAATCAGTTCGGAATGAGCCGGAATATTCCGAACGGGCCGGAACATTCCGAGCCATTTCGGATTCATTCTGGATGCACACGATTCGTTTCTCAAATTTGTTCAAAGAACATCCTACTTGCACTAGATTGAAAGGAGAAGGCAATGAATTAACGTGGTAAGCCTACATTAACAAGAAATCCCTAAGAAACTCGGATCCCATCTAGATAGGAAGAAAAGACAAGGGAAAGCACGAGAGGTACCCGACGACATGGTGAAAAGGGGAACGGGTCGGTGAAGCTCTTCCAAGCTTGGAGGAGACCAAGCTCGGAGGAGATCCTGAGCTCCGGACGGCCGGAGAGCAGCCCGGCACGGCGGCGGCGGCGGAGGCGGCGAAGGAGAGAGGAAACGGGGCGGGATATGTGAAACAGTAAGTCAAACCGCCCACCCGCACGAACATGTAAGGAAAAAATTTGCCGTTCGGAACAGATCCGGAATCAGTCCGGAATTCCGAGACACTCGGAAATTTCCGAGATATTCCGAACTCATTCCGAAAAACGAAAAGAGGTACTGGACCCGGTCGGAATGAGGTAAGTAGATAGCCGGAAAATTCCGGACCACCGGAATTCCGGATGAAATCCGAACCAATTCCGAACAAAATAGATTTTTGAAAATGAGATTTTCTGAAGAATTTGGCATATGTCAATAGATGAAAAGACAGACTAGATTTGATAAGAGCATAGACACAAGGTAAGAGTTATGGTTTCTACACATGCTTGTTGGATGAAGAACGAGAACACGATGAGCTACAACAAGCATGATTCGAATAACAAGATAAAATTGAGGAAGCAATAATAAAGGTCTAACAACACCCAAATTTCACGAGGAAATCCAACTCCTCAAGAAGAGGAGGGCGGTGGCCGTAGCCACCATGTTTGAGTATATATGACTTGACGCCGCGAAGATATATCTTGGGCTCAAAATCAAAACTCATCTTTGAAGCACATTTGGTCACACAAGTGACTATGATGCAAGATTTGTCTATTTGCGCATTATAAGGGAAGTGTTGACTCATGAATTGAGCTACACTCCCCCTATGTCTATGCCTACATCCAAACCAAATGAATATCGTCTAATATGGGTAGGTATGCAAGAAGTCCACTAAATCCAATTGCTTATGTCCACCACATTTAGTTCTCCTCTCAACTCCTTGAATCTTGCTTCACCAAGAGGCTTTGTGAACATATCGGCGAGTTGAAGCTTGGTGTTGACATACTTGATTGCAATATCACCCTTCTCAACATGATCTCGAATAAAATGATACCGGATCTCAATATGCTTGGTCTTCCCATGAAGAACCGGATTGTGAGCAATTTTGATGGCACTTTCATTATCACATAAAAGAGGCACTTTGTCACAAATGACACCATAATCCTTTAAAGTTTGCCTCATCCATAATAGTTGTGCACAACAACTTCCGGCGGCAATGTATTCGGCTTCGGTGGAGGACGAGGCCACACAATTTTGCTTCTTAGAAGACCAACTCACAAGGGACCTACCAAGGAATTGGCAAGTACCCGAAGTTGATTTTCTATCCATTTTGCAACCCGCCCAATCCGCATCCGAATAACCTACAAGATCAAAGCTTGTGCCTTGGGGATACCAAAGACCAAAGTTAGGAGTATCCATCAAGTATCTTAGAATCCTTTTAACCGCGGTTTCATGACTTTCCCTAGGACTTGATTGGAATCTTGCACACATACCCACACTAAACATAATATCCGGTCTAGATGCACAAAGGTAAAGCAAAGATCCAATCATAGAACGATAAAGCTTTTGATCAACTTCCTTACCATCCGGATCTAAGTGAAGATCCGCCTTGGAGTCCATGGGAAACTTATATGGCTTGGCATTGTTCATGTCAAATTTCTTGAGCATGTCCTTAATATACTTGGCTTGACATAAGAATGTTCCTTCTCGAAATTGGTGGATTTCAAAGCCAAGAAAATAATTCAACTTTCCCATCATGGACATCTCAAATTCCTTGGTCATTAGCTTGCCAAATTGATCACTAAATTCACGGTTAGTGGAACCAAAGATAATATCATCAACATATATTTGGCATACGAAAAATCTCCATTTACCCTTTTTGTAAAAAGAGTGGGATCTATTACCCCAATTTCAAAGCCACGGTCTACTAAGAACTCCTTGAGATGATCATACCAAGCACGTGGAGCTTGCTTGAGCCCATAAAGAGCCTTATGTAGTAAGTAGACGTGGTTAGGAAATTTAGGGTCTTCGAAACCCGGAGGTTGTTTAACATACACCAACTCATTTAGTGGACCATTTAAGAAAGCACTTTTAACATCCATTTGATATAAGACAATATTATGAGTAGATGCATAAGCAATTAGTAAGCGAATGGATTCAAGTCTAGCAACGGGGGCATAGGTTTCACCGTAGTCGACTCCTTCGATTTGGGTGTAGCCTTGTGCAACCAATCTTGCTTTGTTGCGGATGACTTGACCATGTGAGTCTTGCTTGTTCTTAAATATCCACTTGGTTCCAATGACATTATGGCATGTGTCTTTGGGTTTTTCAACTAATGACCATACTTTGTTGCGCTCGAAGTTGTTCAACTCTTCATGCATAGCCGCAACCCAATCCATATCTTCAAGAGCATCATATACCTTGAGAGGTTCTAAGCTAGACAAACAAGAGACATGACCACAAAAGTTAGATAATTGTTTGCGTGTGGACACACCCCTACGAATACTCCCAAGGATATTTTCTTTGAAGTGGGAAAGATGATCCAATTTTGATGCACGCCGGATGACCCGGCGTTCCATGGCTTGACCAATTGTTTCACCAACACAAATATCTTCATCATTGCCTTCATCTTGCTCATGGTCAACCCGAAGTGGAGTTCTTGGGTTGTGGGTTCATTATGTTCTGTTCACCACTAGAGTTGGGTGGGTCTTGACCATCTTCTTGATCATGTGAATATATCATGTTCTTGTTCTTGGATAGTTTCTTGATCAACTATTGAGGTGGATGGCTCAACTTGAGTAGAACTTGTTCCTTCTTCTTGAGTATCATCAATAGGTCCTTCAATAGGAATAAGTTCTCCAATCCCCATAGTTCTTATGGCTTGAGATGGAGCATCATCACCTACATCATCATGATCAATATGCTCCTTGGGAGCCATTATCCTCGACAAACTCCACGTTCATAGATTCTTCAACACACCCGGTGGATATGTTGTAGACCCTATAAGCATGAGACTTTGCGGCATATCCAACAAGTATACCATCAAAAGATCTAGATTCAAATTTAGCAATTTTGCAACCTTTAATGTAAACATGGCATTTGCAACCAAAGACTCGAAAGTAAGATACATTTGGCTTTTTACCGGTGAGGAGTTCATATGGTGTCTTTTCCATGAGAGGACGGAAGAAGAGCCGGTTTGAGTAGTGACAAGCGGTGTTGATGGCTTCGGCCCAAAAGTTGTATGGGGAATGAAATTCGGCCATCATAGTTCTTGCCATATCAATAAGAGTGCGGTTCTTCCTTTCGGCGACACCATTTTGTTGGGGAGTATATGCAGCGGAATATTGGTGTTGAATGCCCTCCCCACTTAGGAAATCATCCATAGTGTAATTCTTGAACTCCGTACCATTGTCACTTCTAATTGCCAAAATCTTGGAGTCATATTGGCGTTGAACTAGGGTTGCAAAGTCAATGAATATCTTTTGAGTTTCACTCTTCTTCTTGATGTAGAAAGTCCAACAATATCTTGAATAATCATCCACAATCACCAAACAATATTTCTTGCCACCAAGACTATCATATGTGGGAGGCCCAAAGAGATCCATATGAAGGAGCTCCAAAGGCCTCTTAGTGGAGATAATGGTCTTCTTGGGGTGATTCTTTTCATGCATCTTTCCGGCTATGCAAGCACTACAAGGACGATCTTTGGAAAAATTAACATCGGTTAGTCCTACCACGTGTCCACCCTTTACAAGAGTTTGTAAATTTCTCATACCGACATGGCCTAGCCGGCGATGCCAAAGCCAACCCTTGTCGGATTTAGCCATTAGACACGTGGCAATTTGAGTGGTCTCTTTCGAGAAATCGACCACATACAAACCGTTCTCACGAAATCCAACAAAGGCTACTTTAAGAGATTTTGTGAAAAGGATGGTCACGTGGTATTTATTAAAGATAACGGTGTAACCGGCATCGCATAATTGACCAACGGAAAGTAGATTATATGAAAGGGATTCAACAAGGAGGACCTTCTCAATTGATAACTCCGGTGTGATCACCACCTTGCCATATCCCAATACCTTAAGTCTTGTATTGTTCCCAATGGTGACATGAGAGAATGAGAGTAATTGTTTCAATAAGCCCTTTACTACTTCTTTGCTTCCGGTCATGTGAGATGAACACCCACTATCAATGAGCCATGAAGATCCACCGGAAGAAAAGCCCTACAATAAATCAAGTCTTTGATTTAGGTACCCATTTTGGAATGGGTCCTCTTTTGTTAGTCACAAGGGTCTTTGGAACCCAAATAGCATAGTGATAATCATCTCCATATGAGGTACCAACATATTTAGCAAAAACATAACCATTTCTAGATTTCATAAGCACATATGAGGGGTTATATTTTCCGGCAAAGTCATTGTGAGTGGCATTGCCCCTTGTGGCTTTACCACCCACAATGGGTTCAACATTCTTCTTGCCCAACTCCCCCTCCTTCACAAAAATAATATCTTTTGAAGGGGAGGTAGGCATCTTCTTCTTGTTTGCCTTCTTGGACTTGGGAGCAAACCCAAGCCCTTCCTTGCTAACCACTCCCTTTTGATTGGTCAAAAGATCATTGAGGTTCTTTTCCCCTTGGATACAAGTGGCTAGACCCTTTTCAAGTTGGGCCTTCAACCTAGTGTTCTCCTCCATGAGAGATGCTTTAAGACATAAAGGGTTAGTAGCACAAGCATTGGCATCTTTATCATTATGAGGAGTGGTGAAGCTAGCATATATAAATTGAGCTTGTAATTTAGCATATGACCCCTTGAGCTTGGTGAGCTCACTTGAGGTCACCTTGTGGGTTTCCCTAAGTTGCTCAAAATTCTCAAGGAGTTTGTTATGACTCTCTACAAGCTCATCATTTTTAATTTTTAGATCACTAGCAACTTGAATAGAGGTTTCACGGGTTTCTTTTGCCTTGGATAAATCCTTGGCTTGGGTCTCCTCAAGTTGCTCCCGGAACACTTGTTCCTCAACAAGTTGCTCTTCTAGCTCACCAATTTTATCGGCATGATCACGTGCATGCCCCTCAAGCTCATAAATCCTATTCTCCTTCTCCTCAAGGAGGTGTTTGGCTTCTCCATATTGGTACATGAGAGCCTCAACCATTTTCTTGGTTGGACCTTGGAGCTTGTTTATAAAGAGGGTAATTGTATCCTCTTTCTCCTCATTTTTCCCTACATCCTCAACACAATCCAAGAGAGATGGTTTAGAGGAGATAGTAATTTTAGGTGGGGAATTCACCTTGGTTTCCTTGGCCATGAGGCACATAGGCTTGGGATCTTGTTGTCATTTGGAGCGGAGAAAAGGGGTGCCAATGAAGGAGGAAGGTTGCCCATTGCAAGAGCCGCCATCCCCACTTCCTCACTTGTATCATCATCCTCCTCTTCGCCACCGGACTCATACTCTTCTTCATGTGTTGCGGTGACAAGAGCCTTTTGAGGTTCTCTCTTGATGAGGTACTTGATGGGCTTGGTGAAGAACTTCTTCTTCTTTAAGATGAGTTGGCCTCCAAAATCTTCTCTTCTCTCATAGGGGCAATCCTTCACAAGGTGATTCTCCTTTCCACAATTAAAGCACATTCTTTTCATTTGTGGGGAGAAGTTGCTTCTAGGGGAGAAGTTGCTCTTGATATTCTTTTTGTTCCAATACTTGGTGGCGGCAAGAGCAAGCACCTCATTGAGTTCACCCACAAAATCTTCTTCATGATGACCACTTGTGCTTTCTTCATATCTTGGATGTTCTTCCACATGAGCCTTCAAGGCAAGGTTCTTTGTGCCACGAATTTGGTTGATGGAAGACTTGGAAGTGGCCTTCAAGGTATCATAAGTGACGAATTGTGCCAATATGTCATTGGGAGACATTGTTTTGTAGTCCGCTCTCGTATGGAGATTCATCACCATATTTTCATTGTATGGAACAATGGTCTTGAGGAACTTGGCTTTGACCCATTCATCATCCATATCTTTCTTTCCATTTTCCCTACATGCCACAACAAGCTTGGTGAGTCTTCGGAAGAGATCCGATGGTGTCTCTTCTTCTAGCATGATGAAGTTGTCCACTTGATGTTGAAGGATGGCGTCGTTGGAGCGTTGAAGGCCCTCATTTCCTTCATATACCGATGCGAGAAAATCCCAAGCCTCCTTGGTGGTTTTGAGATTCCGCACTTGATCTTCATCATGGGCGGTCATGGCACTCTCAAGGATGTACTTGGCATTGCATCAAGTTGTTCATCAATCTCTTCTTGCCTTGTCAAGTTGGAGGGATCAACCGGAGTATAACCATTTAGAACCACCCTCCAAAGATGCACCGATGAGCTGCGAAAATAAGACTCCATAGATTTCTTCCAAGTGAAATAACGAGTATTATCAAGCTTAGGAGGTGGCCTACTTAGGTTGGTTATATGAGGTTGAGTGAGTGGAACTTGAGTGAGATATGAAGTAGGTGGAGCAAAGTTATGAGGAGGCTTCTCACCAGTTTTAGGTTGATCTTTGTTATCCTTAACAACCAAGGCCTCAACGTTAGAAACACCGGTTGATGAGGAGGCATTTTGATTATTAATGACCCGAGTAAACACCTCGTCCACCATTTTGCCTTTCATGAACCCAAAGAGTTCAATCATGGCTTTCATGGTGACCGGGGCATTATCATCGGGAGGGGTTATCCCCGCTTCACTTAGTTCTTTCTCAAGTTGTTCTCTATCATTTTTCTCTTGTTGTTCCTTAGCAAGTTTTAACTCCTCGTCGCTAGTCATCCTCCTCTTTAGGCTGTTAAGCCCTTAATAAAGAGACCTTGCTCTGATACCAATTGAAAGGATCGAGTAGGTTGACTAGGGGGGGGGGTGAATAGGCAACTACAAATTTTCTTTTTCTTTTAATACAAATTTGGGAATTGCTCAAATATAAGTTCTCTAGATATGCAACTAGGTGAACAATCCTATATGATGAGCAATAAACAAGCTAGCAAGATATTCTACACAAGATAAGCTAGCAATACAAGTAAAGGAAGGTTAAGAGATAACCACACGGTGACGCGGAGATGTTCTACCGAAGTTCACTTCCCAATGGAAGCTACGTCTCCGTTGGAGCGGTGCGGAGTCACAAAGTGAACTCCGAATAGCCTTGATATGGCACACCGTATCTCCCTCGTGTTATCCTCCGATGAGGAGTTCCACGAGCCACTATATGATGCCCTCGAGGTCGGCAACAAACCTTTACAAGGATGAGGCACACTCCACAACCGAATTGGAGGCTCTCACCAAATTCCCGCGGCTCCCAAAGCCACAAGAATCACAAGGCCGGGGCACGACTCCACAACTCAATTGGAGGCTCCCGGCTAGTCCCCGCGGCTCCCAAAGCCACAAGAACGACCAACGACCGTCTAGGGTTCCAAAGAACCCAAGAGTAACAAGTTCCTCAAAGGAATGGATGGGGAAATCAAATCTCTTTGGTGGAAGTGTAGATCTAGGTCAACTCTCCCAAGTCTACGAGTTTCAAGCTTTCAACAATGGTGGGTAAGATATTTCTGGTCGTGGTAGTCCTCTTGGAGAAGAAGGACCCCCTTAAATAGGTCCACCGAAAAACTAGCCGCTTTTGACAGAAAACGTGCAATCCGGAATGGATCCGTTTTTCATCCGGAATTCCGAACCATCCGGAATATTCCAAACGTCTAACAACCTGATTCCGGACCGATCCAGTACCGAATCGAGCTGTCTCGGAATCAGGTCGGAATGGTCCGGAAAATTCCGAATCACCCGGAATTCCGGACGAAAAACAGCCCATCCGGAATAGGTACACTTTGGCTTGTTTTTCGATGGAACTATCACCATATTTTTCCACCAAGGTTGTAGAAAGACTGAGGAGAGTATATCTGGTATGTATATGGAAAATATGATTTCCCCCAAACTTTCCAAAGAGCAACCCCTCTTGATAGTACGGCTTCCCTACGACTCAATAGAATTAAATCTACGGGCCACCGTCTTCAACCTTCTTCATCGTTTTGAGGGGTCACTCAAGACCATGTGCATATCATCTATTGTACCTGTAGTACTTTGGCACACGGTAAGATCATCACTTATGTTGTTAACAAACACGCAAAACTAGATAAGGAGACAATGTCCTTTCACTATTTGAGATCTGTAATGTCACAAGAGAGGTTAAATGGTTTGGCAACTATGTGCATCGAGAAGAAGTTATTGGACGAGATTGATATTGATTCCATTACCGACGACTTTGCATGTAGGAACGTAAGGAGAAAGTTTTAGCGTATGTTGTAATTGTAACACTCCTCCATCATAGTGAAATTACGCGCGGTTTTTTCCCGTAAGGGTTTCCACGTAAAAATTTGTTTGCTTATCTATACTAGGGGCCCTAAATTTTAGTTTCGCCCCGGGCCCCAAAAATCTCAGGACCGGCCCTGGTCCCATGCTACGAGGAGGCCAATGGCATCTAGCCGGTCAAGGACGGCAGGTCTGGCACGAGTCCTGCGCCGATCAAGGACGAAGACAGGGGTCGGGCAGGGGCTAAGCCTCACCCCCTACTGATGTCAAGTTACTTAAGAATTTTTTACACATACGTCTATGATGAGTATACTTAAGAGCATTTTGCCACTCCCAAGTTTCTTTGGCCCCTCCATAAGTAAAAGCTCGCTCCATCCCTAGCGCTGGTCCCTTACCTCCACGGAGACGGGCGCTCATCGGCGCCCCGCAAGAACATGAAGGCGTTGAAAGAGGGCATCGAGCTATCTGAGCAGGCCACGACGGATAAATCGGCTCATGAAACTAATGCCAGACACCTCGATGTGGAGCGGGCCCACGCCACCAGACACCTTGCCAGGTTCCCTCCTCCTCGTTCTCCTCTGACGACATCTCCTCCTCCAACCCTACGTCGTATTTGACAGGTACTACTACACCAGAGATGATAAGGGAAGCGCAAGACACTGGCGATAGATTCCTCTATGATCCTCTGTGTATAGTAGCAACACGGATGGTTCTGCTGTCGTAATTAACGAGGGGGAGCCGCCGCCTACCCATCACTCCTTGGTCAACCGAAAACGGTTTTGTTTCTCTTAGGAAAACAGTGCTATGGGTGTTTTGTATGGGTATGGCGATGGAAACTAGAAAGAGATGGTATACGCATGTGCAGTGGTTGGTCAGCATTACGTGGGATTTTTGGGAGCAAAAAAGGACAAAAAAAAAAAAACCCCTCCAAGGCTCGGGCAGATCCGAAGACCCTAAACCCTAGGTAAAAAGCGCCCCACGGCGAGTTTTCCAGGCCGATGTCGCCGTCGGCGGTGACGGCCCAGCCCGGCCGACAAAGGTGGCGGGTGGGTGGGCGCGCCCCGACAAGCTCCCTTCGCACGGAGGTGGGGCGTCAAGCGGGCGGCGTTGGAGATGGTGGAAAGAGCGAAGCGTGTGGTTGGGAGGTGCATACGGGGAGACGGCGGTGTTCATTGGTGGCAGAGCGGCGGTTATGGTGGTGGTGGTGGCGGCACAATGATTTCTGCCCTGGAGCATGAGTAAAATGTTGCGAGTTACTACTTTAAATAAATTAAAATTGTATTATATTATATGTGCAATAGACATGCTCACATTTTTAAATCATTCTGTCAAAGAGGTTCATTAGACATTTCAACATCAGGTTCGACCATCACTGGGTGTCATGCATGTGCATCACTGGGTGCATAACCAATCTTGTATATAATCCTCTGCTAGACAATGTTGATTAACCATGTCTACCCAGTTTTAGTCTAAGGGCAGCTGGGTGCTATCTATTCCGTGAGATTCATCCTCAAATACACAAGGGGCCTGTATCAATGCTAAGTGCACCAAGTGAGGTACATATTAACAGTGTGTGCGCTCGCGTGGATATCCGTGACTTATGACTTAGGAATCCGCATACCTGATACAATGAAGTATATTTGCCGGCATCAAGTATCTCCACATTCCAAAGTCACCACTTGTTTTTCTACAATTGTTATAATTGTGGAGGGTAGGGGGCACTTGCCCCCTCCCAAACAGAAATTCACGATTTGACAACTTCACAGTGATCTACTTGAACACACGTGTGGGTACATCATGGGAACACTTAGTTTTCACGTTCGCGTTGCAAGGTGTACAAACTTTACATACTATGAGGATATTTAATTTTTAGTTTCAATTTGAATTGTTGGTTGAACAGTGTTGTTTGAAATATTGAATTGTTGTTGAATTTATATGGTTGTCAATATTTATATTAAAATCATCTGTGTAATCTTGTACGTTACAAAAGTATAAAAATGAGAAACGAGAGAAATGGACAAACGCGGTGTCGACCCATTTCTCGACGTGTCCCCGTATGGACATTGGCGGTTGGCGGATGGTTCTTAAAGTTTTCTATAAGAGATGTATCATTCCTCACTCCGCGAAAACACCAATCAGGAACATGGTACAATACATGCATCTACTATTAATCCCTCCGTTTCGAATTGTAAAATGTTTTAGATATTTCAATAATGTGACTACATACGGACTAAAATGAGTGAAGCTACACACTGAAATACATCTTAATACATGTACAACATCTTATAATTTGAAACGGAGGGACTATATCTCACAAAAAAAATGAAATCCAAATTCCACTCGCATGCCACAAACCAAAAGAGAAATGCAACTGTTGGTGGTACAAAACTCAAAATCTACCGTGAAAAGCAGTTATGCGATACTATTACAGTTTTGAGTTGACACGGCAAGATGAATCTTCTACGATGGATATGACTTTTTAATGACTTTTTTTTATAGTTTTCTAGGGCCACGTTGCACGGAAGCACCGACGAACATCTCGCTGGGTGTCGCAGCCAGCTGTGGGCCACCCACGGTGGCTGACGGGTGGGGCCAGGAGAAGCGTTTTCCCTTTCCATTCCCAGGAGGTCTCCTTCCTACCCTCGGTCCGCAGGTCAGAGAGGATCCCTCATTCGCAGCCGAGCCAGCCACGGTGGTCCGCCCTTTCTTCTTCCCCACGACACCCCGCCCGCCGCCGCCGGCGAAATGGCGTCCCGCATCGCCTCTCGACTCCTCCGCCGCACCGGCCCGGTAAACTCCCTCCACATCTCCCTACCCGTGCCAGTCCGTGATCGATCTGCCATCATGTGATTCTGCGATCTCTGACGGAAAGGGGAGTTAGGGTTTGCGATGTTGGTTCCACTGCTTCGGTGCGATAGGGGTCCGATTAGTTTGGTTTACCCCGCGGGCTGGCCTCCTTGGGCGATTGATTGGGGATCTCCGATTGGGTTTCGGGGGGAAGATTGCTGTTTCGCATCGGTCGCGCTGATGCAGGGGGTGCTGGCCGAGGCCCGCGGGATGCGCTATGCACGGCGCGAATTCCGTGTCTCTGCGTAGAGTGGCGTCCGCGGATTAGGGTTCCAGGTCGTGCCCGTGCTATTCCCCATCTCCGTGTCTGCGTACGTTGGATTGGCCTACAGTAGGTGCCACGGCATTGACTAATTCGGGTATTACTGTTGGCTTTCTCTAAATTATTTCTTCAGGGAATGCAACTAACAAGTAATGGATGTCTGGATTGGCTGTTAGGCTGATAGTTATTAGTGCTTAATTGCAGTTCCCATACACTAGCCTTTCCTGTTAAGTACAATCTTTTCTCATGAAAATGTAACTTGTACTTGTCCCATTTCATGTTGTGCTAAGAGATAAGGTGCATTTGACAAGTCCTAGACTATATCAGTTGTATTGTTCCTAAGGACAGTTATCCTGTTTCCCAGTAATGATCCAACAGTTTACAACTTTTGCTTTATCTTCCTTTTTTTAATCTGTAGCAGTACAGCTTAAACAGGACATTATGCTATATATCGCACAACATGTCTTAGCAGAGTATCCGAACGAGTACATTGATTACTTCCTCATGTTATATTTTCATTCATGCTGACCCTTCTGATTTACTTGCAGACACTAGGCCTCCTGAGGAGCTACACACATGTCAGAAACTACAGCAGTCAGCTTTCAGGTTATCAGCTGAACAACTGCTCTTTGGATTTTGATCACTGGTTCGTTAACAATATATCTAATATTCTCTGTACTCTCCTCCAGCTCTTATTCCAGCTACTCCCCAAAGCTCGAAGCTGACAAGGTAACTAGCAAACTGGGCACTTATTTTATTACGCCTAAGGCGTTTTTCATGCATTTGTTTTTTATTCCTGCAATTCCAGACGTTATTAGATGTTTCGTCCTGTCGATACATGCACTAATGACTAACGTTTGTTATAAAATTTGGTAGAAGGCACTACTTCCCGAATGCCTCTCCTTACCAACTCTGGAGTAGGTCATTTGCATCAGACAGTGGTAATGAAAGCAGATTTTTAGGTTATTTTCAACATTTAAAATAGCTCTTGGCGATGTGCTGATTGATTCTTGTCGGTTCTTCTGCAGGGGAGAAGTTTGAAGCTGTTGTACCTTTCATGGGTGAATCTGTAACTGATGGTACTCTTGCTACTTTCTTAAAGAGTATGCTCTCTCTCTCTCTCTCTCTCTCTCTCTCTCTCTCTCTCTCTCTCTCTCTGTGTGTGTGTGTGTGTGACGTCTGGTTGTGGGGCAGTGAAGGGTCATTCATATTCTTCTGTTAACACTTAACACATCTTCAATACAGAACCTGGTGACAGAGTTGAGGCTGATGAGGCCATAGCCCAGATTGAAACTGATAAGGTATTGGCGTCTTTTTAATCACTTTTGGTTCTATTCTCAATGTGTCAAAATGAGTCCTTGTGTAATGTTAAATATACCTTTTATTTCTCTATTCCAGGTCACCATAGATGTTTCTAGTCCTGAAGCTGGTGTTCTTGAAAAGGTGGATTATTTTTCTCTTTTTGACTTCATTTGTTCTGCTTACCATGGTTTACCTTTACCGATAGTGTAGCAGAAATGCTGAATTTCTTAATGTCATTGTTTTTCAGTATATTGCTAGTGAAGGTGATACAGTTACTCCAGGCACCATAGTTGCTATTGTTTCAAAGTCTGAAGCACCGGCTGAAACACATGTTGCCCCATCTGAGGAGGCAACCCCAAAAGAATCTGCTCCAGCGAAAGTTGAAGAGAAACCAAAAGTAGAAGCGAAACCACCGAAAGTAGAACCTCCAAAGAAGCAAGCACCAAAGCCAACTCCTTCAAAAACCTCCCCTACAGAACCACAGCTCCCTCCAAAAGAACGAGAACGGCGGGTAAGTCTAATCTTCCATAACATAAAGTTGCATCGGATCAGTTTTAGCAGAATATCTAGTATTTATGTACAATGATAACCACCATGATGATAACTGCAGGTGCCAATGCCAAGGCTCAGGAAGCGCATTGCCAACCGTTTGAAGGATTCCCAGAACACATTTGCAATGCTGACCACATTCAATGAAGTTGACATGTAAGTGTGTTGGTTATCTTTTTTTCAGTGTACAACAAATTAGACATGGTGAGCTGGTGACATTTGGTCCCCGTCTAGCATATTTGTGGACTTCAGGTTTAACCACACTGTTAGAGTGCATGTCACTATACTACTATCCACTTTAACAGTATAATGATACACACGTCAGTATATACTGTATTATGTATAACAGCGCTCACAGAAATGATTACTAATTTACTATTATTCCTGACCAAAACAATATACTCCTCTTTTATTGAATTTAATAATGTGATCAGTATGTGATTCAGCATCTGCTCATCTCATCTTACATAAGAATTTGATCAATCCTTTCCTTTTTCACCATGAACTGTTTAAAATAACTTGGATTTGCAGATTTTATGATTTATCACCTCTTTACTGTTGATATTATGATGCAGGACCAATTTGATGAAGCTACGGTCTGAGTATAAAGATGAATTTGCCAAGAAGCATGGTGTGAAGTTGGGTCTTATGTCTTGCTTTGTCAAGGTACTGTCCAGTGTTACGGATGACCAAATTGTTGCTTGGTGATTTTGTTAGATAATTATATGCTGATTCTGTTTGGCTTTTGCAGGCTGCTGTTTCTGGGCTGCAGAACCAGCCAATCGTGAATGCTGTCATTGATGGTGATGACATCATATACAGAGACTATGTTGACGTCAGTGTTGCTGTTGGCACTTCCAAGGTAATATAACAACATAGAGTTGTCAACATGCTGCATACCTTATTTTTAGGACGATTATCTCACCTGCAATGCATGTCTCGTATCTTTTCAGGGTCTTGTGGTGCCGGTTATCCGTGATGCTGATACAATGAACTTTGCTGACATCGAGAAAGGGATAAACACTCTTGCGAAGAAGGCTACTGAGGGGGCACTGTCAATTGACGAGATGGCAGGAGGAACATTCACCATCTCTAATGGTGGCGTCTATGGAAGCCTTATCAGCACGCCCATCATCAACCCTCCGCAGGTACTGCTGCTTTTCTTTAATGACGCTTTGTCAGATCTCCTTGATACATTTTATGCAGATACTCATCCGAAACATAACACCCTGTCTATTGCAGTCAGCGATTCTTGGGATGCATTCCATCGTGCAGCGCCCTGTGGTTGTGGATGGCAGCATCCTCGCGAGGCCCATGATGTACCTTGCGCTGACATACGACCACAGGCTGATCGACGGCAGAGAAGCCGTCTACTTCCTGCGCCGCATCAAGGACTTGGTTGAAGACCCACGGAGGTTCCTCCTCGACATATAACTTCCATGGGCCGATCTTTCGCTGCTAAGTGGCTTTGTCCTTTGTCTGGAAATAATACTATGCAAATTTTTGACTGATACAAAGAGTCAGTGTTCTGTGAAAGACGAGATTTGAGTTGAGGATATGATATAACTTGTCCTGTTCCGTTTGGAGCTCCGGGATGTAGTTCCCTAAACAAGATTTGCTTTAATTTTCAATGCAAGAGCAATAGATATGATGCCCTCTTGGTTATGTTTCCTGGATGCATGGAGCAATCTGCCTCATATATTTGATGGTACGTCGCCTCCTCCAGCAGTTCCCCGGCGCCCCCTTCCGGCCTCCGTCGGCAGCTCGATTTTCTTCCCTTCAAGTCCCAGACTCAGAACGAAGCGGCATCTGTACGTGGTGCTAGAGGACCACCTCAATAACGGATTCGAAATCCACAAGCTGGACATCGACCAGGACGAGCTGGACGGCAGGTCTGCTGGAACCCTGCCGCGTCGCCTCTCCGAGCCTCTGGCCGTCCGCGTAGGGCGAGCACGCATGCAGTTCGCCGCCCTGGGCAGCAGCATCATCGCCATGGGTGTCTGCGCTGCGCCCAACGAACCCCGCTGGTTTGCAAGGTCGTGACCATCGTCTACAACACCAAGACGGCGGAGCTGTCCGCATCGGATCTCCTACCGAAGTGACTCTTCTTCGGCGACGGCTGTGATTTAGCCGTGCCCGTCGGGAACAGGCTGTACGCGCAGAGAGTATTGCTCGGTGAGACAAGTCGAGGAGATGAAGTACAAGTACGTGCTTCGCCTCACCTTTCTCCGTGTCAAGTATGGTGAGGATGGGGAGCTCGTCACCACAATGGCTCACTGGCCCGCTCGCCTGTACGAGGTGCCTGCCTATGACGAGGGTTTTGATACCAAAAGCCTTCTGGATGCAACAAATGAACGGGCCGCTCACACAATGAGATGGATTACGATGATTCTGCTTTTTTCAGTCAAGTTTTGTCTATTTTCTGTTTGGTTAACCTAAATTTACTGAACTGGAATACTCAATTCACATAAATCTTTCACTAGCCAACAAAACTTACTTGAAAATACCGAATTACTGCTTACTTCATGAACGATCAGAAACTATCCATTTTGTATGCGTCATGTTCTGTGCGCGCTCTCTCTTGGATTGTTGGTAAAATTAACGGACCAGTATATTTTACGGAGCTTCCTCAGTATTTTCAGCAGGGCCCAATCACCTCCGTGAAATATACCCGTCGTTTTGCCTAAAAAACGGGGAACCAAGCGCAGCCTTAATTTAGTCGTTTCTTTACCCTCACAGTTAGCCCGCTTTGTCAAGTCACGGTAGTTCCTGAAGCTGTGTATACCTGCTTGTTGCCTGATGTTCCGTGAGTATTAGGTCGGAAATAGTAATTCAAGACACTAAGAGGGGAAGCTCTTTTTTCTATCAACGTGTGTTTTTAACATACATCTTCCTCTCTCTGTTGATAAGTTGTAAGGAACTTTGTATTTCCGTTGATTCGTTCAAGGAAAGGGGTCAGCCCGGTGGGAAAAAAAACTTCTATATTGCAGAACAATGTACAAGATAAAGCTAATTAATTAAGTGAACTTTTCAGCCAAAAATCTTACATTTCTTCCCTCTTAATTGAATTGACAGAACACCTGCTGTTATTCCTCAGAAAACATTTTTTTTCCAAAAAAATAGAAGTAGTGTGGAATTCATGAGCTAGTATCTTCTGAAGTAACAAATAGTTTACATGTCGACACATCGTATATTCTTTACCTCTACTCCAATATTGCTATACAAATCATTATTAAACCACTAGCTCTGAGGAGAATATCCACGTTGAGAAACGGTGATCGATGTCTCTTATAGGATGGCTCATAGTCTGAGTTCTCATGTCAAACACCTCGCCCGTGTCGACAAAATAGATAGCATCCCCTTGTACCTCGTTGCGAGCGGGAATAGATTTGCAGAAGCGCATGCTGACGAAAATTGCTTGACCGCCGAGCCCACTATCAACTGGCACCCACTCGCCTCCGGTGACATTCGCCTCAAGAACTTCCACCTTGCGAGTGAACTTTAGAGTATATTCCGGCATTTGTATTTGCCGCCTCACCATGAGAAGCTTTCCGCACGACTCCACAATGTGCCACTTGACGGTGACGTAGTCCTTTGGTTCATAGGGCACCTCTTCGTCATCCCAACATTCTATGGCCTCGAAAATCATGCCGTCGCCCGTTCTCTTCCTACGCCGATACCGGTGACGCCTGTGCGGGTCCTCTTCATGGGCCTCGGCATCTGTGGCTCTTTTGCGCTCAAACTCACCATCTTCCTCGTTGTCGCTCCACACATGAAATTTATAATCCATGGCTGGATGCTTGATGACGCGATCAATGCTGGTGACACTAGGTATGCCGTTGATATCGAAGGCGATACCAAGGGAGACAAGGTCTAATGCCTGGGTGATGCCATAAAGTTTGTCTCCAAGAAAGGCAATGTCGATGATGTACACGTACGGAGGCGCCCGTGGCTTGGGTAACCAGATACCTTTTCCTGGACGGACTAGGATGAGTGAGTAGTTCCAGTTGTTGGTCAGGAGAGCGACAACATCGTCAGGGGTCGACCGCATAAGCACCTTACGGACCTCAAAATACCTGGAAACTTTGCCGATGACACCCGAGAGCTCAGGGAGCGGCACGGTCCTGTGAGTGAAAGGATTGTGCAAGAAGTATGTATGCCTTTTCTTGGAGTTGCGGCAGCGGACGGCGAGCCAGTCGTCCGTGGAGCCGAGGCATCTCGCGTCGTCGGCCAAAGAGGGCAGCCGCTGGTACAAGGGATACCTACCATCGAGTGTCAGCAATGAGCCATCTTTTGAGACGATCCATGGTATCCACCGCGGAGCTGTTCCTGCTGCATGGTCGCTCACCGCCGCCTTCCATGAACGACACACCGCTCAGAAGCGAGCGCGGTCGATCGAGGCGGAATGCCGGGTCGACATCTCCCGTAGGTGAGCGCTGTGTGGGCCGGCGAAAGGAATAAACTTCTGAAACCAAGATCGTGCTGCCGAGAAAAGTCCGCGGTCACAGCCGGAGGACTGAGGGAGACGGTCGACGATGAGGCATAGGAGCTCCCGCGGGAGCTCAGACCACGGCGGGATCGACGGCGGCGGTGCCATTGACGCCGGTTGATCAATCGCTAGTTAGCTGCCGGGAATCTCACGCGACTTGTGGTGTACTCTGGGAACGACAAATACTGGACGCGACCTAGGAGTATATAGCTGGGCTGCTATGGTAATTGGGTACGGACCGGAAAGGAAGTCCCGGATTCGGGCCCTAAGCTAGTCTGCTACCTTTTGAGAGAAAAACGTTCGTGAACGTGACTCCGATTCGGGTGGGGTCAGAGATCCTACTAAAATCAAATGTCATGTTATAAATCAGCTGCTGTTGATTTTGGTTGGTATATACTCTAATAACATGCATGTTATGTTGCAAAACTAGCTCTAATCTGCTAACATTACCGTGGAGCCCGTGACGGGTCCGAGATCTTGCTCCAACAGCACCCCTCTGCTGCTCTCTTTCATTAATTCAACAGTCAACATCTGCGTAACTTAATCGATAAATTACACTACAGACATGCATGCTGACATGCTGTATCTACAATTCTACTCCCTCCGTTTCAATTTAATTGACTTGGATCAAGTCAATTAAATTGGAACGGATGGAGTATATGAGTCTGAAATCACAACATTTCTCTGACCAAACTAAACAGATATCTCGTTCAATCACTCCTGAATTCTTGATGCTGCCAATGCCATTGAGTGATCTTTTGTAAGTAGTTGCACAGCACTGCAGACACGCATGCTAGAATGTAGGCTATGATCCTAACACTCGTCGGTCATCGTTGCCGGACGTGAGCGCGACGAGCAGGTCGACGATAAGGCCGTGGGTCTTCTTGACGTTGGGGCGAAGGTACCAACCTAGCATCTCCTCCATCGACCGCCGGAAGTCGCCGTACGGGTCCGCCAAGTCACCTACGTTGAGGTTTCTAAAATCTCAAATCTGAACATTTAAAAAAAATGAATAATTTGCAAACTGAGATTACTACTCCCTGAGATTGAAAAGGTTCAGCTCACCTACGATGATAAAATACTTGAATGAGCCCATAGTACGGTAGACTCCATAAATTTTTATTGTCAAAAATATCTATGCGACGATGAAGAGTTGCAGGTTGAATATGATAAAGAAGAGGAGAGCGAAGAAGAGGAAGAGGAACTGATTGACCACCCGCTCACATCTTCTACTTCTAACATTAATCATATCTTTGATGTTTCTGTTTCTAGTAAAATAGAAAATCTATGTTCGGTTCAAATTACTTTTTGTGAGCACTAATTACACTGATCAACGGGTGCACGTAGGCACACAACATACCAAGTGAAATAGTGCACCGACCCTTTTGGTATTTTGGTTGCACCCGTTCTTTCGTCCTCTCTAGTGATAAAGAGAGTGTGATAATGAATCATACCATTTTGTCTAACAAAACTTGTACTTTATCCACTAACACGAAATGTTAAATCCAAATTCTGGAGGTAGTTGGAGAAGGAGAAAATCCTAGTTGTAAGTAGTAGCTAATTCCAACTGTGTTGTAACTTCGCACATTTGCACTACAAGCAATACATTTGTTTTACTTATGCGTGTATCTCGAGCTGCATTTGAAAATTAATCTGAGAAAGACATGACAAATACACGTACACCAACTGCAAGCCCACCCCAACAATCAGTCTTAATATGGACCTTTGCACCTAGCTTTTATTGGGCCTAATGTTTCTCTAGGGAGCATTTTGCAGCACCCATGGCCCCATATCTCGTGAGATCAACACTGATGGAGCCTTTTTTGGGCTGGGGTGCTATCGCATGGGACTCCACTCCAGATCAGTTTCTGGCTTTATCTCGGAAAAAAAAAAATCAGTTTTTGGCTGTTGCAGGTAGGGTAAACTCCAACTCCAAATGAGTTTTTGAAGCGCTCCAAGCTGAACTGGCAGCCTTGGTCAGTATGGTTCCAATTTCTGAAGGTCAAGGTATTGGTCGAGTTATATAATCGACGGACCGTCTGGTGCTCAAGCAAGCTATGGGGTCCAATTCCTATGATCTTCATTTCTTCAGGCCAAGTTGTTGCTGCCAAAGTCGTTTTAACTTGTTTAGCTTTGAATTAATATGTACCGAGAGCCTGTAATAAGCCTGCCCATGGAACTGAATGTCGGCTTTAGGAGCGAGAGGAGGACTTTGACAGTCATGATTCGTGGTTGGGAAATCTCGCTCCCAGATGTAACTGGTCTAGTTGTCGACGATCTCGTCGTTCCGTAATGGAATGAATATATGTGCATGTTCCATCTCCACACAAAAAATAAGAAGTTGGGGGGCGGTAGGATGTCTCTGGTTTTGTTTTCTTTTCTGTTGGTGCATGATGGTCGACGATGACATGACTCACTCACCAGGATCACTGAGTCACTCTTGTAGGTAGATGTTCGTAACTTGTGTTTGGTATAAGGTTAGAACATCTGGAGACGTGACTTGTACTAGGTATATTTGGTGCGGCGGCACCGCCGCATCCGTGCGGTAAAATGCAAATTTGAAATCGTGGATATTTAAAAAGTGTGTATATTTGAGAGTAGTTCGGATGGAAAGAGAGTTTGAGTTTGAAAATTGTTTAGGTTGCGAAAATTCGTTAAATTGAAAAGTTTTTTAGAGTTTAATTATTTTTCACATTAGTAAAAATGGTTAGAATTGTAAAGCAACTGAAATTTTGAATTTAGATTTCAAAAAATTTGTCGAATTAATATGTTTTAATTTTTTATTTTAGTTATTTTAACGTCAGTAGAACGGTTAGATTTGAGATGAAGATGAATTTTTGAAATATTCAAATTTGACGGTTAGTTTTGAAATGCAGATGGCTTTTCGAAATATTAAAATTTGCTTTCTATGCTATGGCAGTAGAGTTGATATTTGAAAAAATGTCTACTTCTTTGAAGTGTGCAGATTTGAAAATTGTCGAAATGTGAAGAAAGCTTGTGGATTTTCCCGGTGGTTAGCTATGGAAAATTTTCGATCATTTGGTTTTTTTCTTTTAAAAAACTGCCAATTGGGATTCGTCGTCATGTTTTTTTTTTCATATTTGTAAATAACGCGGTGTGAGGAATTTAAATCTGAAGATGCTTACATTCAAAAGTTGTTTGAATTGAGATGTATTGAAATTGAAAGGAAGGTGATATTTGTAAGTTTTTCAAATTTTGTAAGTTGGTAAATTTTGAAAGTTGTTCGCACGCCACGACCGGTGTATTTTTGAATGTTGTAATTTGGTGGGGTTTGTTGTTTATTTTGTCGAAAATTTAACTGAATTTGTTATTTAAATTTGGACTAATGGAGAAATGTAGAAGTCTATTTGAATTTGTCGTTTATTTTCTCTAATTTTGCACTATCTTGGTAATGTTCATTTTTTTTATAATATAAATAGGTTGCATATTTCATCTAATTTGGAAATCTCGAAATCCGTTGGAGGTTAACGCTGATTTTATAAACACCTTGAGTATTTTGGAATATTTAGTTTTTTGGCCACAAATGGGTTGCATTTTTTGTCTATAAGAAATCTGAAATATTTTTTCATTTTTTTTTTCTTTTTTGGTTAGTAGTTCAGAAGGTGTTGATTTTAGGGTTTTTTTTTGTATATTATTTAGGGAAATTGGGTTGGCATTCGGGAAATTTTAAATTTTCAAATTCGATATGCGACGGTAATTGAAAAGTTGTTCAAAATCCCGACAAATGTGTCGCACATGTCAAGTTACAAATAATTTCAGAAAATTACTTGAACTCTTGAATTGTCGAATTATTATTTTTATTGTGCATTTCGTATGTATGGGTGCAATTGTTGTAATTAGTAAACATAAAGTATTGGATTTGTGTGTATTTTTTTGAGGAAAAAAAAATCGGAACCTACAAATTAATCGAATATTTTAGAGGGAAGTAATGGCTTGGGGAAATATTTTTTTTTTGTTGAAATGGTTTGAAATATTCATATTTTGAATGCAAATTTTGAAATGTTGAAATTAATCGAATATTTTAGAGGGAAGTAATGGTTTGGGGAAATATATATATATTTTTTTAGTTTGTTTGAAATATTCATTTTTTTTTCTAATGCAAATTTTAGAAATGTCAATATTTTTAAAGCAGTGCAGATTTGGAAATTTTCAAAGTTATGTTTTCAAAAGTTTCAAAAGTCTCTGAAAAAGAAAAACAGGGGAAAGGGGAAAAAAAAAATCAGAAGGAATAAAATAGAAAGGGCCGACCCAACTGCACAGCAGCCAAGCCGGCCCAATTAGCGGCCCATCTGCGCCGAAGCCCGCGTGGACGTCGCCGTGACATCATCGGCGGGCGGAGCTTCTGCCGCGGCGGCTGCGAGCTCGCCGGAGGCGCGCAACGGCGAGGCAGGACACGCGCGTGGGCGCGCTGCACGCGGTTGGCCGCGGGCCGGCCGTAGACGGCGGCGCCGCCACGCGTTGGTCGCCGGAGCGGTCGCAACGGCGTGCAAACACGGCGGAGGTCAGCGTGGACGGCGATGTCGATTACGGCGACGGCGCGGCGTCCCGGCGGGCGATCTGCGGCGAGGCGGTGGAGGATTTGGCGGCGAAGCTTGTCGTGCGCTCGGATCGGAGCGGGGAGTCCTGCAGTGACGGTGCCAGGCGTCGGCGGCCGGCGGCGATCTCGGCTGCGCGCGCGAGGAGGAAGGGAGGGGGGGAAGTGCCGACGGTTTTATGATGAGGTCCTTACGTTTTCCAGTATTTGCAAAAATGTCCTTCGCTTCGTATTGTTGTGGACCGCGGAGCAGACGTCGGATTTGTGAGGGCTGTTTTTAGAAAACATCACGGAGGAGCTGTGCGGGACGTGCGATCAAGATTGGACGGCGCGGAGTGTATCGGGCACTGCTGAAGTGTTCTATGTAGCTAGAACAGTGTTGAGGGCGATGTGGCTCAATCTGAGCCGTCCATTTCGTGATCGGACGGCGCTAAAAAGGAGATGACGTAGCCGCGGTGAGGGGAGCCCTTACGGGGTTCACTTTGATATATTGATAGATGCCTTGCTTAATTTGTTGCGCATTTGCCGGTGATGAGTCACTAAAACCCGCGCTGTGGTATGAAAGAAGTTGAAGAAGGAAGAGCGTGCATCAGTGCATGTTGCTATCAGGATGGTGAAACATCATCTCTGTACCCACTGTGTGCGTGCATGTTGCTATCAGGATGAAACCGGAAAAGCGTTCAAGTTCCTGCGTTGTTTTCAGACCAAGCGAAACTCATGAAAATCAGGTTGAGTTTGATGCATTTCTGCTGTGCCGTCTTTCCACTTCAACGCGTTGCATTAGTCCTGTTGCTGATTGACAGTTAAGTCTTGACAGTACATGTGTGAGACTATTTAGATAATACTACATGATGATGGCATGCAGTATCATCATGGCATGAAAAATCAAATCAGAAAGCTAAGTCTTTTGTATTAACATGTTCACTTGCTCTTTTTTAGTACTACCTCCGATCCGTAAAAACTTTTATATAGCAGGTTTGTGCTAACACTCCTTTCTCATGGCGACATTTAAAGTCGACCGGAGGGAGTATAAAATGAGCGCACATCTTCGAAAATCGGCCTGCGCACGCAAGAATATTTAACTTTTCTTATCTTATGCTAGTACTTTATCCAGGGTAAACGGTCGACCTTCAGAGCATATTGTTTTGATCTCTTTAAGATAAAAAAGATCGCATGTGCTTGAATGAGAAAATGTATGTTTATGGTAAATGTTATAGTGTAGGCCTAGGCACGCGATAATAATTTCGCTAGAAGTGAGATCTATTCTTTTCACACTCACCTACTTGGATTTATTTTCTGGTTTTCTTGACGTGTTTTATTTATCCAGTCTTTGTGCCCACCTCGTTAGACTTTATTGGATCCTCGTACTGGCAAAGATGGGCCCACACGTTCTCACATTTAGGACCACTAATCGCTTTCTTATTTTTTCCTCTTTGTTTGGTGAAAGATGATGTATCCCACTCTACTCTGTCTTTGTGGATACGCCGGGGAATAGCTTGAGAAATATATAAATGCAATCTCTGCACATTTTGCGCTGATGCGTCACTCGCTTATTGCATTGTGTGTGGTAGTGTGTTGGTATGAAAGAAGTGAAAAAAAAGAACTAGCAAAGAAGATGTGTAATAGAAAAGGACGAATGATCCACATATTCATCTCTGCCAGATGAAACCGAAAAAGCGTTGACGACCCGGTGTCTAAGCAAAACAAGACTAGAAGGAAAAATCTGGTCTAGCTGGCCGGCCGGCCCCATGCGGAACTCCGGTGTGCTCTGCTTCACCTACCGTCTGTGCGTTCTTTTTGCTGGTTTTTGGCCATCGTTGACAATCTAGCATATTTGTGTGGATGGTAATACCAAGGCATCAATCTATCAGTGGCAAATGGCAATATGCATGCCCAGTGGCAATCTATTAGGCTGTGTGATCAGCATCTACATGCGCGTTCATCGTTCGACATGAGGGAGACTTCATACACACTAGTGTTCATATTGTATTTTTTTTGAGGTTTAAAACGGTCGTATCCGTCATCCGATTAGATAGAATAGAATGTTATTTACAGAATTTCGGACTAGGGATAGACGTATGAGATTGTATGTTTGATCTGGCTCCGTACACCGATGCCTAACTCGTCATCGTTGTCATCACGATGCGCTGGATCTAGCTCTTCAAAGGGGAGGCTGTGTGCGTGCACTAAATTTTGAAGTGCTTTGCAGTGGCGTGCAAAATTGCTACAACCGACGTGGGTACGACACGTGACTGGTATTCTGCTCGACATAGGACCATCGACCCGGCAAAACGGACAACAATAACGGCAACAAAGTGATGACCAAAACGACGCGAGCCACAAAGAACCCTCCCATTGACGCCTACACCTTACGCGCAAGGAAAAAAAATAGTCCCACACGGCAGCATCATACGAGGATGCAGATGGTCCGAGATGGCTCGTAGCTAGCCCGGCTTAAATATTTAAGATAATTTGTTAGTAGGCGCGTTCATGTTTCACGCCAGTACGCCACTAGTAAATACACACTAACGGCGTGTTCATTCTCTCACGCCACTGATATTTGTTATTAGTGGCGTACTTGTGTCATGCTACTATAGATGACACACTAGAGACGTGTCCATTCTGGCACACCATTAGTGGAGTGTTTTTACATTGACACACCACTACTGAAATATCAAAAATTAAAAAAATTTATAGTTGCCATTATTGAATTAAACAGAAGTAGCACATGAGAGAACAATAATATCATATAACATGGTCGAAAGTACGTAATAACTAGATATGATTGACTGATAAGTTTATGCTCCACAACCAATTTAAGCAGTCAGTACTCCTAGCCCAAATTTGTTGCACTTTTGTATAGAAACAATATAAATTGCTTAAATCCGGGTCCAACCGTTTCGCTAAAGCACACTCTATCATTATCTTCCAAACGATCGGGGCGCACCCCGCAGAGCCCACCTCTCCTACAGAGAACACAACGAACATGCACTCCCAATGGGACCTCTCGACGGTCGTGGACCTCGCCGTTGACGCACGGTTTCTCGTACGTACCGTCAAATCTCTCATGCGCCTTGTACACACTCTCATTTAGGCCGGCTCAAACAACATTGATATATGGGGCGAACTGAGTTTAATATAATTTGTATTGAACTTTTATACTTATTTTTAAAATTATTTTAGAATGCTACCGTCTCAACGAGTATAATTTTATATTTATTATTTAGCATACTTAAACAGGATCAAATTTGTTGATCGCTATTTTTGTATATTTAAGATACATATTATTGAAAATTACAGCTGCAATGTGCTAGTTTTAGACTATATTTTGTTATATCGTTCGTGAATTCATTTGCGATAATTAGATAAACTATACACTCTGTACATATTCATGAAAAATATTTCTAAGTTATATGGTATAAGAATATCTTAGTGTAGTTGTTTAGTGCGTGATTAGGTAAGTATATTTATAGAATCTTCTAGCGTATAAGTTGAACAATGGCACGATTATTTTGCACCATTTTGCGGTCTAATATGTCTTGCAAATTAGAATATGGGTTTAGTGATGAGTTGAAAATGTATGCATGCTAGTAATTACCGACAATAAATTTACAATGCATTGTAATGCTTGCATGTAAATACAGTATGGTTTAATTGGTTGGCACCCTCGTCAAGAATCCACTTGGTATTTGTATGCTCTATACAAGTGTTCGTCTTAATTCCTGATACGTCATGCACATAATTAAACATGAAAATCTAGTAAACATATATTTTAGGTTTTTAAAAGGAGGTTGAGACCCTGGCCTCTGCAACGGCCTATTCGACAAAGAGCTGGCAAAGATCAAGAAGAGGAACGACCTGGGATGGTGAAACATCATCTCTGTACTGTCTGCGCGCATGTTGCTGTCACCTGGAACCGGAAAAACATTGAAGTTCTTGCGTGTTGCATACATGCTAAACTCTGGAAAATCAGGTCGAGTTTGGTCGGTCCCCATGGATCAATGCATTCTGATCTGATCTGGTGTGCCGTGCTGTCGTTGGACCCTCGGAGGGCCAAAGATGGGCTGGCCCACACATTTTTCATGTTTAGGCCTTTATTTAGGATCACCCGGCCCGTCGTTTTCTTCTCTTTTCCTCCTTTTGGTGCTAGATGATGATGCGTCGCTCACTCTACTACTCTATCTTTGTTGCTACGTCAGGGAATTGTTTCAGTTTAATATAAATAAACGCAATCCCTGCGCATTTTGCGCTGATGGGTCACTCGCTGACTGCATTGTCTGTGAGGTAGTGTGCTGGTATGAAAGAGGAAGAAGAAAAGAGTCGTTGGCAAAGAAGGTGGAGATCTACATATCCATCGAAAAGGCAATTGCTGTGCAATGCATTCCTTTTGCAGGTTTTTGGCCATCGTTGACAGTCTAGTTACTGTATTTCTGTGGAATGGTACTAATACCGTGGAATCGGCCTTTCGCTGGCCAAACCAATGATTAATTAACAGTTAATTAATAAGCTCTATCTATATATATCTGGTGGCATGCAAGAACTACTTACATGTGAGATCGGCCGCCGACGGAGACAAGGAACACCAGTCGTTGACTATAGCTACAGGCCGCGATGAGCATCTGCATGCGCGTGGATCGATCTGCCTAACATGGACGACATGAGCCCGTCCGGTTATGCGAGACTTTGGGTACAGTGTTCATATTTTATTTTCAGCAGGCAGGCAGACGTGTGCGCGTTTGTTTGCTTGCTTGATCTGGGCGCTTAATATATGCACCGATCTCGGATACTTAATAAGAGTAACAATGATATAATAATCAGTTTACAGACAGATGAGATCATACGCATTGGTACGTACGAATCTGGTGCAACTGCCGGTATGAGAGGGAAGGTATAGGCTGCCTCCAAGGCCAGCGAGAGGAAGGAATTAGCTAAGAAGAGGATTTCCATTGGCACCTTTGCTTTGCTTGGAGTATATGCGTTTATGGATATAGCTAGGCTGGGAAGAAAGGGAGGGATCGACGAGGAGCAAGAAAATCCCGAATTGACTTGATCTATTCTTTAGGAGAAGCATCCAACCTCCAAATTTAATTGGTCTAATCTCGTTCAAATCTGTTCACTTGCTTTAACCATACAAGGTTTATCTTAGCTCCTTAGGTTCCACATTTGCTCTGATACCATGTAAAGTTATGACATTGGCGGGATATGTTCGACGTATTATTGATCATCATTGACGAGTATATAAGGGGTACAAGACATGAAGAACAAAAGACCTCTCCTAAAAATAAGGTTGAAGATTGATTATCCTATACTACCAAATACATGAAACGTAATACTATATCTCTAACATCCATCTCTGTCAAGTGAAACCGCTGAAGATCGTGTGGTTTCGGGTCCAAGAGAACATGGAAAGTTCTCACCGTCTCACGGACTTCCGGTGAAAAGCCCCATGCGAATTTCCGTTGTGATCTCCGATCCTTCAGCGACTGGTGTGCTGCCGCACCCTGCATTCCTTCCGCTGCTGGTTTGGCCATTGTTGACAGTCTAGCTTTTGTGTGAAACTGAACCATGGCCATCGTTGACTATCTATCTAAGCTAACATGGATGACAGTAAGGAGAGTGTGATAAAAAAAATTAACAGACAGATAAGATCATAGGGATTGGTACGAATCTGGAAGACCATGTGCACCCAGCAACGGACGGGTATAGAGGGAAGGTATAGGCTGCAAGGTAGCCAACGAGAGGAAGGAATTAATTAGTAGGAAGAGAACTCCATTCGCACCTTGCTTGCTTCGTGTTTTGATGCTAGCTAGCCTGTACATGAAGAAAGGGAGAGGTCGATCAAGGAAGCATATAGTTTCAGAAATTCAAATTGGCTCTCGAGCTCACATGGTTCTGCTATGTTAAACGAAACTATAAAAAATACTAAAACACGTCAAAACATTTTGAATTTTTTTTGAGACAAACATATACATAATTTCAACAAACGTGCAAAGTTTCGGAATGAAATGACATGTTTTGTGCTTTGTGCGAAAATAACAAAAACAATATTTTCAAAAATGTATTTTTAGATCTCATTTTGGCCATTGATTTTGTTCTTTTACACAGAACATAAAATGTCATTTCATTCCGGAACTTTGCACGTGTGTTGCAAACTTGCATATGTTTGTTTACAAATTGTTTCAAAAAATTCAAGAAGTTTTACTATTTTTATAATTTCTTTTAACATAACAGTAGCATGTGAGATCGGGAGCCAAACTTCCCTCTCTTAAAGTTTAGCCTATACTACCTGCGAATAGATTCACCGTAGGGTGAACATGCATGCCTACAAGTCAAGGATACAAATTTCTTCCGTACAGCAATTAATCATCACACAAGGGTTCAATTCAACGCCCCTATTATCATCTCCGCTGTGTTGCGTTGAGTTGTTTGGGTGATAGCCTTGTCTGTTTTGACGGTTTGGCCGTCGAGTCTGGCGTGTACGTCCTTGGCTGCTAGGGCGGTTTGGTCATCGGCTCATGTGGTGTTTGGCCTCGGGGCTAGCGTGTGGAGTCGCACTGTTATATCAGTTTTCAACCAGTTTTACTTATAAGCTGGCAAATTTTGTTCTGCTTTATCACTAGAACATCAAGCCTCTTGCCTGGTTTCAAGAAAAAATCAGCTGCATAAAGGAGAGAGAACATATTGTTATTTGTTCAGGAAAAATCATTTTGATTACCGAACTCCGGAGATCACATTATTTTTTAAAAAAATTGCAAATCGTCGTTATAAGTTTTGGAAAACTGTTAATGCAAGTTCCGGATAAAGTCAACGATGTACCATAGAACCACGCAAAATCATAATGCTACTTTTTCTGAATTATGATCTACACAAAAATGATGGAATCCGGTAAATTTGAGAGTATGAAAAAAAGATGCACCGCTCATTATCCTCGCATCCATACTTTTTCTTATTTTTGTATAGCTCACGATAGAAGCTATTTCAAATTGACATTTTACATGTGTGTACTAATAAATATCATTGTATGTATCCAAAACTTATATATGCTTTTTTACGTTTTTAAAATAGATTTGCTTGTAAGTAGACGGTGCGTGAGCGTGGCTGACTCGGCGAGCGCTCCGTTTTCATCTTTGGATCGCAGCGCCGCCGACGCGGAGACTGACAGCCAACTACGTAACGTACGCACACGCTCTGGACTGCCGGTCGTCATTAGTTCACACGTAAACGCGTCATCCAACTATGAAGCTGAAAGTGGCAAGACCGGTCGTCTCCGTGTCACGATGGAGTCAAAAGGCTACCTTCTCTCATCCTGACTATTTGGCTCCATCGTGTTTCAGTTAACCAACAACTAATATAAGAGTAATGCTTCAGCTGCTTTACATCCTTGCCGCCGTGCTTTCGTGATTTTGTAACTACTCCTTGAAGAACGAGGGAGTAGCTAAACGATGAAAATGACGGGTATGTAAAAAAAGTGAATATTAGGAACAGGGAGTAAAGAGACGCCGTGTTTTATAGTATCGAAAACCTTAGCCAAAAAAAAAAATGCCCCGGGTATTCTAGTTTTGGACACTCGAAAGTAGACACTCTTGTTTTACTTTTCCTAGAAGAAACCCTGAAAGGTGTGTTAGCTGAGACCTGAGAATTATAACGCCATCATCATGGCTGAAACCACGCTGCAACAAGGGTCTCGGCATCGCTCCTTCTTTTTCGATGTTTTGGGGGTAATGCCTGAGAGGAGGGTCTTCCGTTGTTTAGACAACATCGTTCGTTCTGTAAGTTGACACACACAACTCTACTGACTAGGGACAATATCAACAAATATTTTATAACGCATATAGTTCCATAGTTGAATCACTCATTGAACAAAATAACAGAGGATACATAGTACCTAGACATTACAAATTACGGATATATCTACCGAGTCGTACTGCCGAGTACAACTCAAGGAAATCTATTCCAACGGTTCCTGCCATCTTCTTTCAGCCATTAACAGTAGGCTTTTTGATTTTGGACGTTGCCAAATTAATGTTAATACGGTTTATACTAAACTCTTATACTTAGATCGAACTTATTTTAACATGTTTCAGTCTTGGCAAATATAATTTCGTTTACTTATTTGGCATAGCAATGTTGCTAACTATTTTTTTAAAGTGTTCTTTGTCATATTGATGTAATTTCTAATACTAAATATTCCACTTGTACTGTGCTAAATTTGAATTGTTCTATCAAACATGCATTTCTTGTTGAATTTTATTTTTCAATTACATAATCGATATAGAATTATATTTATGAAATGTTCTCTAAAGAGTACAAATATCTTAATAGTGGTTTCTAGTGTATAGTTAAATAAACATAAAGATTATAAACTAAACTATAGTTTTCGTTGTTAAACTGTGTCTTATAAGCTATTGTAGAATCAGTAATAAGTTAGAACTTGTGTATGCTTTGTAATTTGTATTGAAGTAGCACCACTTACAATAATCACATAAGAACATAAAGTGGCGAGAATTATATTATGTTTCCTTAATACAATGTGATTATTTGGTTTCATCTAGTGTATAGTGCCCACACAAGTTTTTGATACAAAAGACTTCAGCGAAACAAAACATTAAATCTTTTATTGTTGATTTAAGTGCAACCCATATGCCTTACATGAGAGAAAGGGACTAGGTGAGTAACTAAACTTATCATTGTGTATACGTGGTTGATGGCCACCTCGCTCCTAGAGATCATCGACATGCGGCGACCTATGTAGACGACAATCATTGACCATTACACAAATGTGTGTGTGTTATGTATTATTGTCCGGCAACCCAAAGTGTATCTAACGGGAAGAAGGAAAGAAAATAAAAACACAGAGAGCGAAATTAAAGAAATAAGCGTGGCATGTTTTCCGAGATAGACTTAGGGCCTGTTTGTTTCAGCTTATAATCCAGCAGATTATATAATCTGGATTATATAATCTGGATGGTTGCCAAACAGGTCCAGCTTATAGGTCCAGATTATATAATCTGGAGGCCAGATTATGATAATCCAATAAGCTGGCCAAGAGATGCTTATTCCAGCTTATTCCAAAAGTCCAGATTATATAATCTATAAGCTGAAACAAACAGGCCCTTAGTAAGTCATGGATGAACAAAGCAATGCATAAACAATTACTTAAAGATACAAGGTGTAAATTTAGTCATAAGTCAACGCCTTCTCTAAGTTTGACCAATTGTGTAGTAAAAAAGATGAACATTTTACACTACCAAATCAGTATAAATAGATCCAACATAAGATATTACCCCGAGTGGTGTGTTTATTTGTCCTGTAGATGTTGATATTTCTTTTATATATATCATCGAGCACTGATTCTGGGAACTTCTCTGTTAAGTCCTTTTATCTAGCTATGCAACTAAGCAATACAAACTAAGCAATACAGTACCATATAAGTTCATCTGGAAAGTAAAAATCCCTCTGAGAGTTAAAACATTTATCTGGTTGGTGCTTAAAAAAAGCATTCTGACGAGAGATGTGTTGCTACATAGAGGTGGAAAATGTGAACCAAAATGTCTATTTTGTGGGAATAAAGAATCCATCTCACATCTTTTCTTCCTTTGTCCCCTGGCTAGGTACGTATGAAATGTGGTTAGTTCAGCGTTAGGGATTAACTGTCATTTCAGATCAATTGATCAGTGCATCTCTAGCTGGCTTAGGGGGTATGGAAAAAAGAAAAGGAACTTGGTCGCTGTCGGAATTGCTGTAATTATTTGGAGTATATGGAAAGCCAGAAATTTAGCATGCTTTCAAAATAAGTGGCATGATGAGCCTTGTTCTGTTATTTTTCAGATCTGTTTGTGGATTCAGACTTGTTATTGTGTCGGGCTTGTAATAAACCCTGTGGTGCTACTCCTTGTTTTAGTTTCCTATCGTTGTAATGCTGCTGCGTAGTGCGTGTGAGGTGGATAATGTAATCTGGTTTCGTTAATGAAATCGGGGGAGACCCTTTTATATATCTAAAAAAAATCATCGAGCACTGGTCGAGCGGTTCCATGCGAATTTCCGGTGTGCTCTGCCGTGCCGTGCATTCCTTTCGCCGCAGGTTTGGCCATCGTTGACAGTCTTGTGTCTGAACTAAAATGCTGTCTCGTGGGCTCGTGGCATGCATGGTCTCGACCGGCTGACACGAGGAATGTCAGTCGTCGTTGACTATCTTGGCTAGCTTGCTATGCCTAACATGGACAGCACGAGCCCGGCCGGCCAGTTAAGAGACTTCCGTCGTGCCTAACATGGAGTAGTATAGTACTGTTCCTATCTTGGTTTCAGTGGACAGGCGTCAGTTCGTCTCATCCTGCTAGCTGTATATACTATAGAACGTCGATCTTTGTGAAGAATAATACTCGTACAATTTGTTAACAAATACTATACGATAGGCATATCTGTTCCATGTGCACCACGGCCGGGGGGAGAGGGAAGGTATAGGCTGCAAGGTCAGCCAGGCAGCCAGCGAGAGGAAGGAATTAGCTAGCAAGAGAACTCCATTCGCACCTTGCTTGCTTCTTTTTTTTATGCTACCTAGCCTGTAGATGAAGAAAGGGAGAGGCCGATCAAGGACGCATATGTAGAGAGTTTGGCATATACCACCTGAGATCCACCGTAATGTCAAATGCCTACAAGTCAAGGATACTAATTAATTTCTTCCGTACAGCGATTCATCACAGAAGGGTTCAACCCAACGCCCCGCGGTAGACGACCGGCAGCTCGCCAGTCGTCGATCTGTACCTGACGGCCCATTGTGGTAGCTTGTTATGTTGACGCTGAATCCTGAAACTTAGATTGGACACCGATGAACACAGAAGGAGGGAGACTGAGAGAGCATAGCTTGCAGCTTCGAGAGAGAGGATTTTGGGCTCCGGCCGGGCTCCAGTGCTCATGCCATTTAAAAAATCGAAAATCATATTTATGAGTTTCAATTTTTTTTAAATTCCTGATGTTGTCAACGGTGTATCCTAAAAACGTGCAAAAAATAAATTTGAAATACTGTGTATTCTGAGCTACAAAAAAAAAGTGTGGGTCTTAGTATGCATAGTTTTAAATCCCTAATTTAAAAGATTTTGTCATTTTTATGTATCCCGTGATACAAACTATTTGAAATTGATATTTTACACGTTTGCGGGATACACTATTACCTACATGCAGATTTGTTTTTCACAATTTTTGAACATGGAAATATCATTTTCGAAATCTTTTGGCAGGAGCACTGGTGCCAAGGAGCAAAATACACTTTCTCCTTTCTCTGTTACCTATACCGAAAATCACGGTCCAGATGCTCGCTTGTAAGTAGGCGGATGGGAAGGGAAAGGATAATACTCTCTCCGTCCAGAAAAGATGTGGCTAAAATGATATATCTATACATATTTTCAGCTTAGTTCCTTTGTTCGTAGCGCCGTCAGACGCGGAAACGTACGCACCCGCTCCGGATTGCGGATTGCCTCGTCACTCGTTCACACGTACTCTCTCCGTTCCAAATTAATTGATTTTCATTTATCCACATATTGATGTATCTAGACATGTTACACGTATAGATACATCCACATGTGAACAAATGGAAGTCAATTAATTTGGAACGGAGGAAGTACGTACTACTACCGACGTAAACGCGTCACGCAGTATCTGGTCCTGAGGGGCATGCAGCCAAGCCCCAACACCGTGTCACGATGGAGTCAAAAGGTTACTTTTTCACACACAAAAATCAATAAATAATCTACGAGCAGTACTACTACTCCTCACATCGTTAGCGTCGTGCTTTACAAGATCTTTTTATATCGTGTTTTTGTAACTACTCCTCCAAGGACGAGCTAGGGAGTTGCTAGACCATGCATGTTAGAAAATGACACGTGAATGAACGGGGAAAAATAGCAATAGAGCGGAAAATGTTCTTCGCTCCCCATCGAGCTCTAGTGCTCCCTCCACTTAAAAATAAATTGGAAATTATATTTGTTAGTTTCAAAGAATTCTGGAATAAATCACGGGTGGAACCAATGGTATATCCCATGAACGTGAAAATTTTCAATTTGGAATACTGTATATCATAAGATACGCAAAAACAATAAAATCTGGTAAACTTGGAGATTTGAAAATAGGCATATTTAGATCCACAATTTGTCATTTTGTGTAGTTCAAAATAGAAAGTATTTGAAGTTGATATTTTGCACGTTCGTGGGATACATTATTATTGGCTGCACCCAGATTTTTTCAGAATTTTATGAAACTCATAAATATGATTTCTAACTTTTTAAATTGGAGGGAGCACTGGAGCCAAAAGTCTCTACTCGCAATAGAGAGAGTAGTGATACTTCCATTAACTATCCTTCCAGACTCCGAGTGCTGAAGAGGTGACTAGCTAGGTGATAAATTCTTGGTGTTTCTTGCTTTTGACGTATATTTATTTATTCATTTTGTGCACCGATTTTGTAGCGCCACGAAGTCGAGTAACTCTCTTGCACCCAACAACCTCATGTTCAGTTTTACTGCAACAAATTCTTAGTGAACTTCATGTCTCCAGGTCCGAGAAAAAAAATTCTTTTCTTGCCTATAAAAGTTGGTAGTATATAATTACTCACTACAAGGATCTGGTATTTTGTGACGAGTTGATATCGTCATGCAATAGCTAGAAACCTCACGGAGAACCCCTCTGGGACATTTTTGAGCGTCATGATCATCGTCACGGAATCACCGTCACAATTCCTCCAAGTGACATGATGTGCAACAAATGTCACTGAATATGGGACCATTTGGTGGCGGTGTGCCATCACTGACACGATGCCACGTCACCTCTAGGGAGACCATCACACGTTTAGAGAACGTCACAGATTAGTGTCACATATGTGGATGACGTCACCCTTGAGGTCATGTATTTTTCGAATAAAATTCTGATTATTTTCGCAAAAAAAATAGATTTTTAGGGTACAATTTTCTAGAATTATTTTTTGTTTAATATTAATTCTTTTATATAATTTATATCGTAGTATAATGTTGGCTAATATTTTCTAAATTTCAATACATATGACAATACGTACTCAACTGGTATTGGGATCACAATCATTGTACATTGAAGGGAATGACAGATGAAAAAACATGACTTGGAATCTAAAATCAATATAGCTAAAGAACAACAAACTAGGTTATATCACCACCACAAAATAATGTCCCTCATGCACCATCACGCATGGTGCTTACTTCGGAGCTTCTTTTTCCTGCAAGTGGAAACTAATAAGGGTGTCCATTTCCTCTTGCTTATTTTCATAGGATTTCATCTTTTCTTCTTGGCTCTTCTTCACAGCTTACAATTATTCTAGTTACTTCCTTTGCATCGCTTCAACTATGGACTCTCTCGCGCTTTAACTCTCTTGGATAACTATCACTTGTACATCTCAATTGGCTATGATCTCTTCTGTTGTTCAACTCTTTCTTCTAGCTCTTGGACGTGTTCTGCAGAAGCAGAGGTCCTAGACCTCCGAGATATTGATTGTACCCCATAATGTAAAGGAGGGTGCTTGAGGAGTTATCCTCCTATATGTATTTGTATAAAATTTGTGATTCTTCACTAAAATCCTCTTTCATGTGCATGTCATATGTCTATGCATTCACTGTCTGTATCAATATATGTATTTAGCTAATAAGCTTTTACATGGTGAACATTCAAAGTATCTGACACAACCAACATGACTTGATGCCACGTTTTTCTTGCTTGTGCCAGTATTAGAAGGGAACAATATGGATTTGATGCTGGCAAGGGAAAACGTATTTTGATTTTTTTTTTGGACAAAAATGCAATGGAAAACATAATTCTGCAGCACTGAGAGTGTCTTCTTGGCCTGCTAGGACAAGGTATGGGCCGAGCCCAAGTAGGTAGATTCCATCGGACCGGCCAAGCCGATGCGATCGGGTGGTCAGGATTACATCGCACCGCGAGATATAAGAAGCCCCCGAAACGGATCCCTCCGCCGTAGCTTCTAGGGTTAGGTTAGTTTCGCCAAAATCCAAAAGAGATGGCGCCCATCTCCGCCGCTCGCCGCGCCGCCACAGCAGCCCTCCTCTGCGTTGCCTCCTCCGTGTCGCCTCCTCCACGCCCACCGCTGCCTCCGTCGTAGCTTGTCACAGTATATTAGCTCTCTTGTAGTGATGGTAGGATTCTTGATTTTGGACACGAGCAAATTAAAAGTAATACAATTTGTACTAAGCTCTTATACTTACTTCAAACTTATTTTAACATGTTCCAGTCTTGGCAAATTAATTTTATACTAATTATTTGACATAGTTAACCACATGTTATAGCAATGTTGATAAATATTTTTTGAATTATTCTTTGTCATATGAATGTAATGTATAATATTAAAAAATCCACTTGTATTGTGCTAAATTTGAACTGTTTTATGAAACAAGCGTCTCTTATTAAATTTTATTTGTCAATATCATAATCAATATAGAATAATATTTTTGATAAATTTCTCTAAAGAATACAAATAGCTTAATAGTGGTTTCTGGTGAATGATTAGATAAACATAAAGAGTATATATTGAACCATTCGTATGATGTTTTATTATTTTTGATTTTTTATTTAAGAGCAACCCGCATGTCTTTCATCGGGGAAAGGGACTAGCTGACTAAATAGACCTTAGCATTGTTTATACGTTGTTCATTGTCAGTCGGCCTCATTCGGCAATTTGAGCATTTTTTTATTATAATATATTAGGCGTAATGGATAATAAAATTTAGTGATTATTACTATGCTTTAGTATGTGCAGACCTCATCCTCTCTAGGCTCAAAGCCTTCACCTTGTTTGTCTAGTCTCTTGGTCGGCCATGTTTTCATGTGTTTATAATCCTTTACTATATTTTACTTGACACTTCTTTACAAGATACCATAAATATGGAAATTTACATTCAACAAAATAGGGCACTACATATTCGGCATGGGGTCTGCATCTATACCCCAACTTCATGTAGCACATTTATTTCTCCCGCATTTCTCTCCTATCCCGTCCCTCTTTCTCTAGGGACTATCATTCTCACCATCTCGCTTCTTTGAAGACCAAAACCGAGGAGTTCACCGATCGATGCGTCATTCGTAGTGTGGTTGTGCGCAAAGGTGGTCGTATCCGCTCAACTCCAAAGGTGGGGCGACAGAGCAGTGACACAAAAGACATAATGGCTCGAGTTAGAACTTCTGATCGCCTCGTTCCTAGTTATCACCGAAATGTGTCCGCATATGTAGACGACAACCATTGGCCATTGCCCGAGTGAGTGTGCTATGGATTATTGTCCGGCAACCCAAAATCTATTATATACTAAAAGTAAAATGAGGGAGTTTTTCGAGACACCACGTTAATCCACATCATCGGAATTATTTAAACAGTTAGATATAGAATTAATGGCTTATATTTAAAGAAAGATAGACACAAAATATTCACGTACAAAGCACCTAACAGTTACATGACACGCACGCTACAGCCACGTCCTGGTGTAGTAGAGTCGTATAACTCTTATAGGGACCCGCCAAAACTTATTAGCGGCCAAAAATCGTGATGGACATGTAAAGAAAATCGTGATGGATGCATATTATATAAACAGAATCAGCCAATACCTAACTATATCAAAGCCCACCCGTTTGGCTCCTTCCTCAGCCTGGCCACGTCACCTCGATTCTTCTCGGCCGTCCGATCGGCCGGCAACGGTCCACATTCGCAGATAATCGCACTTCTACAGTGCGAGGTGGGAGGACCGAATTGTAATTCGCCAGAAGATCGGGGGGTCCCGTGTAAAAACGCCACCGCAGCGCAGCATCTTGCAAAAAAGACCCTGTAAAGGACTAATACCCAAATTACAAAAAACTCAGGGGCCTTTCTGCAAAAACTTCAGTCAACCCCCTCCTTCCCCTCTTTCTCACGCGACGGCCCGAGGTCGCCGCTGCGGGCGCCGCCGCGCGCCGCCAGCACGGCCCTCCCCGGGCGAATCCGACGCCACCGGACGCTCCGCCGTCGACGTCTTGACCTCCTCGCCGCAGATCGGCCGCCGGCACGCCGTCGACGAGCCGGAATCGTCACCGCCGCTCTCGCCGGTCTCCGCCGCGTCCGCGCGCCGCCACGGCCGCTCCGGCGACCAAGGACGGGCGGCGCCGCCGCCTCCAGGCTCCCCACGCCCGTGCGCGTCCGCCGCGACGACGCGCGCGTCCTGGGACGCAGCGAAGCGCCGGCGGCGACCTCCGCCCCGCCGCGGGAGCCTCCGGCCGGCTTTGGCCACGCGACGTCACCATGACGTCACATGACGTCATGGTGGCCCACGCGTCAGATTTTTTTTTTTTTTTTTTACAAATTCCCTGTTAAATATTATAACGTCAGAAAATTTAAATTAATTTTTTACCCCACAAATTCCCTGTTAAATATTATAACGTCAGAAAATTTAAATTAGGTACAACCACTACAATAAAGTAGCAAAAAAAAAAAAAAAAACATGACTACTTATGTCGCACGACAGAAAAAAAAAATTTGACCATTTCCAAAAAGTCAGTACCATGACAAAAATTTAAATTACGTCTTCTAAATATTAAGCTAAGTAATTATCGCGGTAAAAATTCAAATTACTTCCTCTAATTACAAATCTAAATTAAACATCTAATATAAAATCAATACTCCTCCAGAACTCCACACACTCTAAAAAAAGATATTTTCCCTGAATTAAATTTTTACCAAGATGCACTTTTCCAAATTTGAACAATTTATATTGCGAGCGTCAGAAAATTTAAATGTAGCTACATCCACTACGATAAGGTGGCCAAAAAAAAAAAACGTTGCCCACTCATGTCAGAACAACATATCTCGCCGATCAGAAGAAATAAAAAATAAAAAACAAACTCCAAAATGGTCCAACATTTAAAAAAAAAAAGATCTAGACGGTATTTCCTCCAAACATTGAGCTAAATTACACATCTAACATAAATTCAACGATTTCCGAAATTCCCACACTATCTTAAAAAAAAGAAACATTTCCAAATTTAAATTTTACTACACGCCTTTTCACAAAGTCTAAACAATTCCCCGAACGTAATCTCGCTTTGCATTTCAGTGATTTCCAACTTTCCGCACTTTTAAAATAACGACATTTACAAATTTGAATTTTACCGCAAGATAATTTCCATATAACAAATACATAACTTCCAATCTGTTATTCACGAAAATTTCAAATAATATGTCAATAAATTCAAATTTAACAAATTTCCACACCCGTCGCACGAAAAAAAATGTATAAAAAACAAAAATAATAATAACGACAAACCGATATAATTTCAAGCCAGCACTTAATCACATAACAAAATACTGGAAATTACAAATTTCACAACTTCCAATCTGTTATTCATGGAAATGTAAATAATATGCCAAAAAGTTTCAAGTTTAACAAATTTCCAACCTCTACACAAAAAAAATGCATAAACAACAATAATAACAATTTGCTCAAATAATGCGTCATCCCCAATTATTAGGTAATTGAACATTCTAATATGGTACTTAATTAAATGCAGTCTAAAATAAGCAACTAAACTCATTCCAACTATGCAAAACAAATTAACAAATGTCCAACTTGAACTAAACTCATCTCAAATATGAGAATAAATTTACATAAACGGCAAACATATACCAACAATACCACCACACACCAAAAAAAATGAAAATTTTGATACCTACTTACGGCACACAATCACACCTCAAATATGAATATTCCAAAACTTCAAAAAATGCTAACTCTTCGCATTTCAACAGTTCTTAAATTATCCACAATTCTTAAATGACGATATTTTCAAATTAGCATTTCTACCACACGGGTGCGGCGGTGCCGCCGCACCAAATTTCCCTAGTATAATGCATACCTGAGAATTCTCGGATAGCGTGTTGGGCATGGACTCTGCTAATTAAGAGATCTAAACGTCCAATCATTCACCACTGAACGGAAAAAATCAAGTCCGCCACCACCTTCCTAGGACCGTAATACCAGGAAAGTTTAAAAGAAAAAACAGCTTGGTAGTTCTCAATAGGAAAAAATAACTCAACCAGGTTGAACGTGGTGGTTTTAAAAAAAAAACAGCTTTTTTTATTGAGGGAAAAACAGCTTGGTACAGGTACGTGGTGGCAAGACGTGATTTGCACAAAAGAATTTGATTGTAAAATCATTATCGTATAATTGTACGCATGATTAGTTAATAATGAAAAATCGTTCAACTTCTGTAACACCCCGGCCACCCCCGGGCCGGGCCTGTCACCCCTGGCAGCTCTCTAGGATCTCCAGACTGGCCCCACAGATCAACACTAGTCTTTTCTGCGCACTTTGTCCTCACTCGTGCGCACCCGGGAACCAGTTCCCGGTCGGTCACCCATCCTTGGAGTGCTCCGGGCCAAGCACGCTTAACCTCGGAGTTCCTTCCAGATGAGCTTCCGGAAAAGAAGTTGCAACTTGTTGATATGAGTATTCTATCAATCCTGTTAAGCCCTGAGCCAGGATCTCACAACTTCCATCAGACCAAAATCGGGAGCGGGAAGCTCCTTAATGCGGAAAAACCTTCCATCAGGCCAACACAGTCGCCGAATAGCTACCAACGTACATATAGCTGAACTTCATTATTAATGAAGTCATCACATTAGTCGAACTATTCACGAAAAATCCCTCATAGAAAATTATTAGTGTAACAAGATGATTTACGACTGTGTACATGATTAAGTAAATAAAAATTAAAATTTATTCAACTTCCATCACACAGAAATCTGGAGCGGGAAGCTCAGTAATTCAAAAAGAACTTCCATTGGACCAACTCAACCACCAAACTCCTACAAATTAAATGTTTGTAGAGCTGAATTTCAAGGTTTCGAACAGTCCACGAGAAAATCTCTGAGACAAATATATTTCATATTAATTATACACGAGGGGCTAAATCAAAAACATATTTTCACGAGCGATGAGAATGTACCTCCACTGAAAGAATATTCAGACTTAATGACACACTTGATGTCCAAAGAAGATTGTGATCACCGATGAACCACGGGTACAACCACCCTACCAACCATCCAATCACAAATTGGTTCTCATGCAAACTACATTTATAATTTAAGCTCAAAACATAAAATGAGATATAAATGTTTTAAAACTTTTTTAATGAACTGTTTTAAAACTTTTTAATGAACATTTTTCTCATGGATGCACGTCTTACTGTAATGAAGGTAAACCTTGAAACATGGTCCAATTTGTATATGTATGCAAGCAAAATTATACATCTCCATATTTTCAAGGCATGGACAAGACATGCTGGATTGTTCTCGATATGCTTACAATTTAGTGTTGTTGTCTTTTAAATTCATTGATATGTTTCATCTTTAAGAATCGACACCAGATCACGGTAATAATAATTTGGAGTACATAAAAGCGTACATTCTTAATTCTTACGAATTTCTAGAGAACTTTTTTTTGTTTGTTGGAATACTTTATATGAATTTCTACGATGTAACAAAATCAACATGTGATATTTAATACGTTAGCTGCACATTAATATACAAAAATTATTTAAAGTTTAGCCGTGAAGAAGACATCATGTTTTTATAGCGTAGCACATTTTGACATGGAGTAAGTAAATATGAGACAAAAACATTATAAAAAGGTATCTCTCACAAGTGAATGTGGCCTAAGTATTAAGTAGGATATACCATTATCCTTTCGGTTCATCGATTATTTTCAAACACAATTAATGTTGCGTACTGATCTAACATTATATCAAAACTTTAGTTCTATTTACTGTTATACTATCACTTACAAACAAAACAAATGGGTGTTTCGAGGATGACATATTAATCATTCACCCCTAAATTAAAGAGTGCCATAGATATTCTCGCAAATGTTATATTTTCTTTACTCTATAAAATTTGTGATAGTCATAGATTTTTTTCTTATGACATAACTGGAAATAAAGAGGTATCCACAGAATTATGTTTTATTTATCGAACACTTTCAACCACTAAAAATGATGCCCTCGCATTTGCGAGGGCCACCATGCTAGTGTAGCTAAAGGGAGGAAGGAAAGAAAAGAAGAAGAAAATATCAAGAGAAAAATAAAAGAAATACAATGGCATGTTTTCCGGAACAGATTTTAAGTCGTCGATGAAAGGAGCAACAAATAAACAATCACTCAAAAATATAATGTCTAAATGTAGTCAAAAGTCAATGTCTTATACGGAGTATAAGTTTGATCAATTGTATGTAAAAAAGATGAACATTTACACTACCAAATCAGTATCAATAGATCCTTCGGATCATAAGATATATCCTAAGTGGTGTGTTTATTAGTATTGTAGATGTTGATATTTGTTACATATATTTGGTCAAACTTAGCCAACATTAACGGTTGGCTTAACCTATATGCCTTATTTTTCGATATTATTTAGAAATGCGCTAAGAAACGAATTAACAAAAAGTTAATGCTAGCATTCCATGGTTAAACCTCTCGACACACTAAGGTCAAAGCACGCGAAATCTTCCAAAAATAAAAGAGAGTATTCAAGCGTCGCCAAAAAATTCAGTTTGGAGTTTATTAAACACGTCCTTGTTATTACACCACACACCCTGCAGATCGAAACGGAGTAGCAGCTGTAGACTGTAGCTCTCTTTCCGTTCCTCAGCTAGCTCCGCTGCCTGCCCCCGCGTCGTCTTCCTCTCGCCTTCCCCCCGGCCTTTTTCTTCCACCTCCTCCGCCTAACCTCTCCCTCTCCACTTCTTCTTCTCTTCCAGTCCACGGCGACCTCGGACTCGCTCCACCAAACCACGCCAACCTCCCATTCGATTCGATTTCATTCGCTGTTGCTTCAACATCCCCCCGCCATTCCCGCCACGATCCATTCCTAGTTCCCCACCGCCGCCGCTTCCTCTTCGTCATCCCGCCAGCATCGGCCGAACTCCTCGCTTTCTTCTTACCCCCGTTCGCTCTTCCCTGAACCAAAACCAAGAGCAAGAAGCGGCAATCTTGCTTGCTTTGGGGGGACAGCAGCAGCAGCGATGGCCTCGATCCGGCGGCCGCACTCGCCGGCCAAGTCGCAGCACCTGCTGCGGCACCAGCACCCCTTCGCCGCCTCCTCCCCGCCCTCCTCGCCGCTCCGCCACGGCTCCTCGGCCTCCTCCTCCTCCTCCTCGCCCAGGAACCACCACCACGGCAAACACCCGTTCCTCTTCTTCACCCGCCGCCCGCTCCCGCGCTTCGCCGCCTTCTTCCTCCTCGGCTCCTTCCTCGGCCTCCTCCACTTCCTCTCCCACCTCCCGCTCCGCCCGCACCTGCCCGTCCCGCCCAACGCCTCCTCCTCTGAACAGCTCAACCAGCTCCAGCAGCAGCAGTTCCCCACGCCTCACCAGCAGCAGCAAGCCGATTCCGACTCCGGCGGCGCCGACGAGTACGGCGACAAGCTGCTCATCGTCATCACGCCCACGCGCGCGCGGGCCTCGCAGGCCTACTACCTCAGCCGGATGGGCCAGACGCTGCGCCTCGTGAGCCCGCCGGTCCTCTGGGTCGTCGTCGAGGCCGGCAAGCCCACCCCCGAGGCCGCCCTCGCGCTGCGCCACACCGCCGTCATGCACCGCTACGTCGGCTGCTGCGACAAGCTCAACGCGTCTTCCTTCTCTTCCATCGACTACCGGCCGCTCCAGATGAACGCGGGCCTCGAGGTGGTGGAGAACCACCGCCTCGACGGCGTCGTGTACTTCGCCGACGAGGAGGGCGTCTACTCTTTGCATCTCTTCGACCGCCTCCGCCAAATCAGGTGCCCATTTTCTCAGATTCTCGCTTTCAGATTCAGCCGAAACCGTGGAATTGGTGAACTCTGCAATTGCTGATTGCTGCCCTAAGATCCGGGTAGTTAATTTATAGTTTCTAGGATGCCAAAACTAGTTTGGGCATCGAGTTACCTGAAGTACCGAGTCAAAGATCGGATCTTTCCTTGCTAGCACCATTGCGCTCAGATTTCTTAGCATTTTCCTTGTCACAAATTCAGTATTCAGTAGTGTCTATAATTTTCTTTCTAGGTTGTCATTGATGATTCGATACTACAAGTAGAGTAGTAATTTACAATGTTAGAAAAGTTTCTTGCATGAACAGTTTCTAGCAAATATTCAGTTGGGTGCATTGAATTTCAAAAGTCAGTTCTGGTACTGGATAAAACTGGATGATGCATAAAGATCCAACTTATTGACTTGCTGCTGCCTCTCATGATTTAGGAGGTTCGGCACATGGCCTGTTCCGGTGATCTCTGACGGCAGTAACACCGTCGTGCTGGAAGGGCCCGTATGTAAACAGAACCAAGTTGTGGGTTGGCATACAAGTGGGGAAGCCAACAAGCTCCAGAGATTTCATGTTTCCATGTCGGGTTTCGCATTCAACAGCACCATGCTCTGGGACTCCAAACTCAGGTCCCATCTGGCCTGGAATTCGATCCGGCATCCGGAGATGGTGGAACAGGGTTTCCAAGTAAGTTCATTGTTTCTCTTCAAATCTCTTGAGCTACACACAGTACTATGGTCAAGTACTCCAATGGCCAGTACAGTGATTGTATTCATTTAGTTCATCGACATTTTGTCTCATTCCAACCATTATAATTTATACCGATACCAGATATGGGGAAATTAAAAAGAAAACTAAAGGTGGCAATGGAGTAAAATAAGAATAGGAAACAGTTCTATGTAGCCATCTAACACATGCCACATGGTGGTGGTGTTCAAATCCATTTGCTTGGACTTTGTTTCCGATGCCTTTCTGCATGGTTATAACAGCCGAGATTCTTGTTACTTTGAAGGGAACCACGTTTGTGGAGCAGCTAGTGGAGGATGAGAGCCAGATGGAAGGCATACCTGCTGACTGCTCTCAAATAATGAACTGGCATGTGCCATTTGGATCTGAGGGTCTGGTATATCCCAAAGGATGGCAAGTTGCCACGAATCTGGATGTGATTATTCCTCTAAAATAGTAGCATCAACAGCTCTGTTCAGCAAAGCACTAACCCATTTAACAGGTTGGTTTAATTTTCTATCCCATTGCAAACTCTGCTTTCGCTCTCTACATCTGGATTGTGATCCTTAGCGGCTTAGCCATTTCTCATTTATGCGCACTTGCGCCCTTCAATTTGACGCTAGCGTCTATACACGAGTGTCATTCGGTTCTGTTTGTCTTGTCTCTTTATTCCAATGACATTTTCTCCACAAAATCGCCGAACTGCAATGGTAGGGCTTACTTTATTAAATTAGTTGGTTTCTGATTAGGACTCCTTTGAATTTTCATCTACCCGGTGTCCTTGGTTGACGGGGACTATGGTGTGTACAGCTGGCTTTCAGTCACTATACAATTCTTTATTTTCGTGAAAAGCATGCTTTTCGCCTGTGTATTGAAAAGGATTGCTAAATTGGTTCGATATATTGCAAATGAATTTCCAGTTTTACAAACTTCCGACAATTTTCAGTGTATTCATTTTATTAATCTGAGTAAACACCGAGCTCAAATTAAATGGTAATTTTCAGTATATTCATTTTATTAAGCTGAATAACCACCGAGCTCAAGTTAAATGACACAAAATAAAATTGGTCGATTGTAAGAAACAATAGGTGATCTTCCTAAGAATCGGACTCCACGATGTTTGTCTTCAACTTTCATCACAGATATCCCTTTCGCCTCTGAATCTGAATAAGTTTGTACCATAATATTTGCAATGTATTTATGCAAATCTCTTCAAAGTTTTATAAACCCAAATGCTGGTACTTTGTTTCAGGCATTTACATAGCAGTTAAGCCTTGAAGATTGGGCTTAACAAGCACAGAGGCGTCCCAGATTGACTATCTTTGAGAAGCTTCTCTCGAGAAGACGGTGCACATACCTCAATCCAACTTTTGGGAATTATTTTGTAGGATGGAGAACTAGTTGGGCAACTCTTTGGCTCATTGCCATGTAAATGTACATGTTGTCGTGATTTGTATTCATTTGTTGAGTTGGAAAAGCCGCAAGGTGATATATACAAAATTCAAATAGTTTTGCTTAGTTATGGATAGTTTTGATAGATGTTCATTACATAGCAAACTCAGGCTATTTGAGCATAAACTCATACCAGATGAACTCACGGCTCAGATGAATTTTGCAGAATTCAGGTTCCAAAGGTCTAAATGCAACCGTTGTAGAAAATGCATTTTAAATGATTTCAAAATGTTCAAAAATTCCAAGAAAAAACCGGTGGTACATCCTGACGTTCTATGTTCGCGCATAAAGTTTCACGAGAAGACATTTTCTGGATCTATGTAAAAAAGACAATAAAATTGTGGCGTGAAAAGTTATTTTGAAATAACGAAATTTGTCTTTTTAACAACAATAAAAGCCTTTCATTCACAGGCGATTTGGGTAGACTAGAGTTGAAACCTATAAGATCTCAAAACTAACTCATGGTTGTGGCACATGGATAGCTTATAACTAGCTTTTACTCACGCCTATACAGGCGTGAAAAATATGATTTTTTTCATGAAACTATGTGCGAACATAGAATGTCCAGATATATACCCAGAATATTTGTTTGTACATTTTTGACATTTTAAAATATGATTTTTGGGTAGTAGTTGCATCTGCACCCATGATCCCAAAGCTGATTTCCCTGTTCCAAACCGGTTTTGTAATTATAGAAGAACATTCTGCAGAGGCATAAGATGTTCATAAAAAATATGGTACAAATTCTCATCAATCTCAGAAGCCAAACCTTAAAGAGACAATGCCATGCTAAACAGGCATCCAGTATGAACAATCAAGAGTTCAGGACTCAGTGTAACAAGGAACGGCTGACTTCAAGCACAGCTTTGTCTACAAAATTCACGCAACATGAGATTGCTTAGGCACACCGTTGCGACCAAAATCTAGCCAGCATGGTAAACGAATTTTGGATTACAAGATATCTAATACAGAAGGATTGCTCATCTAATCTCAGACTATAATCTCAATGTAGGGTCTCCCAATCAGCGGATCATCAGCCCTTGCATCCCCTGTCCACCATCTTCAGCCACCTTGTTGGCTTGGATTGTGCTGATAGCATTTGCGATGTTTCCCTGTAGCACAATTTTAAAAGGAAACTGAATCAGTCGCAGGGTAAGCATTTAATGTTTTTCAAAACAATGCACTAGAGTAAAATATGAATCCGAGAAAGCTATGCATGTTGAAATCAGTGCAGTAAAGTTTTCTTGCATTCATAAGCAACTGGAGAAGTGATGCATGTTCGAGATGAGGTAACCGTAAGAGGCTTACCCTCCACACTCCAAGCTTTGAACGAAGACTCTTCCATTGTGGTATCCCAAAGATCCTCTCAGTTTGCCGACTGAAATTACATAGAAGACCATGTATTAAACAAAAGAAAAGAAAAGGATAACACACTAATATGAACCACAAAACCTTCCTGCATAGCAAAACTATGAATGTTAGCCAAGAAAGTTCGTGTGGACATAAATACCTGACAATGACAAACTGATTAAGCTGATCAATTTTGCAGTCCAAAATCTTGGATGAAATTGCTTTCACAATCCAATATTCCACTTCATCGTCATTGATCTAATAGAGAATTAGAAAAGTCAATGAGATACTACAGTAAGTGAACAATAGGAATGCAAGATGAGTCGATTACCCCAAGTGCTTTCGTAATTGCAGAGTAAGGGATTTCACCAGAGCAATGGCTGCTCAGATCAAGCAGAGACATCAGTCGCATTTTAGTTATGCACTCCTCGTGAACCAGTCCTGTAAATGGTCCAACATTTTTTTAGATACCAAGAAAAATTAAGTAGCATAGAATCATAGCATTTGTTCAATAGAACATACCATGTCCTTGCAGCAAGGCAGAGTTAGCAGACTGAAACTCTAGATAGGAATCGAGCCTCTGAGTAAGGAATATCTTCAATAGCTGGTAAACTGGCTGATATTTTTCATCTTTCTCGAGCTGCGCCACTGCTGGCATATCGAGCAGATCACACTGCAATATGAACATATTTCCATCAATTAAGTAGATGGAATGTAAGTGTATGTGCAAGGTCTTTTAAGTGGCCTGATAAACAGATGTATAGCTTGTCAGGATTAATTAAAACTCGATAAGTGCCAGAGTTTCAGAACTGCTGTTGGCATATAAGACACAGCGCTATACAAAGCAGTAGTAGAGGCACAAAGCAATGCAATGAAATGCAGAAGTAGTGGAACATGTTGACTGAAACAGATAAACCATCCATCCAAATCAGAATGCTTGGACAGGGCATGTATACCACAATATTATACGCACATATATTCAGGGTTGACAAGATGACCACATATGCAAGCAGATAGTTTTAGTTTATCTTTGTCCACATAACTAACATTGACATGCTATAATCGAAATTCATATTTAGTGACATGACAAGAGAATGGCATGTTATATCGCATCACAGTTCTCATAGAGACAGTGATTCAGCTCACAGGGAATCAAACTCGATACGCACAATGTCACCACAAGTTTTTTCACACAAACAGAAGACCTAACAGCAGAGGTGTTAACTAAAGGATAGGGGTACCTGATAGAGATCGGCTGACTTCACGAACTCAATGATAGCTGCGGCAGCTTCTTCCTTTGCTTCACCGATTAAATCGGCATCATCAGCTGATCCGTCGAATGTGGCTAGGTACTTGTTCAGAAAGTTGAAGTACTCCTTGCTCATGCTGTCAATCGCAACAAGAAGATTGAATTGCATCAACGTAAAATCTTGCCACATCGATAAATAAATGCGATAACTTGGAAGCAAAGAGGGACGTGTGCCGCACCCCTTATGGTCTTTGAGAATCCTGGAGACGGCGAGGAACAGCTCCCTCTGCTCCAACTTGCCAATGCCCCACTCGGCGACAAAGGTGTCGATATTCTTAAAGCTTGGGATGACACACTCTGCAGCCTTCCCGGCAGCGGCGACCTCAAGCGCCTTCCTGTAGACAAAGGCCTTGCCATAGGGGCTTGCCAGCAGGTTGTACAAGCTGAACAGACTGCACACATCCACACATTGGAAGCAAAGTCAGGCATCGTAAGGAAACGAAGCAATTGCAATGCAGATACACGAATAGCAACGGGGAGTCGATGTGTTGCTTACATTTTGATGCGCAGAGCCGGCTTCTCGCCCGGCTGCTGGACGAGCTTGGCGCAGATGGCCTCGGCGATCTGCAGCGCCTCGTCCTCGGATCCGGCCTTGGTGACGAGGTTGCAGATGATGGCCAGGATGCACTCGAGATCTGCGGCGCACCAACGACAGCAACCAGATAAAATAAGCAAGGCGCAATCCTACAAGAAGCGGGGAGAGGGCAGGGGCGGCCTGACCTTTGTCCGGGACGCGGGGGAAGAGGAGGTCGGCTGAGGCGAGCATGAGGGAGGCCATGTCGAGCCAGCGGGCGGCGAGGACGTGCTGCTGCGCCTCGGCGCAGAGGCGGGCCACCTCGGGCTCGGCGACGTCGGGCCCCGCGTCAGCCCAGGCGAGCTCGGCGGTGAAGCGCACCACCGCCAGCATAGGCTCCTCCTCCGTGGTGTTCACGATCGTCGCCATGGTCGGTTCTGTCTCTGCTTCTGTGCTGGAATACGACGCCGCTGCTGCTGCCGCCGCCGGAGAGGGAGAGGAGAGAAGGAGGAGATGGGGATTGGGAGGCGAGAGGAGGAGGAACCCTAAAACCTGATGCGGCTGCCGCTGAACACGCGACGCCTTGAGCCCGCTGGTCAGTCAGTGTCTACTAAACCTTCCGACCAAAAAGCTCAACTCAACCTAGTACTAACTTCAAAATATTGTCAAACAAAAACTTCAAAATATACATCACTAAAAAGGAATTGTCTTGTAACAAACAGCCTAGCAACAATATCAATAATACCAAATGATATAATTTGACCGAAAATAATATATAACCTATGATGTGAATATCTTTAAGTGAGGAATTATTTTGTAACAACAGCCTCACAACAATACCAATAATACTAGTAGCGATAATAATTTCATGTCAAAAAAAGTAAGATAATAATTTGACCAAAAATAATATATAAGCTATGATGTCATTATATCTAGAGTATTTGTTTATGCGGTATTTGCTTACGCATGACTGACAAGCTCATTGTGTTGATACCTATTCTGAAGATGGATCAGCGGAAGACGATGGCAGCAGCTTCTGAACTGTGCACATGTGGTGCCCGATGAGAGTCTTTTGTACGGGTTATGCTCCTGACCCTGCGTTGGGTGGCTTGATTGAGGCCTCCAGAATTAGGTGACGTGCGTTGGTGTGAGGTCTAGACAGACGACTCCGATCATGTCCACCCCCTTCATCAAGTTGGTAGGTGTAGCGACAAATGTTGACATGAAGGTGGCTTCAGACTTATGGATGTATTAATTTGTAAGACTTTGTTGAATAATTAATAAAAGGAAAGGTTGTGTGCATCATTTCGATGCAGAAGCCAGAGTTTCAACCTACATTTCGTAAAAAAATATATCAAACAGCTGATCGAATGTCTTTAAATTCACAAATTTTCAAAGGCAATAGGTTTGAATTCTTTGGCAACATTGGTTGTTTGCACTTCAGGTACATAGTCCATATTCATCATTGTATGAGGGCGGGATAACGACAATGTCATTTATTTAGATCGTAAATTGCTTTATAGTTATAGAATCGGTGTATACCAAGTCCAAAAGCACTGCTTGGCCTAAAAAGGTAGTGTTTGGCTCTAGTTTTAAAATAGTCAACCTTATTTTGTGTAAAGTAGAACGCTTAGCCATAGCCGCACTAACATCATGAACACTACACCCTTCAAAACATTGTGGAGCGATAATGTACCATATCATATTCTCTCGGCTATCAAGAAATTTGTAGATACCACATTCGTATTCCTGAGCTCGTCCTTGGTAGTCAGCATTTTTCTCCCTTCGTCGATAAAGTTGTAAACGGTGCAATTTTGTTCACCTTATACCTAGTCTCTTGAGATATTGGGTTGGACCGTGCTTCAGCCTAGTGACGTGGGGTTACCATGACAAATCTCATGGTCATGGTACCTAGGGTTTCTTGTAAGGCGGAAGAAGATGGTAGCGCTGGTGATTCCATCAGCTGACAAGCAAGGAGTTTACCCTAGTTCAGGCCCCAGGAGGGTAATACCCTACTTCCTGCTTGTCTGGTATTGATTACGTGGTGTTATAATGATGATCCCGGCGAGATGCAATCTCGCTAGGGTTTGGTGTCTGAGTATGAGCTTACCCTAGATCGGCAGCCCTCCCAGCCTTTATATAGGAGGCTGCGTCTTGGGAGTCCGCAACCGGCTAGGTTTACAGGTAAGGAAAACCCTAACCGCCATGGAATACGCTTCCTTGGGTCGCACTCCAGCGCTGGGCCTTCTTGCTGACCGTCTTTTATGGGCTTTATGTGATCCACCGGGTGGGCCACAAGTTAATCGTGCACCAGGTACGCCATGGTGGGGCACCCGAAGGGTACGCCCACTTCACCTGGGTAGCACCAAGCCCAACATCACCGCTGCCTATTGCCCCATAGGCTCATCGGGTGGAACGTTGGTGTCCTCCTAGGTAGGTTGGCATAAGGCGAATTCTGAGATTGTCTATCCTCAAGGTGTGGCGCATGCATGTAGGTGGGGGTGGGGTTCTATGGGGTCAATGTGGCTTGTGTGGTGGGTGTGTGCCATTTTTTCCATCAGTGATCGATGTAGAGAGGGCGGAACTGCTAGGTTGACAACATGCTGTGCAAATGGCCAAGAAGACGGGGTGACCAAGATGGTGTTGGAGACAGACTATTTGGGGGTGTTTCTAAGCTGAGTAATAAGGAGAAGGATCATTCAATTCATGGGTTGTTGGTCGAAGATGTTGGAGTTGTTGAAGGGCTTTGATGATCATGCGATCACGCACATGTTACTCTCGAGTAATGGGGTTGCACATCACTTAGCAAATTATGGAAGGGTGAATAAAACCCGTAACACCTGGTTTGCGGTTCCCGCGGGTTACCTTATGAACATTTTGGCATCTAATTGAGTTGACGTTAAATAAAATCACAAAGATTGATCTAAAAAATCGATCGCTGATTACCCCTGATGTCTACGTGTGCTTCTATTCTTGTAGACAGTGTTGGGCCTCCAAGAGCAGAGGTTTGTAGAACAGCAGCAAGTTTCCCTTAAGTGAATCACCCAAGGTTTATCGAACTCAGGGAGGTAGAGGTCAAAGATATTCCTCTCAAGCAACCCTGCAATTAAGATACAAGAAGTCTCTTGTGTCCCCAACACACCCAATACACTTGTCAGATGTATAGGTGCACTAGTTCGGCGAAGAGATAGTGAAATACAAGTGATAGGGATGATTATAAGTAGTAACTGCAATCTGAAATAAAGATGGCAGCAAGCAAACATGTAGCAGAACTTGTTGTAAACGGTGTTTCAATGCTTAGAAACAAGGCCTAGGGATCATACTTTCACTAGTGGACACTCTCAACAATGATCTCATAACTGAATAAATAAAAGCTACTCTTAAACACTCTCTTGTTGGATAACAAACACCATTCATTGTGTAGGGCTACAAAAGCACACCTCAAGCCGGAGTAAACAAGCGCCACAACGTCATAAAGGAATCACACACGGTGCACACACTGTCACCTTTACACCGTGGAGAGTACCGGAGTTCATATTAAAGTAACCTATAGAGTGCATAATAGATAAAGAGTAACATCTACATATTCAACTAGATTAGCACAACTGAACACAAGTAAATACTGCTCGGGATTATTCTCCTTCTTGATGAAGCAAGAGTACTATGCGTAGGGCTGCAAAAGCACACCTCAAAGTCTGAGTAAACAAACACCACAATTCCCAAGAATAAGCCATGATAAATGTCTAAATTATTCATAGAGTCACACAAGTACCCACACTGTCACCTTGATACCGTGTTGTCACAATGACTCCAGAAACTAGACAAAATCACTTGAGTAGCATAAACATTATTAATGTATTCAGCGATACTAGCAATACACACGATCACATAAAGATCACACCATGTGAGAGAGAGATGAACCACATAGCTACCGGTAGAGCCCTCAGCCTCGGGGAGAACTACTCCCTCCTCATCATGGGAGTCAGCAGCGGCGATGAAGATGGCGGTGGTGTCGATGGAGATGACTCCGGGGGCAATTCCCCGTCCCGGCAGCGTGCCGGAACAGAGATTCTGTCCCCCGAAACTTGTCGTCGATGGCGGCGGCGCTGCGGAACTCTTCGTGGAAATTGGCTTGTGTTTTAGGGTTTTCGCTCGGGGAATAAATAGGCGAAGGGGCAACGTCGGTGGAGCCCGAGGGGCCCAACCCATAGGCTGGCGCGGGCCCACCTCCGCCGCGCCATGTGGTTTGGCTGCCTCCTGGCTCCTCTTCGTCTCTCCTTCGGACTCCGTGTACGTGTGGAAAAATAGGGACGTGGCCTTTTGTTTCGTGCAATTCCGAGAATATTCGCAGAAGTACTTTTCTGAAACCAAAAACAGCAGAAAACAGGGAACTGGCACTGTGGCATCTTGTTAATAGGTTAGTCCCAGAAAATGCATAAAAGTGATATGAAGTGTATATAAAACATGTAGCAATGGTATAATATAAGCATGGAACATCAGAAATTATGGATACGTTGGAGACGTATCAAGCATCCCCAAGCTTAGTTCTACTCGTCCTCGAGTAGGTAAAACGATAACAACAAATAATTTCTGAGGAGACATGCTTTCACACAATCTTGATCATAATATTGTAAGGCATGTAAGCTGTGATCAAATCATTCAAAGCAAATGTATATAGTTGATATCAAAAGATAATAAAGCAAGAGTCAAACAAGCTAAAAGTTTTCATGAACTATTGCTTCAAAGACATGAAACCGTACAAGGTTCATTAAAGATGATTTAAGTATCCAGCATAGGAGTTCTATCCTTCAATCCAAGCATCAAGCAAATTTTCATAACATAGAAGGATTCAGCCAAGTAAACATAAACATGAACGTCATGAATCAACTGTTTCGAAGTCTACTCAACCGGTGAGCGCAAGCATTTGGTATTGGCACCATGATGTTATGGCAAAGAGAACATTAATGGGGGTTTGGAAGGCCAAAGGAAGAAAGTCTCACAAAGCTATAAGTGATCATTAGACAAGAGGAAGTCTTATAATCGAAGCTATGTAAGGAGTAGTGATTGCCATGCAACGGATGCACATAGAGCTATATGTGTATGAAAGCTCTCCAATGGAACTAGTGGGGGTGCATCCAACTTGGTTGCTCATGAAGACCTAGAGCACTTTTGAGGAAGCTCATCATTGGAATATACAACCCAAGTTCTATAGTGTAAATTCCCCACATAGTTATACTAGTAGAACATGAAAACTCTCTCACATGGAGTATAGGTGCTAAACATGAGCACAAATGATGACTATGAATACTGCAGGTGCATAACATGAGCACAAGTGTGATAAAGGATAGTAATGTTGCCCCCTTTTTCTTTATTCTTTTTTTTTCTTTTTTCTTTTTTCTATTTTTTTTCTTTTTCTGTTTCTCTTTTCGATGGCCCATGGCTCTTTTCACTTTCAGGGGCAACATCTAATATGACAACACACTTTTTGGTACAAATAACTCATAATGAACAAAACATGATGTATAAAACTGTATGCCTCTGCCAGTGTAGCAGGATATGCAATGATCTAGCGTAACATGGGTAAACCACACATCAGCTGTATAGAATCATGCAAAGCAATATATAAGTGAAATGACAACAAGTCATGTAATGTAAATGGAAGTTGCATGGCAATATATCTCGGAACAGCTATGGAAATGCTGTGGTAGGTAGGTATGGTGGTGTTTTGAGGAAGATGTATAGGCTTATGTGTAGGAGAACAAGAGGAAGTCTCCCACGGGGTTGGATGTACTGGCGAAGTATGCACAACTCTCAATGTGAGCAGAAGGCAATGCACAGCACCGAAGAGGCTAGCAAAATATGGATGGTGGAAGTGCCAAAAACCGTAGCTTAACATTAGTCAAAAAGAACTCACAAGTTTATTGCAAACAACTAGCAGGTTCAACATTAAGAGCATGATTAAAATTCACTCCAAGAAGGGCCGTTCACGGCGGTACAAGTACCCCGTTAGATCCCTCGACCTTCAGCACAACTTAGTTATTACAATGAACTTTCAGACATGGAAAGCTATCAAGTCCAACTACACCTTCAACAATTTTAGAGTTTGTAGTACGGTACAAGCTTAAAGACAACAATCCACTAATGATTTTAACTTAATTAACCAGCAAGCTTTACCATCTAAATACTCAAAACATTTGCAAAGAATCAAGTTATCAAAGTTTCAATGATCTACAAGATTATGCAAGTTTTCATACCACTACCACATGCAGCATTTTCTTTCTTCCAGCAAACACCAACAACTTACTTAAACATAAACTCTCCAAATGATAATATAATGCAGCAAGAGAGTATTTATAAACACGTGCTAACAGCTCAAAGAGATGCATGAAAAACAGGAGCTAAAAGCACTGCAGTAGCTAGTTAAGAATACTCAACAAATATAAGTGAAGAACATGAGTATTCACATGAAAAAGCGGAGCGTGTCTCTCTCCCACACAAGGATTGCTAGGATCCGAATTTATTCAAACAAAACAAAAATAAAAGCACACAGACGCTCCAAGTAAAGCGCATAAGATGTGAAAGAATTAAAATATAGTTTCACTAGAGATGACCTGATAAGTTGTTGATGAAGAAGGGGATGCCTTGGGCATCCCCAAGCTTAGACGCTTGAGTCTCTCTGAATATGGTGGGATGAACCACGGGGGCATCCCCAAGCTTAAGCTTTTCACTCTTCTTGATCACATAATATCACCCTTCTCGCTTGATCCTTGAAAACTTCCTTCACACCAAACTCAAGACAGTTCTCATTAGAGGGTTAGTGCATAAACAAAAATTCTCATATTCTGTAATGAAACAATCATTCCCAAAGCTTCTGGACATTAGCTACAGCCAATGCTTTGTGGAGCAAAGAAATCCACAAAACATCGTAAAAGAGCGAATGCAAAACAAAAGGCAGAATCTGTCAAAAACAGAACAGTCGTGAAGACGAATTTTTTCGAGGCACTTAAGTTGCTCAGATGGAACAGGTCCATTTAATGAAAGTTGCGTACATATCTGAGGAAGATGCGTGATTTTTACAGAATTTTTCGAATTTTCTCAGGGAGAAAAGCTCAAATTCGTGACAGCTAAAAATCTGTTCTGCGCAGAAATCCAAATCTTGCATCAACTTTCAATAAAAGACTTTACTTGGCACAACAATGCAATAAAATAAAGATACAAAGGAGTTGCTACAGAAGTAACAAGCACCTTGACTCAAAACAAAAAGAAAAGCAAAAATAACAGAAAATAAAAACAATGGGTTGTCTCCCATAAGCGCTTTTCTTTAAAGCCTTTTAGCTAGGCATAGTGATTTTTATGATGCCCACATAAAGATGAGAGTTGAAACATAAAAGAGAGCATCAAGAAGCATATATAAAACATGTTTAAATCTAACACTCTTTCTATGCATAGGAGTCTTGTAAGAAAACAAGTCAATGAAGAACAAAGTGACTAGCATAGAAATGCAAAACAAGTGTAACTTCAAAAATTTCAACATAAAGAGAGAGACTTAATATTATTGTGATATATGAACCGTGTCTCCCTCTCTCATAAGGACCAGTAGGTCTTAAAGTACCCAGCAAATAAAAGCAAATCAAGAGAAAGCTCAAAACATTCATCATAAAGAGAAGAAATTTAGTAACATGAAGATTTCTATAACCATACTTTCCTCTCTCAAAATAATTTTCAGTGGCATCATGAATAAACTCAACAATATAGCTATCACATAAAGCATTCTTATCATGATCCACATGCATAAAAGTATCATTACTCTCCACATAAGCATAACAATTTTATTAGTAATAGTGAGAGTAAAACTATCACAACCATCATTGTATTCATCATAAATTGCAGGCATAGTATAATCATAATAAACTTTATCCTCCATAGTAGGTGGCACCAAAATACCACTATCATTATAATCATCATAAATTGGAGGTAAAGTATCATCAAAGAAAATTTTCTCCTCAAAACTTGGGGGACTAAAAAATCATTCATCAAAACCAGCTTCCCCAAGCTTAGAGCTTTGCATAGCATTAGCAATAATGGTGTTCAAAGCATTTATAGTAATAACATTGCTACCATCATGCAAATAATTTTCCATAGGTTTTTTAATTTTCTCTTCAAAAGCATCATGTCCTAATTCAATATAAAGTTCATAAAGATCTCTAATTTTTTTGTTGTTTTCCATTAAGCCTAACTAGTGAAAATAAAAACAAGAAACAAAAAGAAATAATTGCAGAATCTAAAGGAGATACCTTCCAACGCTTACCTCCCCGGCAACGGCGCCAGAAAATAGCTTGATGTCTACGTGTGTTCTATTCTTGTAGACAGTGTTGGGCCTCCAAGAGCAGAGGTTTGTAGAACAGCAGCAAGTTTCCCTTAAGTGAATCACCCAAGGTTTATCGAACTCAGGGAGGTAGAGGTCAAAAATATTCCTCTCAAGCAACCCTGCAATTAAGATACAAGAAGTCTCTTGTGTCCCCAACACACCCAATACACTTGTCAGATGTATAGGTGCACTAGTTCGGCGAAGAGATAGTGAAATACAAGTGATAGGGATGATTATAAGTAGTAACTGCAATCTGAAATAAAGATGGCAGCAAGCAAACATGTAGCAGAACTTGTTGTAAACGGTGTTTCAATGCTTAGAAACAAGGCCTAGGGATCATACTTTCACTAGTGGACACTCTCAACAATGATCTCATAACTGAATAAATAAAAGCTACTCTTAAACACTCTCTTGTTGGATAACAAACACCATTCATTGTGTAGGGCTACAAAAGCACACCTCAAGCCGGAGTAAACAAGCGCCACAACGTCATAAAGGAATCACACACGGTGCACACACTGTCACCTTTACACCGTGGAGAGTACCGGAGTTCATATTAAAGTAACCTATAGAGTGCATAATAGATAAAGAGTAACATCTACATATTCAACTAGATTAGCACAACTGAACACAAGTAAATACTGCTCGGGATTATTCTCCTTCTTGATGAAGCAAGAGTACTATGCGTAGGGCTGCAAAAGCACACCTCAAAGTCTGAGTAAACAAACACCACAATTCCCAAGAATAAGCCATGATAAATGTCTAAATTATTCATAGAGTCACACAAGTACCCACACTGTCACCTTGATACCGTGTTGTCACAATGACTCCAGAAACTAGACAAAATCACTTGAGTAGCATAAACATTATTAATGTATTCAGCGATACTAGCAATACACACGATCACATAAAGATCACACCATGTGAGAGAGAGATGAACCACATAGCTACCGGTAGAGCCCTCAGCCTCGGGGGAGAACTACTCCCTCCACATCATGGGAGTCAGCAGCGGCGATGAAGATGGCGGTGGTGTCGATGAGATGACTCCGGGGGCAATTCCCCGTCCCGACAGCGTGTCGGAACAGAGATTCTGTCCCCCGAAACTTGTCGTCGATGGCGGCGGCGCTGCGGAACTCTTCGTGGAAATTGGCTTGGTGTTTTAGGGTTTACGCCTCGGGGGGAATAAATAGGCGAAGGGGCAACGTCGGTGGAGCCCCGAGGGGCCCAACCCATAGGCTGGCGCGGGCCCACCTTCTGCCTCGCCGCCATGTGGTTTGGCTGCCTTCTGGCTCCTCTTCGTCTCTCCTTCGGATTTCGTGTACGTGTCGGAAAAATAGGGACGTGGCCTTTTGTTTCGTGCAATTCCGAGAATATTTGCAGAAGTAGTTTTCTGAAACCAAAAACAGCAGAAAACAGGGAACTGGCACTTCGGCATCTTGTTAATAGGTTAGTCCCAGAAAATGCATAAAAGTGATATGAAGTGTATATAAAACATGTAGCAAATGGTATAATATAAGCATGGAACAACAGAAATTATGGATACGTTGGAGACGTATCAACCCCCAAGAGTAGGGGATCATTATAGCACCTCTCAATGTGGAAGTAAGGTATCGATCCGTAGGAGCAAGAAGGAAAAGTTATCTATTCTCTACAACTAAAGTGTCACAAGTTTTAGTTGATTATGCACTAAACAAGTTTAAGGAGCAAGGTGGTTGATTTGATGGATGGAAGTTTAATGTAACCAAGCAAGAATGTAAAAGTGTCCCAATCCTCTTCAATGCAAGAGGACAAGACAAAGGTTTTCTCTTATAGGAACAATGGACATGGGTTCATGGGTTCACTTAATCCTCTCTCTCTCATCTATGGTGATTATCATGTTATAGATAAAGTACACATAATTGTCATGTTTTAATGGTAGCTTTTATAACGGCTATATGTCCTAAAACACATAGTTGAAAGAAGTACTCATTTGTGTTGCTAGGTCACCCTTGTAAGGCTAGCGTGGTTGCTCTCACTCCCACATCATACTCTTTCTTTTTACCCCCAGATAAAGGATGTTGGACGGTACTGTGTCACTCAATACCTATGCCTTCTGTCACATTGGCCACCCAGTACCCACATACATCATACTTCATAATGGATAATATTCTAAACACTAGTGCAATGATTCATATTTCATGTGTGTGATCACATCTCTCTCATCTATCTACACTTGGTGGTGTCAATCACCTCATGATAAAGATAAACAAGGCATTATGCATAAATCAAACCATCACATGCATCATAATATCTCCAAAGTATGACAAGTCATAAAAGATCCAACACAACAGTAAATGCATAACAAATATTATCTCACACCACAATATCCACCATGGGAATTACATAGATGACCGTAATCATGTTCAGCAGCTCATACGGTACTAATTAGTGAAGCTCAAAGAGAGGAGAGATACATAAGTTACCACCACAAACCCAAATCCAGGGGGTGGACTACTCCCCCTTCATCATGGAGACGGTGGAGAAGTCGTTGGAGAAGGTGGAGACCACCCCGGCAGCGCCCCGCCGGAGTTTTCCCCCTCCAATCTGCAGCTCCTGATCTCCGTTTCGGTGTTTCTGTGTTTGTGCGGCGCTGCTTCCAGAGAACGTCGGGGGACAATTTTTATAGGCGTTTTTAGGTCACGACTAGGTCGGTGGAGAAAAGATCAACGGCGGCGGAGCTCCGAGGCCCAAAATAGGTAGGCCCACGCGGCCAAGATTTTAGGCCACGTGGGGCCCTCTCATTTCCAGCTGGTTGGGCTTCTGGCCTTCATTTTGAGCCCATTGCGTTCGTCTCGAAAATTCTGAAGCGTGCTCTCTGACCTTGCCCTTTTTGGAGTCCCGAAGCTCCCGGAAAGTCTGAAACACTAAAAAAGACGTTTTCTGGAAAACAGGGTTAATTCCAAATAAATGGGAAAACTATGAAGTATTCCCAAAATCATTATAAAACATTGACATAACCCTTATATGATGCAAATATGATTGGAATATAAGTAAAATAATGCAAAGTTCATGTATGCATTTTACATGCATCAACATCCCCAAGCTTAACCCATGCTCGTCCTCGAGTATGAAGGTGATAAAACTAACATGGACTTTGCAATTTAATACTAACAATGGATATCAAAGATGATTGCTACTGCTACATAGAGTCAAATGATTCATTCTTCAAAGGAGTAGCAATATGCAAAACAGTTTATGAAGTGATATCAAGTATTCAATGCAAGGATGTTCAATGATAGTTCACAAAGTGTAACATAACAGATAGTAGTATGGACATTCTTACTTTTGCATACATGTGGTCCATAGAGTGATGATGAAAATCTGAATATGTTTGGTGGACACTTTGGAAAGATGAATAAGTGAGTAAGGTAAAGCATGCATAAGTTTCATCTAACCTCCAAACTCTTCTACTTAAGTTAATGATTGCAATGTGGTAATACTTGGTGTCAAGCTCTCATTCCCCTATCATAGCATCTTGAATGATTATAGTTTAATGTGAGAGCAAATATGAGTAGTGTGCTTGACAAAGTAAAGGTTGGTGTCTCATGCCCCTTGAATACAAGTACCTACACCATGATTACTCAACTTGGGAAAAACAAGTTCAAGTTATCTATCATTGTAAGTAATAATAGTATCATCAAGAGCGTCAACTGGGGTACCTCTTGTCCCAGGATATGGAACAAGCCCATATCAAAATGACAAGACAAACAAACAAGATGAAAACCTCAACACCCTTTTTATTTACCATTGGAATAGCTTTTTATTGTAAGGTGTGTCATAGATAATTCACCATAGCATGTAAGTAAATTTCCACCATGAATAATGCATGGCTTAGATTAGCGGCCCAGGCGTCTCTCTAACCATTTATACAAACTCATTCAAACTATCTTTTCCCCTTATTTCACCATGATAGGCATCCATAGACAAAAGCACATGATATCAACTAAATGGAGCATGTTGAAAGCTTTGCATGTGACAGCACATATGGGCTAACTCCCAACCTCGACATTTATCAAGCCACTAGCATCATAATCTTAATCACAATGGGTCATGTTTTATTTAGCAATGATAGTAAAAATGTGCATCAAGTTCGTGAGAGCTATATAACCAACTTTTCCCATGGCAATCAATAACATAATCATTTTCATTCAGAGGTATAGATAACACAAATATCATGATGAACATACTCGGAATAGCATATAGCTAGTAGGTAGATATGGTGGACTCACTGGAATAACTTTGGTTGAAGGTGTTGGAAACAAGTTTTTACTTGTTGGAATGTTTGGGCTAGCAAAAGGGAGAAAGTTGACCATCTAGATGCATGCATGAGTGTCCATAGAACTAACTAATCCATGTTAAACCAAGTAAAATAACAATCAGCACCAAAACATGAATAAGTGATAGCTCTTGAAAAGGATTTGCAATATTACTCATAAACAAGCTCATGAATCATGCAACTATATGTATCATTAAAATCAACTCAAACATCCCTTTTCCCAATCTTATAAAAGCATCCAACATATTTCAACCCATATTTCCAGTAGCTCTCCCATATATAAATGATAGTGTGGTGGTCTCTCAAAACAAATCAAACCAAAAAAAACAAAAGACGCTCCAAGTTTATGCGATAAAGTGTTTCGATCGAAAAACAGAAGTTGGACGTGTGCAAACCGAGAGTGTGTAGGTCCAGTGGGGTTGTCTTCACATCCCCAAGCTTATGGTCTTCACCATCCTTGGATAGCTCTTGGTGCATCTCCTCCAATCCCTGTGAAAAAACTTCAAAACACCGTTTCTCCCATTTCTTTTCTGTGGGGTGCATTAATAGTGATAAACAAATAGGTTTCTTGCTGCATATAATCCTTGAACAAAAATTCATATGAGATGTCCAGAAAGTGTATAATGTTGTATGCCTACTCATAAACTCAATTGGATCAAAAAGATTCAACTTAAAAGCTCAAAGCATGCATCAAACAAAATGGGACAGAATCTGTCCAGAAAAACAGCAGCAGCAAAACGTATTTTTCTACCCTACCAAACTTTCTCGAAAAATTCCGAAAAATTCATGCATACAGAGGATGAAAAGTTGCAACTACAGTTCAAATATGAGCTCATTCGGAGTTACAGAATAAGAATTAAAAATCATACCGTGCACTGACTCGTGCAGGAATAAAATCTCCGAACTCAATAAGCAACTTTTCAAGACCAAAATGGGTAAAACTTGGCACTTTATTAAAACTCCAGAAACTAACTAGACACAAAATCTCTTGTTACAGCAAGAGGACACAAAGAAAAATCACACACAAAAATAACCGGGTTGCCTCCCGCAAAGCGCTTTCTTTATAGCCATATAGCTAGGCTTCTTACTTGTTGTTTATTGAAGATGAAGCTCATGAGGGAGCTTGAACTTTGATGTTCCCCTCTTTCTTGGGAAGTGTTCCATGCATAATACCAGGGTCCCATGTTGCTCTCAAACCGATCAAAATAATAGTCAAGTTGAAACCTGGTTGAGAGAAAAAAGAACACAAAAGTAATAACAACGAAGTCTAACTTTCTTTCTATGCATTGGCATTTTGTATATGAATGAAGTTTTCCAATGCATATTAACAAAAGTTACTTGCAGCCCATAATTATTAGTAGCATAAAGAGGGTTCTCATAACCTCCTCTCTCATAATAGTTGCAAGTAGTAGAAGTGTATTTAATCACGTAACCAATAGAATCTTCCAACTTAGATAATTTGGGAACATAAAGAGAGTCATTAAATTTATTTTGGAATTTATTAGCATGCTTCCCTCTTTCAAAATAGTTGTTAAGATCAATATCAAGTTTAATATCATGGTTGCAACAAAGATTTGGAACTAAAGATAATTGCAAACCACATAAGTATTTCTCAACATAAGCAAATTTCTCCTCTATGGTGTAGTTAGGAGAATTCAAGAACATAGCAGGACTCTTATTAGTAAGAGTATTTTCACAAACAGCAGTATATCATTTTTATCCTCACATAAAGTAGTAACAAGTTCTAAACATGGAGGATTATCAATAAGCATAGGACCATCATCTAAAGCATTATCATATAACATATTTAAGCAACACTCCTCATTATTATCAATAAGTTTACCAACAAAAGGTTTTTGAGTTTGAGTGTTACTATCATATGTTGATGGTGAAGTTGGGGATCCAACTCTTCATTCTCCAGTTGTTCTTTTTCAGCATCTTCTTGAGATTGCATGGGCATCCCCAAGCTTAGGTTTTTGTCCTCTTCTTCCTGCAAAATATTAGTTCTTTCCATGGCAGCAAGAGTTAACTTTTTACGTTTAATAGCATCTGCTCGAGAAAAGAAATCATCAGCTTCTTGTAATATTTCAAGTTCCTCAAGTGTAAATGTTGCAAGTTCCTCAGGTGTATAATCAAACAGAAAACCCATAGCAAAAGTAATGAGGAACTTACAACCAAACAAGTTTAAAGGAACCTCCCCAAGCTTAGATGATTGCAAGATATAAAACAAGTTAAAGAGACCTCCCCAAGCTTAGTCTAGTGCACACAAGAATAGAAACTTAAGCGCTACGCTCCCCGGCAACGGCGCCAGAAAAGTACTTGATTACCCCCAAGAGCAGGGGATCACTATAGCACCTCTCAATGTGGAAGTAAGGTATCGATCCGCAGGAGCAAGAAGGAAAAGTTATCTATTCCCTACAACTAAAGTGTCACAAGTTTTAGTTGATTATGCACTAAACAAGTTTAAGGAGCAAGGTGGTTGATTTGATGGATGGAAGTTTAATGTAACCAAGCAAGAATGTAAAAGTGTCCCAATCCTCTTCAATGCAAGAGGACAAGACAAATGTTTTCTCTTATAGGAACAATGGACATGGGTTCATGGGTTCACTTAATCTCTCTCTCTCATCTATGGTGATTATCATGTTATAGATAAAGTACACATAATTGTCATGTTTTAATGGTAGCTTTTATAACGGCTATATGTCCTAAAACACATAGTTGAAAGAAGTACTCATTTGTGTTGCTAGGTCACCCTTGTAAGGCTAGCGTGGTTGCTCTCACTCCCACATCATACTCTTTCTTTTTACCCCCAGATAAAGGATGTTGGACGGTACTGTGTCACTCAATACCTATGCCTTCGGTCACATTGGCCACCCAGTACCCACATACATCATACTTCATAATGGATAATATTCTAAACACTAGTGCAATGATTCATATTTCGTGTGTGTGATCACATCTCTTCATCTATCTACACTTGGTGGTGTCAATCACCTCATGATAAAGATAAACAAGGCATTATGCATAAATCAAACCATCACATGCATCATAGAATATCTCCAAAGTATGACAAGTCATAAAAGATCCAACACAACAGTAAATGCATAACAAATATTATCTCACACCACAATATCCACCATGGGAATTACATAGATGACCGTAATCATGTTCAGCAGCTCATACGGTACTAATTAGTGAAGCTCAAAGAGAGGAGAGATACATAAGTTACCACCACAAACCCAAATCCAGGGGGTGGACTACTCCCCCTTCATCATGGAGACGGTGGAGAAGTCGTTGGAGAAGGTGGAGACCACCCCGGCAGTGCCCCGCCGGAGTTTTCCCCCCTCCAATCTGCAGCTCCTGATCTCCGTTTCGGTGTTTCTGTGTTTGTGCGGCGCTGCTTCCAGAGAACGTTGGGGGACAATTTTTATAGGCGTTTTTAGGTCACGACTAGGTCGGTGGAGAAAAGATCAACGGCGGCGGAGCTCCGAGGCCCAAAATAGGTAGGCCCACGCGGCCAAGATTTTTGGTCGTTGATGCATGTAAAATGCATACATGAAGTTTGCATTTTAATTGCTTATATTCCAATCATATTTGCATCATATAAGGGTTATATCAATGTTTTATCATGATTTTGGAAATATCTCAATGATTTCCTATTTTTGTGGAATTAACCCTGCACAGGCAGAAAACCCGTTTTCTTATTTTAATGTTTCAGGGACCCAAATGTCAACGAAATCACCTGGAAATTTACGGGCGTCAATATTTGGAAGGAAGAAGACCTGTGGGCGAAGGAAGCGAACAAACGGAGGTCCGAGGACCAAACGGGGGTGGCCCACGCGGCCAGGTACTCTGGCCGCGTGGGGCCCACTCGTTTGGCCCTCGTGGCTCCGTTGTCGTCGATCTTCGCTCCACCGACATAGTCTTGACCTAAAAACGCCTATAAAAAAGGTCCCCCGACGTTCTCTGGAAGGAGCGCCGCACAAACACAGAAACACCGGAACGGAGATCAGGAGCTGTAGATTGGAGGGTGAAAACTCCGGCGGGGCGCTGCCGGCGTGGTCTCCATCTTCTCCATCGACTTCTCCACCGTCTCCATGATAAAGAGGGAGTATTCCACCTCTGGACTACGGGTTTGTGGAAGTAACTTATGTATCTCTCCTCTCTTGAGCTTCACTAATTAGCACCGTATGAGCTGCTGAACATGATTACGGTCACCGTTGTAATACCTTTGTGGTGGATCTTTATGAGTTAATATATGTTTGAGATTGCAATGTTTGTTTCAGTTATGAGTATAGATGCATATTATGTACCCCGTTCTTGTTTACCTGTTTTGATCAAGCATGTTTATGAGAGCGTGTGGGGGAACGTGTGCATTAGTTGGAGTAATGGGGGGTGGCTAGTGCAGTGAACGTGAGAGAAAGTTCTGCGATCCACTTTGGTATCTTTACCTTACTTTGTTACCTCACTAGGGATAAACTAAAATACCATGCTACCGGGGATGTGGGCGTGACCATTGCCACTACTCCATGACTAGATCTAGCATGTTCTTATTTTCACTTCATGTCATGATACTTAATGATATACTCTGAGTTATCTTAATTACTGAGGTGTTATGATTTAGTTCGCATCTTGGTGGAGTATAAGAGAGGTTAATAACCAAAAGATCTCTATGTTAGGACGTGATGCCCATATATCTAAGTAACTTGTTATCAAACCCTGTGTTGCAATCTCACACTACAAGGGATCAGGTATATTGTGACAATGTGTTATCGTCACACAATATCCAAAAACGTCACGGAAAACCTCGTCGTGACGATTTTGGAGCGTCACGAGCATCGTCACAGAATCACCGTCACAGATTCCTCCTAGTGACGCGACGCGCGAAAAGACGTCACCGAATATGGGACCTTTGGTGACGGTGCAGACGATGCATCGTCACTGACATCAACACCAAGGAGACCATCGCTCGGCAAGATAACTGTCACATATTAGCGTCACTGAATGTGGATGATGTCGTATATGATGTCATGTGATTTTTTAGATATTATTCCCCTAAATAATTCAAAATTATTTATTTATTATTTGTATTTTTTAATTGTTTCCCTTTTCATAAATAGACTATTTATTTTCAAGATATGTTTCGATTTTATTTTCTAGAATTACTTTGTGGGCGTAATATTAATTCGTTATTATTTAATTTTATTTCAGATTATTTTGGGTAATAATTTCCAAATCTAATCTACAATAAATTGTGAATTAAAATTAAAGTTCAACACATATGACAATATATACTGAATTGCCAACAGTATATACTTAACTCACAACCAAATATCATTGTACATGAAAAGCAAATGACAATAAATAAGTAATAATCTAACACTAACATAAGAGCAGCAAACTAGGTCTGCGCTACATATCACCACTACATAATGATGGGCTTCATGCACATCAGGCATTGGCTGCTCATCTTCTACCCGTGCTTCACTCCTTTTATTTTGCATGGCAATCTGTACAAGAAAAGCATCGTTGTTCATGTTAGAGAGACATGAAAGATTGGATTATACACTTACACAAGCATAGATATTTGGAGGGGATCACTCACACATTGTTATTCATCGCACTGTTGGAACATGGTAAGTATAGTAAGCAAGACCCTAGAAGGTTATTCTTTGGTCTGTTATACCAATAGATACTTGGCTCTGACGGGCACCTTGAATCGACTTGTTGGGCTAGCAACAGTACTTATGGACGGAAACATGTTCTGGATTCTTACTCTCTCTAAATGAATTTAGAATGTTCAAATATTGTTCAGTCCTACTCCTAGTTCACATTTGAGTCGCAAACAAGTTTTTAGCGCTGTACTGTTGTATATGTAGCATGTCTGGTCAACAACTAGCAACTAGTCTTTGAGAAGCACATCCAGCTATGAACAATACGGCCAACAACAACAGTTACTCAAGTCACCGAGAATAGAGGGGGAAAAACTCACAGAACCGTTAAGTGCAGTCGCGCTCATACATCAAGTCTTTCTTTTGGTATGGGTCAGTTTGAAAAAGTCAATTGGGCTAGGGTCGTTGTACTTGTCTTTTTTCTGCAAGATATACAACTCATAATTAGTATTTCACACATGAAGTCGTATTGACATGGGACAACAATGAGTTAGCTAGAATACTAACAATTTGGTGGAAATGGGAAGGATAAGACCTAGAGCTCATAGTTTGTTGATGCTTTACAGCTTCTCGATTCTCCTTGTTCTGCTCATAAAGTTCCTATATAAAGCAAATGAATATTAATATTATCAGTAGCGACAAATATTTATAAGAACAACAAACATGTTCATTATGTACTGCATATTATGAGAGTGCTAACATAAGTATTATCATCTTTCTCTGTCCCTCCATTACTCTGTCCGAGATAGCGGTAAGAATGTCTCTAGCTCAAATCAGGTTGTGCTAGAGTTTATGATTTAAAACATATCATAGGGGAATTTGCTGAAGTGTTTATGATAACAAGGAGGTGCTTCTGAAGTCAAAGAATGGACTACGGAGAAATAAGATGCCATCTCAGCGATAATTTACCAAGTGGACCAATAAACTTCAGATTCATTATAGATGTTGCCGCCACTTCTGCCCTGAGCATCACAATTCTTGCCAACCTGTTCCTCTCATACTCCGGGGTTGACGGCATGATTGTACTATGTTGGACAAGAAAGATATGCTGACTCATGAGGAACAAATATGTTAACATGTGATGCATACACACATATAAAAAGGAACACAAATACTGCACAGCGGTAATGTTCAGTTTCCTCTTTCTCAATCTGCTAGACATGATCTATAAATAGCATTCCCATAAATTACTAATCCCTAGTACCTGTACTATCTTATGAATTAGTACCTTGCCTTCAGGATCCGCATACGTATAGGTAACCCAATGGAAAGGGCAACTGCAGAAAACATAATTTAGACAAAGTTACTTAGGTCTGAAAAGATATTCAAATATTACTCGTAAACTATTTACATCATATATGAATATTTGGAGTTCGGCCAGTAAACTAGCAAGGCTCCCAACACTGAAAAGAAAATCTGTACTTTAGCCTAGCCCGCCTAAATTTCTCTTGGTAGCTCGGCCAGTGATCAGGCGTACCAAAACGCACAGGAATCAAATTGCTAACTAGTAATTTTTTTATTAAAAAATCCATGCGGCCCTGCTTTTTTATGAAAGCAACGTACCAAGTTCACCGTGGTGCAGCAGTTACAGAAGCATCAGGCTTTTGCTGGGGACAAACCCAGTGCGAGAAATCTAAAAGAAAAAGCAACAGCAGCCGTGAGTAATTGCTAAGTGCTAACTAGTACTGATCTCACGGTGAATAATCTATTACCAAGTCCACATGATCACAACAGTAACATCTCTAGGCAAATCGATAATAGATCGAAGGTATGATCGGAACTGCTACCTGTCGTGTGTCGTCGAACAGAAGTTGTGGAAGCAGAGGCGATCGGGGGAGTCGTCGGAAAGGGGCCCCGGGCAGCGCTCGTGGGAGTTTAGCAGGGATGGGGCACGGAGGAGGACGTCGCAGGTGAGGTGGGCGGCTTCGATCCCGCAGGTTAGGCCGGCGGCGATGCAGCGGGTTGGGGCCGGTATTTTGCAGGTGAGGCCGTCATCGGCGGTACTGCAACGGGTTGGCCGTCGTGGATTGGAGGGGAGGCCGGCGGCCGCCGCGTTGTAGCAGGCAGGGGCACCTCGATTGGAGGGCTCCACCTCCGATCTGATCGGGGCGAGAAACGGGGAAGAGGAGCAGTAAAATGGGGAGAGGGACGATGGACCGCGGGATAAGATCGTGGGTATAGGTGGCTATGGCCGAAAATTTAGAGAAAAATGGAGGGAAATATTTTTGCTGGAGGGAAAACTTTTTTTGTGTTAAACACGTTAAATTTTTCGAGGAAACTAGCTGGAATGGGTATTTCGGTGGAGGGAAAACGTTTTCTTGTGTTAAACACGTGAAACTTTTCGAGGAAACTAGCGGGGGTAAGTATTTCAGTGGAGGAAAATAACTTTTATTTCGGTGGAGGGAAAACCTTTTTTATTGTTAAATGTGAGAAATGTTGTTAAATAATTTAATTTAATAAATAGGAAAGACTAGGAAATTAAAATCCCGACGATCTGACATGTAAACCAAAAAAGTAAATTTCGCATGGTAGCGAAAGTTTGAATTATAATCAAAAAACATTTACTCAATCTCGCTTGTGCAATTTTTTGCTCGCTGTTTTAATTCTAGCGTAGTTCCTTTTTTCACAGAATCGGTACTAGTAGGCTATCAAAAGTAATTCTATAAAAAAATGACCCAACAACAACATATACATATCAAAATTATTCGGTGACACATCCACTCTTGTCATCGAAGGTATTTGAGCCGTCACAGAATATGCAAATGTGTGACGATGACTGCGCGGCTGTCACGGATTTGTCGAAATTCATGACACCATTGGCAAAACGTCACCTATTATGATATTCGATGACGTTACAGACCACCGTCATGAGGATTTTCGTCACAGTATATCAGATCTCTTGTAGTGTCATATGTTAACTTTGTGTGTTCCATTGTCTACCACTTTATAAAGAGAGAGTGCATTTGTGAAACCATGAACCCCAGTCCATTTTTAATCATAAGAAACACCTTTCCAACACCATATACCACTTTTCTATTTTCAGCCATCATTAAATCCGAAAATACAAAAATACTTTTCATCTTGCATACATCATTCAAAAACCCAAAAATATCATTTATCATTGCATCCACCATCATTGCATATTTATTTCTTGTTTGCATTGCATAACTATCCTGATATCATTCTTACACCTTGTGCTTGACAACCACAGGTGAGGTTGAGGACCAAAACATCTAACCTTGTTTTGTAGGTAACCAAAAGAAGGATAAGAAGATAAATCTACCACTTCAGATTCCCCGAGAGTTCGATATTAAACCCTCGAGTCACCCCTCGTGGGGAAAACTGTCTTCCACTTACTATACACTCTGCACTTGGAGTCTCAACCTAATCCCGTTTATTTGTGCAGGCATCAAGACTTGCTCTTCGGGATCATCAAGACGTTTTCTGGCGCCGTTGCCGGGGAATCGTAGCTGAGAGATTTATCCAAGGGTGTGCATCATCGCATTCATCTCACAACAAAGTCAACGTCACCAACTTGTGCTAACACCTAAGCTTGGGGAGGTTGCACCTACGTGAGCACCATCTTATCCATCTTTACTTACAAAGCAATTTATTTGTTTTGTTAGTGTCATTGCATATCATATCATATTTATTTCAGTTTTGCATAAAAAATTAAAAATACCAAAAAAAAACTTGCTAAAATGGGAGAAAGAACTAAGTGTGTGACTACACAAACACTCCTAATGATCAATTTATCACGAGAGCTATTGCCACACCTAAGATAAATGCTGAGAGTTATGAAGTAAGTCCTAGTTTGTTGAACTTGATAACTAGGGAACAATTTGGTGGTAGTGCTATGGAGGATGCCTCTATGCATCTTCATGATTTTGTTGAAATATGTGACATGCAAAAGTTTAAAAATGTGGAAAGTGATATCCTAAAACTGAAGTTATTTCCTTTTTCACTTAGAGGAAAAGCTAAAGAGTGGTTGCATTCCTTGCCATCTGGTAGTATTAATTCTTGGGATGATCTAAAAGAAGCTTTCATTAAGAAATATTATCCCCCTGTTAAAATTTTGCAAAATAGAAACAACATCCTTTCTTTTAGGCAAAATGAAAATGAACATGTTGCTATGGCTTGGGATAGGATAAAACTTATGCTTAGAACTTGTCCCTCACATGGAGTTAATGAATGGACCATATTACACTCTTTCTACAATGGTTTAAACTACATGTCTAGAAACATACTTGATTCTGCTGCTGGAGGTGCTTTTATGAGTAAGACTATAGTAGAAGCTAAAAATATATTGGAAAGCATTTTACAAAACTATAGTCAATGGCATACTGATAGGGCACCTAATCCTTCTAAGAAAGTGAACTCTATTGAAGAAACTAATGATTTGTCATCTAAAATGGATACTATTCTTGCTTTGCTTAATAAACCTAGTGTTGAAAATGTTCCTTTGCAAGAACTAGTTGGAAACAATTCTGAAAATATTGATGTCAACTTCATTAGGAACTATGGTAATAATGGGTATGGTAACAACAATTATAACTCTTATAATAAACCCCCATATGTTCCCAACAATCGTCCTTTTGTTCCATATCCTAATGCTAATGATAATAATTGGAAGCCTATGTTATCACGCAATGATAATTCTGAGGCTAACAAAATTCTCATGGAACAAGTTGCTAGTCATAATACCATGATACAAGAGTTGAATAAGTCTGTTGCTTCTATTAGTTCTGATATTAAAGGCTTACAACTCCAAGCTGCAGGACTAGACAAAGCTTTGTCTAAACTAGCTGATAATCAAGCCACTTTATTGAGTATGTCTGCAGGGAAACCACAAGCATCACCTGTGGTTGGAATGAATTCTGTTAACATTGCTGAAAATGTTCCTCTTACTTTGGAGGAAACTCTTGATGAATTATTGAACTACCCTGAATATTTGTTGCCACTCATGTCTCAACTTGGTAGTTTAAAAGAAGAAGCTAAAGAAACTGAACATGATGAATCTCTTATGCTGATTGAGTTGGAAAAGAAAGTTGAGGAAGTTAAAATGCTTAATGAAGTCAAGGATCCTTTGCTTGACTTAGAAAATTGTAGCTTGCATGAATTAATATCTATCTTACAAAAATTTGCAAGTGATCCTTCCATCAACACTAACCAAGCAGGTTTTGGTTCTTATATTGCTAATCATGTCTTGAAAGAAAAGATTGCTAGGTACAACCAAGAGGCTATGATACCACCTAAGCTTGGGGATATGTGGATACCTAAGGTACTAGTAACTATTGGAAAAGAGACACACCATGCCATACTTGATCTAGGATCTAGTGTCTCTGTTTTATCTAAAGAACTATATGAAGTGCTTGAATTGAAAAATCTTGAAAAATGCTCTATTGAACTAGCACTTGCTGATGACTCTATTAAACATGCTTTGGGAAAAGTAAGTGATGTTATGGTAGAGTTACATATGACTTTTGTGCCTGTGGATTTTCTAATCATGGATATGGGGAATAAAACCTCTAGTCCTATTATTCTTGGAAGACCTTTTCTTCGTACCACAGGTGCTATCATTGATTCAAAGGAAGGGAATGTAAAGTTTCAGTTTCCACACAAGAAGTGCATGGAACACTTTCCAAGGAAGAGGGAACCACCAAAGTTCAAGCTCCCTCATGAGCTTCGTCCACAATAAAACAACAAGTAAGAAGCCTAGCTATATGGCTATAAAGAAAGCGCTTTGCGGGAGGCAACCCGGTTATTTTTGTGTGTGATTTTTCTTTGTGTCCTCTTGCTGTAACAAGAGATTTTGTGTCTAGTTAGGTTCTGGAGTTTTTAATAAAGTGCCAAGTTTTACCCTTTTTGGTTTGAAAAAGTTGCTTATAGCGTTCGGAGATTTTATTCCTGCACGAGTCAGTGCACGGTATGATTTTTAATTCTTATTCTGTAACTCCGAATGAGCTCATATTTGAACTGTAGTTGCAACTTTTCATCCTCTGTATGCATGAATTTTTCGGAATTTTTCGAGAAAGTTTGGTAGGGTAGAAAAATACGTTTTGCTGCTGCTGTTTTTCTGGACAGATTCTGTCCCATTTTGTTTGATGCATGCTTTGAGCTTTTAAGTTGAATCTTTTTGATCCAATTGAGTTTATGAGTAGGCATACAACATTATATACTTTCTGGACATTCATATGAATTTTTGTTCAAGGATTATATGCAGCAAGGAACCTATTTGTTTATCACTATTAATGCACCCCACAGAAAAGAGATGGGAGAAACGGTGTTTTGAAGTTTTTTCACAGGGATTGGAGGAGATGCACCAAGAGCTATCCAAGGATGGTGAAGACCATAAGCTTGGGGATGTGAAGACAACCCCGCTGGACCTACACACTCTCGGTTTGCACACGTCCAACTTCTGTTTTTCGATCGAAACACTTTATCGCATAAACTTGGAGCGTCGTTTTTGTTTTTGTTTGAGTCTTGAGAGACCACCACACTATCAATTATATATGAGAGAGCTACTGGAAATATGGGTTGAAATATGTTGGATGCTTTTATAAGATTGGGAAAAGGGATGTTTGACTTGATTTTTAATGATACATATAGTTGCATGATTCATGAGCTTGTTTATGAGTAATAGTTTGCAAATTCTTTTTGTAGAGCTATCACTTATTCATGTTTTGGTGCTGATTGTTATTTCACTTGGTTTAACATGGATTAGTTAGTTCTATGGACACTCATGCATGCATCTAGATGGTCAACTTTCTCCCTTTTGCTAGCCCAAAAACTCCAACAAGCAAAAACTTGTTTCCAACACCTTCAACCAAAGTTATTCCAGTGAGTCCACCATATCTACCTATTGGCTTTATGCTATTCCGAGTATGTTTAACATGTTGTTTGTGTTATCTTACCTCTGAATGAAAATGTTTATGTTATTGATTGCAATGGAAAAAATTGGTTATATAGCTCTCACGAACTTGATGCACAATGTTCTTTTATTTGCATAATAAAACTTGACCCATTGTGATTAAGATTATGATGTTTGTGGCTTGATGAATGTTTTGGGTTGGAAGTTAGCCCATATGTGCTGTCACATGGCAAGCTTTCAACACGCTCTTCATCTCATTTAGTTGATATCATGTGCTTTTGTCTATGGATGCTTATCATGTTGAAATAAATGTGGAAATAGAGTGAGTTTAAATGAGTTTGTGTAAATGGTTAGAGAGACGCCTGGGCCGCTAATCTAAGCCATGCATCATTCATGGTGGAAATTTACTTACATACTATGGTGAACCTTCTGTGATACACCTTGCAAAAAAAACTATTCCAAATGGTAAATAAAAAGGGTGTTGAGATTGTTCATTTTGTTTGTTTGTCTTGTCATTTTGATATGGGCTTGTTCCATATCTTGGGACAAGAGGTACCCCAGTTGACGCTCTTGATGATACTATTATGCTTACAATGATATTTAATTGAACTTGCTTTGTTTCCCAAGTTGAGTAACACATGGTGTAAGTACTTGTATTCAAGGGGCATGAGACATTCAACCCATTCTTTATCAAGCACACTACTCATATTTGCTTTCACTTTAACCTTAATCATTCAAGATGCTATGATAGGGGCAATGAGAGCTTGACACCAATGAATACCTTATTGCAATCATTAACTTAAGTAGAAGAGTTTGGAAGTTGGATGAAACTTATGCATGCTTTACCTCTACTCACATATACATCTTTCCAAAGTGTACACCTATCATATTCAGATTTTCATCTACACTCTATGACCATTGTAGGATGTTCTACTTATCATTATGCATACATGTGTTCCATATTACTTGCTACCATGTTACACTTTGTGAACTATCAATGAACATCCTTGTCTTGAATACTTGATATCACTTCATAAACTATTTGCATATTGCTACTCCTTTGAAGAATGAATCATTTGACTATATGTAGCAATAGTAATCATCTTTGATATCATTGTTAAGTATTAAATTGCAAAGTCCATGTTAGTTTTATCATCTTCATACTCGAGGACGAGCATGGATTAAGCTTGGGGATGTTGATGCATGTAAAATGCATACATGAACTTTGCACTTTAATTGCTTATATTCCAATCATATTTGCATCATATAAGGGTTATATCAATGTTTTATCATGATTTTGGGAATATCTCATATTTCCTATTTTTATGGAATTAACCCTGCACAGGCAGAAAACCCCGTTTTCTTATTTTAATGTTTCAGGGACCCAAACGTCAACGAAATCACCTGGAAATTTACGGGCGTCAATATTTGGAAGGAAGAAGACCTGTGGGCGAAGGAAGCGAACAAACGGAGGCCGAGGCCAAACGGGGTGGCCCACGCGGCCAGGTACTGTGGCCGCGTGGGCCCACCGTTTGGCCTCGTGGCTCCGTTGCCGTCGATCTTCGCTCCACCGACATCGTCTTGACCTAAAAACGCCTATAAAAAAGGTCCCCCGACGTTCTCTGGAAGGAGCGCCGCACAAACACAGAAACACCGAAACGGAGATCAGGAGCTGCAGATTGGAGGGGGAAAACTCCGGCGGGGCGCTGCCGGCGTGGTCTCCATCTTCTCCATCGACTTCTCCACCGTCTCCATGATGAAGAGGGAGTAGTCCACCTCTGGACTATGGGTTTGTGGAAGTAACTTATGTATCTCTCCTCTCTTGAGCTTCACTAATTAGCACCGTATGAGCTGCTGAACATGATTACGGTCACCGTTGTAATACCTTTGTGGTGGATCTTTATGAGTTAATATATGTTTGAGATTGCAATGTTTGTTTCAGTTATGAGTATAGATGCATATTATGTACCCCGTTCTTGTCTACTTGTTTTGATCAAGCATGTTTATGAGAGCGTGTGTGGGGGAACGTGTGCATTAGTTGGAGTAACGGGGGGTGGCTAGTGCAGTGAACGTGAGAGAAAGTTCTGCGATCCACTTTGGTATCTTTACCTTACTTTGTTACCTCACTAGGGATAAACTAAAATACCATGCTACCGGGGATGTGGGCGTGACCATTGCCACTACTCCATGACTAGATCTAGCATGTTCTTATTTTCACTTCATGTCATGATACTTAATGCTATACTCTGAGTTATCTTAATTACTGAGGTGTTATGATTTAGTTCGCATCTTGGTGGAGTATAAGAGAGGTTAATAACCAAAAGATCTCTATGTTAGGACGTGATGCCCATATATCTAAGTAACTTGTTATCAAACCCTGTGTTGCAATCTCATATGTTAACTTTGTGTGTTCCATTGTCTACCACTTTATAAAGAGAGAGTGCATTTGTGAAACCATGAACCCCAGTCCATTTTTAATCATAAGAAACACCTTTCCAACACCATATACCACTTTTCTATTTTCAGCCATCATTAAATCCGAAAATACAAAAATACTTTTCATCTTGCATACATCATTCAAAAACCCAAAAATATCATTTATCATTGCATCCACCATCATTGCATATTTATTTCTTGTTTGCATTGCATAACTATCCTGATATCATTCTTACACCTTGTGCTTGACAACCACAGGTGAGGTTGAGGACCAAAACATCTAACCTTGTTTTGTAGGTAACCAAAAGAAGGATAAGAAGATAAATCTACCACTTCAGATTCCCCGAGAGTTCGATATTAAACCCTCGAGTCACCCCTCGTGGGGAAAACTGTCTTCCACTTACTATACACTCTGCACTTGGAGTCTCAACCTAATCCCGTTTATTTGTGCAGGCATCAAGACTTGCTCTTCGGGATCATCAGCCGCGTGGGGCCCTCTCATTTCCAGCTGGTTGGGCTTCTGGCCTTCATTTTGAGCCCATTGTGTTCGTCTCGAAAATTCTGAAGCGTGCTCTCTGACCTTGCCCTTTTTGGAGTCCCGAAGCGCCCGGAAAGTCTGAAACACTAAAAAAGACGTTTTCTGGAAAACAGGGTTAATTCCAAATAAATGGGAAAACTATGAAGTATTCCCAAAATCATTATAAAACATTGATATAACCCTTATATGATGCAAATATGATTAGAATATAAGTAAAATAATGCAAAGTTCATGTATGCATTTTACATGCATCAATCGCCCTGACATATTTGTAGTATGAGTATACATATATAAAAGTATAAAACAAACACACACACACACAGAGATAAGGATAATACAAAGGCACATTTAGATCACGTGGCCAGAAGTTTTGGTACTTTTTTTATGAAAAGGCCAACCAGTTTATTGATCATCAACAAAGGTACAAAGAACCCCACAAGTAATAAAAATTACAAACAGGTCTTCGGACCAACTAGCGACGACTACAAACACTGAATCGAGCCGAAGACGCGCCGACGTCCTCACCCCTCGCTCATCAGACTCGGGTAAAGCTTGCCGTAGTAGAGCTTGTTGACGTCACTTTTCTCTGGACCACGCACTAGGTTATTTGGTCTACATGATTTGTCGAAGTCGGATGTGATAGCCCTTAGGAAACATCACATCTGTGCTGCGGAATACATCTGCACCTTTGATTTCCTCCCATCTATCAAAACAGAAAAAATCATATAAAAGCAACTTGCATCATGTATAGCTAAATTTCTTATTGTCTCTTCTAAAAAAAGACAATGACATGTTTTGAGCTGCAAGAAAAACGCACTTGTGCCCAGTCACCAAAACATGGAGGAGAAGTGTAATTACAGCCTTGCTATATTCTGCTCCAGGACACACCCTCATGCATGCTCCGAATGGCATAAAGTTCTTAAGCAGTGTGCTACGCTTTGTCTCATCCTGCATTTTTCAACTTGTGAATATTAGTGGCAATCTAGCTAGCGTGGATTATCAGTAGAACAAATATAATTGGCCAGCCAAATAATAATATTTGTTGATACAACACAAAAACATTCAGTATGATCATATGGATGAAACGATTAATTGTCAATCACTAACCATCCATCTCCATGGGTTAAACTTGAGTGGATCTTCGAACAGTTCCGCATTGAGATGTACTGCCATGGGGTTCACTATGACAATCCATCCGGTCGGTATTGTATAACATGGATGGAGGTAAAATAGACAAACTAAACAATTACAACTATGCAATGTTGTTAACTATAGTGTTTTTTGTCAAATGAAACAAACTATTGTATAATGATGTTCAAGGGAATGTGCATGGATTTGTACCGTTTATTTGTGCATCCTTTAGAGTTATCCGGAAAACTCGTATCGCAGCATTGCTTATTCGAAAAGTCTCATTGGTTACCTTCAGTCAAAGTAAGAAACAGTCACATTAGGAACTGTATAAATAAATTTAGTAGACAATCAAGCGCCATCTAACCTGATTCGTAAATCTCAGTGACTTGCACTCTTCCCATGTGAGCCTAGAATGCCCATCCTTCCGGTTCTTCAGTATCGCTTGATTCTCCACCTATTGAAAGTGTATGTTTTTAGGATCTTAATCACTTCTGTGAGATTTTTCAATTTTTTTTATTAAACTTAATAGTAGAAGCTTGTTCTTGGATCTTTCCTGACATCCATATAACGATGTATTATTACAAACTAATGGCGTGTGCATTAGAATAAAACAAACCTTGAGAGCATGGACAACTTCAGGGTTGTCATGGAGGGACAAGAATGCTATAGCGATGATTGCAGCCAGTGTATAGATGCTGGCGAATAATAACGTAGAAACCATGTCAACAGCAAAACCCTCGTTTATCAACAACTCTTCACAATGTAGCTGTTCCACAATCAGGTCTAGCAGGTCACCATGTTTCTTATCAGGTGTCCCCAACCTCTCTGCCAGTGTATCACAGATTGTCTTGCGCACACGTTTCCATGCATGTATACATGACAGTGTTGGGTTAAACCACAAACACAAAGATGAATTGGTTCCACATATATGTTAGATTTATATTAGCCTTTATGGTGGCCTTTGGCCTTTTATATTCTAGCCTTTTGGCTTCCTCATGTACTATATATTGTGCCCTTTAGGCCGTGGAATACAAGTTGCTGTTTATCTAACATGGTATCATGAGCTATGGTTTTTTTTCATTGCTGAATTGATGCATTGGCGTGCATCTCCCCTTGCGTCTGTTTGCTTCCTCGTTCCGCTGCTATCTTCATGCGCTAACCACTATTTCATAAGACCGATCTGATGGAAAGGGCTAGCGCAATCCACATATACTGTAACACCCCTCTCACGTGTGACAAATCTCAGAGGTATACGCCCCGGCCAATACGTGGACTCAGAGGTATGGCTCAAGAGACGTATATGTGGACACACAGGGGGGCTACAACAATTTTTCAATAATGTGCGGAAGCTAGGACTCGAACTCGAGACCTTGGCTCTGATACCATGTCAAGCTTCATGCGCTAACCACTATTCCATAAGACCGATCTGCTGGAAAGGGCTAGCACAATCCACATATACTGTAACAATATACACAATATTTCAGCATTTTGGCCTTCTAACTTTGCCATCATGTTGAATTTAATGGTTATATTTTCACAATTTGTTTCATATATATTGGCCTATTGGGTAATCAAAGTTAGAAAGTTGCAACTGCATAGATCCTAGTTAGAAAGGTAATATATGTATGTATACCTGCATAGATTGGTAAAATGCTATCCCAGGGAAATATATTGGGAAGGAGAGCAATCCTTTGGAAAGTTCATCGATGCTCTTTCTGAGTTCTGTAGACTTGGCCGTATCGAAACTAAGAAACTTCTTTGCTACGAGCTCAAAGAGAATCTTCAAGAATAACAAAAGGGACTATTAGTTTGTACATATGCACCAAACAACAACTAAAATGGAACAGAATCAAGACTAAGGATGACACTCACATCTAGTGCGCCACCACGCACATCGACACTAGGCTTGGTCGCCCACGTCGTGAGGCAGACTCTCACGGCGCTCTCCAGCTCAGGAAGCAGCACCTCCTTCAGGTTCTGGAGGCCGAACAACGCGAAGCAAAACCTATGGATGAACTTCTGGGTTGCACCCCAGAAAGCATCGATGCTCTCGCCTCCGAAGATCTTGTGTACCTCAGGGTAGCCGATCTGGAATAGCTCGCCCTCCTCCTTGAGGATGAACCGGTTCCCATATGCATCGCAGGAGAACACCACAGGCTAACCGAACAAGCTTGTCTTGAAAACAGGGCCGTAACTGTTGAATTTGATCATAATGCAAACCAACACAAATGTAATGTTGCTTGCGTGCTGTAAAACTGGTTAGTAATAGTTGCATGGAACTTCATTCACACACCATATATACCTCCTCATCCGTAGTTTGAAGTAGCCTGGGATATCCAAGGAAGAGCTTGCCTTGATGAACTGGAAGGTCTCGCCAATAACAGGGAATCCCATGGATCCAGGTGGAAGAATCCCATTGCATGTGGGGTTAATCCATTTGTATACCCAGTGCACTAACCATCCTATGAGAAGTGTAACCCCAGGGAGAGCTATGCACTGGGCAAGAGAAACTTCCATCTGCAGGTCCATCTAGCAAGGAAATCAGATTTCTCTGATAATTTCAACAGATTAGACAGTTCATCACATGGTGGGCTGAAAACAAGAGAAAGAGAGGGGAACAGATTGGCTGCATTGCCTCATATATGTAGAAGTTTCAGTGCACAAGTTTACAAAATCCAAATTACAACTAAATCAATGTAATCAATACCGAATCAATATATATAGAAGCTTCGGTGTACAAGTTTAGAACAGCCAAATCACAACTAAATCAATGTAAACAATACATAATCAATATATATAAATGTTTTGGTGGAAAAGATTACAACAACTATATCAATCTAAATAAATGTAATAAATACGCATCAATATATATAAGCTTCTCTATTTGTCACCTAGTGTAATGTTGGTCTTACGTCATGATTTTTAAGTCATGTAAATTTGTCCTATGTTAGAAGTAAAGAAGTAAAGAAGAAAGTAAGAAAATATATAAATGACGTAATTTTAATGTTTACGCGACCGTTACAAAACACTGCGTAAAATGCATACATTTATGTTATTATGTGAGTTTTACGTTGCTATCACTCACATGTTGCGTTTCTTATGACGGTTTTTTGTTCTTGTGGGTCAACATGAACGCAACTATTTATGTACATATCATAAATTTTGATGTAATGAAATAAAACTATGGGTACAATATAACTTTTATTACACCCAAGTGCTTGGTTTCATGTTATTGAAAGGAATTTTCTAAGGACAATGTTGCAATACCATTTGTTGGATTCAAAGACAAACGCCATGAAGATAAAGATATGCATTGAGCATTGGAGTCATCTTTAACTGAGAGATGAATGTGATATGATCAAGACTGAGAACGTGGAGAGAAATCAAAGCATCAAGATGAGATTTAGTGAAGATGGACTTATTTTGCTGAACTCAATGGAAGTCATGCTTTGGCTTATGTGTAAGCCTTAGAGGATCAAGATCTAGAAAGACTTACTACAAGAGAAGAAATCAAGATATGCCATCAATATAAGGTTATGATGAGCTCGTGAGTTGAGCCATGGTTGAACAAGTCTTGAAGCAAAATACTCAAAATTGGTTGTGTCTCTCTAGAGATTGAATATATAGCATGCACAAGAAATATTGATTATTCATGGTGAATCCCAATATTGGTCACGAGGGAGTAGATGCTTGTGAACGTGGCTTGAAGATTAAGAAGAGTTCGTTAGTATCTTCAAGATATCACCATAATGAAGTTGGAAAAAAGATGCAAGGTTGACCAAGATGAAGTGCAAACATTCGAATCAAATTGGTCAACACACAAAGAATAAAGGGTTAAGTGCACTTTTGGTCCCACAAGTTTTGCAAAAGTCCAACTTTTATCCCTTAACTCTATTCAGGTCTAAACGTGGACCTCAAACACGTAATTTGTGAGAGTGATCACACAACCCTTAGGTGAGATAGGATTGTATGGGAGAGTGATTGAGATTTATGCCGTTGAACGTGCATGCTAATTGTATAATGGATCCCCGAGCCTAGTGTTTGAGGTCCATGTTTAGACCTGAATAGAGTTAAGGGATCAAAGTTGGACTTTTGCAAAACTTGTGGGACCAAAAGTGCATTTAACCCAAGAATAAATGATACGACACGACGAGTGATCTAGTGCGCTCCAAAATCACCTTGGCGGTGGTGCGAGCATTGGCGCGCCGGGTGGGGGCGTCCCGGCAGCGGTACGAACATCGCGATGACACACATCCCACAATGCCACCGGGGATGTCGTGGAGCATGGGAGAGAGGACGCAGCGGCGAGGGGCTCCTGGACTTGTCATCGTTCGCCAAAATATGCTCGGATGACACATGGGATAAGAAGTTGTGGCGCGGTGGCTCGATCTTGAGGACGAGTGAAACGGAGTTTGGCAGCGTAACAGGGTGCGGGACGATGCTCGCGGACGAGGGGGACGATGGGTGTCCAAAATGGGTACCTACCAGAAAAAATTAGGTACCCACACACTTTTCGATGTACTGTAGGATCCTATTTTTTGTCAAGATACAAAGAAAAAAGTTTCTGGGTATTGTCCTGGAGATTTTAGCATCACAATGTACTACAATGATTCTTTTGGTTCAGCTGTGTTGCATAAGTTTTCATTGACTTTGTTTTTTGGTACCATTGGCAGAAACGAAGACGGAGAGACAATTTTCCGAACACCATTCTTTGTTTGTCCTCATGTCCTGGCATTTAAAATTCGTACCATGCATCCATCTAAAAATAGCATACAATCCAAACTTTTACAAATTGGAGAGAGAACCAACAAATTCTTTACAAATTGATACTCCCTCTGATCCAGAAAAAACTGCCGCATGGTATACCTATGAGTTGTCCGTGTTACGTGAATTTCTCACAACTTTTTAAACGGATCGGAGGGAATAGTAAAAACGATGTACAACTTCGTCATAATGTGCTATACTAAGTTACATGTTTCATCTATTTATGCCCTCCAGTCAATACATCATAGGGCACGAAATGATTCATAAGCAAAATAAAATAAAATTAAACCACATGGATTTCACGAAGATCCTCACAGTAATAGATCATTTGGGTACAGTACCAAAACAAATCAGTAAACCTTATGTCTTCTAGAGTTACTGTTGTTTTGACTCAAAATCACATTTCACTTGGAATAATACTGAACATTGTTCCTGACAATTCATTCTTTCTACATTACAACATCTAGGGCAGGGGATGCAACCCTTTTTTTCTTCACCGTGATCAGGAACTACAACACAATTTACCAATCAATATTCGCCGCAAAACATGAAACAAAACGGGCAAGTAAAATATATCATATCATCAGTCCACTGTAAAATGAATGCGCTCTTCAGAACACAAATCTGTAGAGTTACAAAGCACGGAGGCAGGCGACCGTGGCTACTATGACAATGGAAAGCACTTAATCCTCCGCGCTGTGAGCTGGGGCTTCAGTGTCAGCTGCGTGATCAGCAGCCATCCTTTCCTCGAGAACCCTCTCGCCACGCTCCCTGAAACGATGAGATTCAAGTTGGTGCGCTTGGAAACGTGATTTCGAGTTTTCAACCGCATACAACAAAAAGTAATTAGTTTTGCAGGATAATAATACCTTCTTCTAGATGCCTTAGGATCAATAACTGGGAGGGCCAATTCTGAAGGCTTAGAACTCGCACACAACAGCCGGTGGAACACATTAGCAACTGGGTCTGTGACTGGTCTGCAATGATCACGCACAGAAATAGATGATTTCAATAGGGGGGTGGGTAAAACAGTCTTTGCCGGTGCAGTATAACGGTATTAAGAATTACCGCATGGCATCTGGGAACAAGGTGGGGAAGGAGAAGTCATCGCTTGCGTCACCCTTAAGTCCTGTAAGTGGGTTCCTCTGGAAGTATCTCAGGTAAATCCAGCTGACATACATCCCAGATAGCAAAGTTGGCAGGAAGTTGATGGAATCGGGCACAATGAAGGCCATGATAGTTGAGAAGCACATAACAAAAATGGCATCCACTGCAGCACGAAGAAGACATAATGACAATGAGAACTCCACGTCAACAAATTTGCAGCTTACCATGGAAGAGGTACGCATTGATACAATTGCAGCCTTAGAAACTGTACTGTGCTAGTAGTCCATCAATGTACCTTGGCCTTTATTTTCCAGAAAAAACACATGGGGAGCTCAAGGTGTGGTAACAGTTGCTTCAGGGCTACCAGAAAGCCAGCAAGGGCACCATGAAATCCAGAAAGTGGTGTGACACTGTATGGCATGAGATGGCAAGGTTAGCTAGCTAGTGGTTATAAGACTAGTCACAATGGGTAGTAACATAGGAGTAACATCAATGCCACGTAGGCAAAAATCTGATGTGGCAGGTAATTAATGAGAGCGATGGTTGTGGTAACATAATATGTTACTGTAACATCACACATTTCAAGGCAAGATGTGTGTACAACCTAATAAATAAACTTGTGCATGACACTACACACATGTTACTCCCCATTGTGGAGGTAGTAACTTAGAGTAGTAACATATGCATATTACTAGTCTAAGTTACTCCCCATTGTGAGTAGCCTAATGTGCAATATTTCGTCCAACAGTCTCATTTTCCGAGACAGTATTAAACTAGTGCTTATAATGTGGAGGCGGCGATTTGGCTCTAGGGTCTAGATGCACCCATTATGTAAAAAAAAAATTAGTTTTTTTTCAAAATGTCAAAAAATTTCAGAAAAAATCCGGATGTACATTACAACATGATGTGTTAGCACAAAAAATGGCATGGTGAAAAAACATTTTTTGTGAGCTGTACAAAAAAGACAAAAAACTGACGCGTATAAAGACATTTCGGTGCGTCCGGATTTGTCTTTTTTGCACAGGTTGCAAAAAAAGTTTTTTCTTCGCGTAACTTTTTGTGCTAACATGAAATGTCTTGAACTATATGCGAAATTTTTATTTTGAATTTTTTGACATTTTGAATTTTTTTTTTGGGTAGTGGGTGTTGTGAATATCCGTTATAATGTGCAATATTTTCTCCAGTAGTCTCTTTTTCCAAGACAGTATTAAGTAAGCCCAAACAATCGGAGTACCAAAGTGATCCAAGTACAATCAGGAGACAATAGAAAGTAATGTCCAAAATGGAAAATAATAATCTGCACTAAATAGAGCTGCACTGCTTGCTAAATGGTAACAAGTCAACATGCTAAATGATTTGAGGTTAAAAAACTTACAGGAAGCTCTCTTTTCCGGTGACATAGTACAGTGCAACAGCAATGCAGAATGCAAGGACACCACAGATGGAGTTAATCAAGATAATAAACTTCAAGAACTCCTTGCGGCCCCAGACTGGTTCGATATCCTTCCCACAGAAGAGAAGACCAAGAGAACTTCCAATAGCCTACAAAAGCAAAAGCAAAAGCAAAACTATTAGGATATAGGGGTCGACCACACAAAGGATGTTGTCCAACTTTATGCCACGGTGTCATTTGATTCTAAATTAAGCTATTCCAAAGTGAAGACCGGACAGTGGTGTTATTTGATTCTAAATTAAGCTATTCCAAAGTGATGACTGGAGAATGCTTTAGTGGTTTTATTTGTAATGTAATAATGTTACTATACTAGGACGGCTAGTAGAGGTGTCATAAGTTTTCATTGCGCAGCCATGATGGAGTAACTGAACGCAATTAGAGAGATCTAGGAAGCTCACCCTGGAAGAACTTGCTCGATGTAACCAGCTGTGAAGACGGTCCATACAAAGGGAATTGTCCTGCAAGATGCAGAAACGAAATTTAGTGATTATGCACTCCACTTGAGCTACCAATCCGCAAATAAATAAATTCAGAGACGCAGCCACGTACTTGGCCGGGACGATGGCGAGGTAGTCCATGGAGGACGGCACGAAATGGAGCAGCGTGTAGCCGCCGAGGAGCACGACGACGAGGCCCTTGCAGGTCCGGGTGAACTCCTTCCCTGGAACCTGCACGCACGCGCCAACAAGAATCAGCATCAGCACGCAGATCTGAGACGCAATGAGCTGCACTGCTCTGTCGGTGAAGTGACGGATCGAAGTCTCCATTGGTCAAGGACACGAGATCCCAAGATTTCCCGCGCAGATCTCGCAATTCGCAAGAAACTGGCCGTTGCTAGAGCTTCGCCGGAAATGGCGGAGCAAACCGCCAGATCTCTTGCTAGTTAGGCAAGATCCAATCACCACCGACAACCGGGATCCGGACATGGTTGGTGAGCAAGCTCAATTCGTCTAACCCAGACGACGAGCAAAGAAGCAAGAAAAGAAAGTAGCAAGAATGAAGATGAAAAGCAAGAATCATGGTGGTTACCACGGCGGGGGGAGCTCCAGCTCCCGCATCGGCTGCGGCGCCATGTCCTTCGGACGTCGGGTCCTGCAGCGGCTGGCTCTCCATCATCACTAGCGCCTCAGATCTCCCCTGCCCTCCTCCCGCTTCTTGGTTTAGTAGACGGGGGAGAGGTTGTTGGGGCCTTGGGGGTCAAAGCCTCAGCTCGCGCAGCTGGGGGAGAAGAGGAGTGGTGGCTCACTGCCTGCCCGCCCGTCGCCTTCCGACCACCAAACGCTTCTAATCAGCCGCACGCTTCTTCCACTCTCTTAATTAACACGCTTAATCTCTCGTTAACCCCGCCTACCTTTCCTTCCCACCAAAGTCAACACGTCAACCGCTGCCTAGAGCAACCATAATTTGATGGAATTTAATTCAAATCCGAAGCATTCAGCTTTCAAAACCTACTTTATTGCCATCCTTTGGGCGTAGAGGCGTTGTCATGACAAAGGCAAGTTAGAGGAGCCGGTTTAGTGGTTGTCCAGTACTCCTAAGTGGTATTCGGCAGATCCATTATAACTGATACGCTGCTTGTTTTAAGAATGCTTTTTCAAAATACATGCCAAACTTATTTCAGGCGAACTCAACTGGAAGTTCAGAGTCTGGAATATTTTGCGTTTGAAGTTTATTGCTTGATATGATTTTTATTTTGGCATATGATTCTATGTGTATTCACTCTTACAAAGCAGCCCTTAAGTTCGAAAACCCAAACGTAGCCCGAGCTATATGAATCCTTTTTTAAAAATAAATCTGCACTTTTGTGTTTCCAAAAATCGAAACAAAAATTCTGGGTGGAGATAATGTCGAGATCTATCGTTGCGCAAAATCTCAATGAAAAATTCTTTTTATTTCGGCCTGGACAAAAAGACAAATCTTGCAAAGCTTTCAAAATATTGAAACTTGGCACTGTTCACCATCCATATGTGTGGATTTGTCTTTTTTGCTAGGCCAAAATACTGTGAATTTTTCATGGAGATTTTGCACAACGATAGATCTCAACATTATCTCCACCTAAAAGTTTTGTTTCGGCTTTTTGGAAACACAAAAGTACAGAGTTCATAGTTTTCAAAAAACAAGATCCATATAGCTCAGCCTACATATCACTGCACACCCCTTAAGTTGTCCTTTTAAAAAAAGCAGCCTTAAGCGTTGAATACATGATAGTCATTTCAGTAGCTCTCTGTCGCCATTTCTTTTCTTCTCCTTTTTTCCCTAGTTAATTATAAGCTTTGTATTTATAACCTACTACTACACTAGGGCCTTTCTGTTAAAAGTTCTTGACTTTTTTTTTTTTGAATTTTCACTGGGGGAGTTAATCCCCACCTGAATATATTTTCAAAGCAGCCTCTACAAGATAGGTTCAAATGAAACAGAGAACACGGGGATTACAAAGGGGAGAGATAAAGAAAAAATACATACACGATGAGGAAAGGGAACGACAAGAGCCACCATGAGGCACAAGTGGATGAGGGGTGTTGTCGAGGGATCACAATACCAAGATTCAGCAAACCACCTAGCGCACCGCACCGGCGTGCGTATCGAATCCCACAGCACAACTCAGGAGCATCCACAACCAACGAGTGCCAAGCTAGCACCTAGCACGAATCTTGACTGGGAGCTCCGCCACGAGAGGACAAGACGATTAGCAGGTTGGGAGGCATCATTGCGTCGTCATTGAGCAAAGATGAGCCGAGACGACACCAAGAGCCCGAAGCTCTCCACAACACAACGGCGACCATGGGAGGGTCTTGAGCAAGCACAGCACACGACCGAGATCACGTGCAGGCCAGCCGAAGAGAAACACATGAGGAAGAACAACACCACAGGGAACAAAGCACACATGGCAGCGCTGCGAGGCCAAGCGCCTCGCCACCGGATACTCCAAAGAACGGCAAGGCAAAGGTAGACCATGGCATTGACAGGGGTTCATCGAGGATGAAGTCGCGGAGCACCACAGTGCTAGAACACGCCACCACGGCAGACCTGCAGTCTCACTTACCAATGCACGAGATGGAGCGCAGTTTGGTGTTCCATCGCGACTCCTTCAAGAAGGGAAGAAACGACGCCTCCGGCGCCGTTGTCGCTGAGCATTTGCCCGGAACCACCGTCGAAGGCGAGGAGGCCCGGGTCGCGAGCCCACAGGTCCGAGGCCAAGAGCGCGACCAATCTGGAGCATCTCGGGCAACCGATTTTTGGAGGGGATTTTTGTGGTGGGGATTTTTTTTGGATTTTTGGGAGGGAGCGAACGGAGGAGACCCCGCACCAGATCCGGCGACCACCATGACTGCGCAGCCACGGACCAAGGAGCAGAAGCTCTGGCCGCAGCGTGGAGCTCCACGACTAGATTGGAGGGCGGGCTGCCACCCCGCCACACCAAGCCGGGCGAGCGGCCGGGAGGCCAGCTCGCCGCCGCGCCGGTAGCCGCCCGCGACGCACGCCGGAGCCACGCGTGGCAGGCCACCGAAGCCGCGCCGCGCCGCGCCGCCATGGAGGCCACGCCACACCAACCGCGCGGGGGGCCGCCGCGCCAGAACGATGGCCGCGCCGCCATCAGGGTTCGTTAGGCTGAAGCCTACCCCTCCATTATCGCACAAAAATTCTTCCCTATACATACCTGTTATACTGAGTACGAGCGCCATGGATGGTGGTAAGAAGGTCTACTGCCTTAAAACAGCAGGGAAGAAGCTGTCTTGCTTGTTAAAAAAACATTATTTATCCAACTACTCATCCTGGGCCTTGGACTTTTCTACAGTTGCTCTATTATTCTGGCCCAAGTAGACAACTGGATTAGGAATTGGCATCGGACAACACAGGTGAGGATGGAAGTCTGTATTCAAATTTTATCCAAAAATGAAGATTGTAGTTAATCCTTCAAAAGAGTACGAACTTGCTGTAAAAAAACGATAACAATAGGGGGAAAGAGGTTTTGGCGGTTCGTTTCATCCACGAAATGTATGACATTTAGTATTTTTGTGTGAACCTACCCTAATTTTTTACTTAGATTCACCATTGTTCACACTCAAGACATCCCAGCACACACCGTCAGGATGCGAGCTGAAATGTGAATGCGCACACAAAATAAATTAATGAATGTTCTGACATGTGAGGAAGTTGAGCATGCAACTTTAAATGGAGGGGTAGTTAACCATGGATGGAAAAAATGGAAGTTTTTTTAGAAAAAATACGATGGAGGTTCAACAAAAGTTCGACATGCGTAATTTTTCTGACTATGCACACTTTTCTACCACCAAAAAAAAAGAGAATCATTTCATATGACTTTGTTTTGAAGTGGCCTACTACATAGAGAGTTGTATTTTTCTTTTTTTGGCTCAAATCTTTTTCAGGGAATTAAAGAGACATATATGTGACACGGGGAGAAATATCAGTCTCCCTTGCCGTCTTACACCAATCCAAATAAATGAATAATGTTGTTTTCCCAAACCAATGTTCTACGGAAGCGCATCGTCTCCATGTTAGGAGAGATGGTCAATAAATTCTTTTAGAAAACACAAACAAATTGCGTGTATGGCTTTACAGAAAGCACATATTATGGGCAAAGGTTTTTCTCATGTTTGTAATGAACTGAAAACATAACTTATTTTAAGATTTATCATATTTATATTAAATGGAAAATTGTTTTGCACTCTCGGGACTATATACGCCCGCTCGTATATACAACGTAGATGAATTGATTATACCTATTTATATTTCACTCATTTCATTAGTAATTACAAGATACCACAAAGTGAGTTTTATGAATATTTTATTTGAGCCCATATGCCTTACAATGTTGCATATATACTCCATTTCTACACAGACAAAATATATTGCAAACGTAATGGCACTAATATTTTTTTTACCACTTGCACTGAGGCAGCTTAATTATATCAAGGGGCGTTTTGGCTCCCGAGATCATACGCTCCTGGTATAATAAACGAAATTAAAAAAATAGTAAAACATTTTCAAAGATTCTGAAACTTTTTGCTGATGAACATATACATTTTTTAAATACGTGCCAAGTTTCGTGATGAAATACCATGTGTGGTGCTCTGTGCAAAAAATAACAAAATCGTGCTCTAAAAAGTATGTTTTTAAAATTGTATTTCGACCACTGATTTGTCTTTTTTTCACAGGGCATACCGAATGTCATTTTACGAAGAAAATTGGCACGTATGTTAGACATTGATATGTGTTCGCCTCCAATTTTTTCAGATTTTTAAAAAATGTTTACTATTTTTTAAATTTGGTTTAACATATCAGGAGCATATGAGCTCTCGGGAGCCAAAGTGAATTTCTGTCAAACAATGAGATATGTTGGGAATGATAAGATGTACTCCCTGTCCTTAGTTTAAATTTGACCTAAAACCACAACGATAGTTATGCAATGGAGGTAGTATAATAGATTCTTTTAAGAGGTATGTTGAGTGGTGAGTACGTACTACTCCCTCCGTGCCAAAATATAAGGCGTGCTATTTTTGTGCTGGTTTTTGATGTTTGATTTTGACCACTAATATATACTAAATTATATGGATTGAGAATGTATAAATGGTATCGTTGGATTCATATTGCAATATTTTTAATCTGTATATCATTATGTTATTTTTGTGGACATATTATAAGTACAAATCATGGTCAAAGTTGTAGGTTGTTGACCAGCGAAATTTAATGGCGCCTTACATTTTAAGACGGAAGGAGTAGTTGTTTGCAAAGTTTTGTATGGAAATGTTAATTTGTTTGTGATCTACGCAAATAGGACCACATTTGTATGTACAGTAAGAAATTTTCCTTTTGAGACACGGCATGAAAAAGATTTTGCCTGAAACTTTGCGGCTGCACGTAACACTCGAATTCATGCATGTTGAGTGTTCCTTCTTTGGGCCTTATCTCGATTTGCTAAGATTTTTTTATCAATAATCATTAAATTATATGTGATTTACGTGGTCCTTATACAAAAAGAAGTGATTTGCATGACATATTTTTTTTGTCAAACGTTCGTATTTGAAAGCCTCTTTGAAGTAGTTTTGTATAGTACTTACTTTACTTTTGTGTTTCACAGAGCACATAACCTGATACCCGAGGAATGTTTGGCCAAAGTCTTACCGAGATAAATCAAGCTGTGTGTAGAAAAGGAACGGAGCGAATAGATATGTTAGTACAAATACGTAGCTTTCTAATCTGTTTGCAAATACCAATATCCTCATGCATATAAATAGTTTCACACGAGACATGTATTGTCAAGCCTTGTTTGCGAAACAGCAAAATGAATTCAACGCGTGGAACCAAATGAAAGCACAGCACACCAGAATGCATCCATGGGGACGGCCGAACTCGACCAGATTTTCCAGAGTTCCGCTTGGTCTGGAAAAGACAAAGTTTCAACGCTTTTTCGGTTTCAGTTGACAGCGATCAGAAGACCCCTCTATCTTCTTCATCTTTGCCAGCTCGTTTTCTCTTATCATACACAGTGTGAGTTAAGTGACTCATCATCTACACATGCGCAATACAACTAAGCAAAACATATAAATCCAATTCTAGATTCTGACTTTGTGCCAAAGACAAACCACACGTAGCTACAAGACTGACTCGGTGATGTGTGTGAGTGATTCATCATTATCATCATGCACCAAGAGGAAAGAAAAGAGAATTAGAGAGCATCAAGACACCTGATCGACACCAACGTTTTGTTATGTTTTGTGTACACATGAAGTTTCTTGCTACAAGCTAGGTACAACAATGAAAGTTTTTTTATGTGTGGATGCAAAAGCTGTCTACAGAAAGGGTTGCCCAACAATGGTACGAAACATGTGGGGGAATTTTATAGCAGATGATTTCAGGATGAGTTGTTAGCATAAAACCACCACATTGCCGTTCAAATTTCAAAAACCACCACTTTTTTTAGATGCAAAGGGCCTCGCCCAGTTCCATTTCCTCGCGAAAACGAAACAGAGTCCTACAGAGTTTTACATACGTAAACCAACACTCAGGGGAGATAACCCGACAGCCAACAAAGGGGAGGTGATCACGCCCTGCGTATCACCTTCCAACCTTCTTCATCTTCGATCATCACCATCGACGCCATCTCCAAAGTTTGCGCCAGAGCTTGAGTTGTGGCTTCCCAATCTTCATCATCTTTGTTGCATTTGGCTCCACACCTCGCTTTCTTTTTCAGAGGTCCATCAAGCAGCACCGGCTCTCTCACCCTGGATCTCGCCAGGTCAATGGTGGATGAGCTCGAGCCAAGCTTTCCATCCCAACCACCATCATGTCCAGCATGTCCTTGGCACTTCCGAGAGCAAAATTTGCCACTGTGTAAGTGTATAGTGTAGCATTCGCCAGATCACCTGCATGCCAACCCAATTGTCTCTGTTAAACCACAAGTTATTTCTAGTTTTCCACAGCACCCACATAACGGCTGCATGGACAACATTAACTCCTAATTCTTTGATTCACTGAGCCATAACCTATTTCAAAAGAAGCAGGATCAACTTTCTTTCCAGTAAGTCTACCAATTTCGCTCCAAATCAATTTCGAAACCACACAATCAAAAAAATTAAATGATTACAAGTTTCAGGATCATAGCAAAAAGATAGGAAAGATCGTCCAGATGTTGTCTCTTAGACAAGTTATCTCTAGTAAGAATCTTGTTATGTGAGGCAAGCCGGAGGAAAAATGAATCTTGGGGGGAACTTTAATTTTCCAAGCTGCATGCACATGAGTAGGGTTAATCCTCTAAAGTTGACAAATGCATACATAGATCTAGTTGTATAAATCCCTTTAGATTCTAATTTCCAAATCACAGAATCCTCCTCATCACTAAGGTGTAAGGATTCAACAAAGGCCACTAACTCATACCACTGTAACATCAGCTGTTGGTTAAAACATCTTCGGAAAGTCTAGTTTTAGGTTCTGACCATCCCATGCCTCGCTACAGTTACATTTTGCTCATTTGCCAAATGTAGAGATCCCAATACTGGATGGCTAAGCTAGAGCTCCCCAACCAGTGGTCTTCCAAAACTTAACCTTTCTACCATTACCCACTCTCCATTGATATCC